>NW_024102832.1:0-600000 GCF_013122585.1 Styela clava | reverse complement strand
GGCTTTTTGCCTTATTTCGTATATGCGCACGCGACCCAATTTACGATTGACTTGAACAAGATTTTCCATCAAATCTCGTTATTTAACACAAACTACAGGGCGGTCGCTAAAAGGCAGAAAATTTGAAGGTCAGATGACATCACGAATAAAATGCGTATAGGTATAGGTTGAATTGGAACGATCACCCCAACCTTCGAAACGCTACACGTGCTCGGACTTCTTAGTTTTTAGACACTGCTCTGAAGTACGCGGACGACATTTTGCGCATTTATGAGCGTAATGTAACATTTGCATTTGAAAAACTTTTTAAAAGTTATTTTTTGTAAAAATGAATAACTGTTTGACAAATTTTTTAGCAACTGTTTCTATTATCAACAAAGCATATTAGTTAATTACGCACAAAACAGACATATTACATTACATAAGAAATTTTCACGGAACAACTAATACTACGACACATGACATTGATTGATTTACCTGAGCCTTCAGAAGCTGAAAGTTAAAGAATATAAATTTATCCACATTCTGGGCGAAAAGACAAAAAATAAGTTGGAATTATAGTCTAAAATTTTACATTAATATCAAAGGACAAGGATACAAATAAAAAGCCACTTAGTGAAGAAATGTAACGTCCGATTTGTATAAGAAGGCGCTAACTGGGATAAATTCGATCACATTCCAAAGTTTGAAAAAATGAAAACAAAAATACAAGTAACCTACAGTATTCATATATTTATTAAGTTAGTGTATGGAATTGTACATTGATCTCAGTAAAGAGGGAACGAGAATATCGGTCGTAGACCGAAAACTTATCGATCTTAGATCGGTAATTAGTTAATATCTCGCTAATTATACGACATAATTAACCCAAAATCTATAGGCTTCTGGTCCGAGGTAAGATGCATGCACATGCGAAATTTGGAGCAGATTCTACCACGCGTTCGTGAGATATCGCGTTCATCTAACAGACACACAGACAGACAGACAGACATACATACATACAGACAAATACCTATCAATATACTTACCGATCTTAAGATCGATAAGTAATAAATAAAAGGCCATTTAGTAAAGAGCGTTACGTCCGATTTGTATAAGAAGGCGCTAACTGGTATAAATTCGATCACACTCTCAAAGTTTGAAAAAATGAATAAATAAAAGGCCATTTAGTAAAGAGCGTTACGTCCAATTTATATAGGAAGGCGCTATTTGGTATAAATTTGATCACATTCTTAAAGTTTGGAAAAAAAAAAAATACAAGTAACCTACAGTATTCATATATGTATTGAATTAGTGTATGGAATTGTACATTGATCTCAGTAAAGAGGGAACGAGAATATCGGTCGGAGACCGAAAACTTATCGATCTTAGATCGGTAATTAGTTAATATCTCGCTAATTATACGACATAATTAACCCAAAATCTATAGGCTTCTGGTCCGAGGTAAGATGCATGCACATGCAAAATTTGGAGCAGATTCAACCACGCGTTCGTGAGATATCGCGTTCATCAAACAGACACACAGACAGACAGACAGACATACATACATACAGACAAATACCTATCAATATACTTACCGATCTTAAGATCGATAAGTAATAAATAAAAGGCCAATTAGTAAAGAGCGTTACGTCCAATTTATATAGGAAGGCGCTATTTGGTATAAATTCGATCACATTCTTAAAGTTTACAAAAAAAAAACTACAAGTAACCTACAGTATTTATATATGTATTAAATTAGTGTATGGAATTGTACATTGATCTCAGTAAAGAGGGAACGAGAATATCGGTCGGAGACCGAAAACTTATCGATCTCAGATCGGTAATTAGTTAATATCTCGCTAATTATACGACATAATTAACCCAAAATCTATAGGCTTCTGGTCCGAGGTAAGATGCATGCACATGCAAAATTGGAGCAGATTCACACTCGTTCGTGAGATATCGCGTCATCTAACAGACACACACAGACAGACAGACAGACATACATACATACAGACAAATACCTATCAATATACTTACCGATCTTAAGATCGATAAGTAATAAATAAAAGGCCATTTAGAAGAGCGTTACGTCCAATTTATATAGGAAGGCGCTATTTGGTATAAATCGATCTCATTCTTAGAGTTTGAAAAGATGAAGATACAAGTAACCTACAGTATTTATATATGTATTGAATTAGTGTATTAAATTGTACAATGATCTCAAAGGACAGGGAATAAATAAAAGACCTGTCAAAAATATTTCTCGTCTGAGTTTGTTTGTACTGAACAACCCATATTCTATACGTAATAAAGGTCACGACCGCATTTAAAAAGAAAACGCCCTTAATGTAACTAATTCGGGCAGGTCGTAAACTGATAACATAAGATCATGGGCATGATTTGAAGAAAATAACTTGTTAAAACATATCGCACACTGCTAAGAATGGTTAATCGTTATTTAATTGAGTCGGTTATTTCATCTTAAAATTTGCTTCGAGACTCAAAATAAAACAACCAACCAACAAAAAGATTTCCGAATATAAACAGTTTTAGAATCTTATGTACACAGTCCCCGTCAAAAAAAACATCAATGCCAATGCCTCAAAATGAGAAAATATGCAGTCCAGTTTGAGTTAGAGTTAGGAATGAAGATTTCACTAGATATACAGTTTTTTAAATATCTAACCCCAACTGGATAATTACTATTTTGTTACTATAAAACGTGGCGAAGGTGTTTTCCCAATTCTCACATTTTTCGCATTAATGCGATCAGTACAAAACAAAAACAAAAACGATCAAAAAATTAGCGTTGGGAGAATAACATTGTAGTAGGCATTTGCTTTTAGCGGTTCCCGTACATTTCGAACCACGACAATTGCACCTGCATACTATTGCATCTATGGAATTTGTTTTGTGTTTCGCGGGTATTTGAAACCACACTAACCCATGAGTTTTAGCACACGAATATAGATTGAACCCGCGGATATACACCTGGGTTCAAATGTACGATCACGCTTTTAGCGCAGTCACCCGGATATTTTCCGAATTTCATATTTATAAACGTGGGCGTCCAGACACCCGCCCTTGACACTCAGTAACATGGTAATCTGCAAATATTGTTACCAGACTGGCAAACGATATTTAATGAGTTCGTCCTTTTCTTGATACATCATAACATTGTACATTGTAAATCAATTTAGAATCAGAAGAATATCTACGCCTCAGACATGACAAAACCACAAAATCCGGGTTCTAGACAGTGGCAAGGTAAAGTAAATTTGTATTAAAGGAGTCAATTGTTCTGAATGTTTGCAGTCCGTTTGCCGACAGTTTAATAAAGCTTGAGATTAAACAACGTTATTTGAACAACAGACGAAACCGCCCATAGATATAGTTCAAAAGTCCCTTCACAATTTCAATTTTGTTATAAATTCCGTTCTCAATATAACCTAACCAGGTTTTTTTTTTTAATCAGCAACTGTTTAAGTATTTTTACTTTATTAAAAACATCTGTGACAGCCAAAACAATATATGGTATCGATAAATACCCTTTGCAATTTTAAATTTTTTTAAAACAATGGAAACCCTATATATGTTATTGGGACGTCGGTACTCATAAATCGAATGAAGTGCTGAAAAATTTGATATTACTATAAAAATGATACCACAAGAACTAACATGGGAAACTACGGCCCACGGAAAAATCCGACCAGTTGGGTAATTCAATCTGGCTCGCCGTATGGTGCCACAAACGAACTGAAACCGAATTTTGTTTAGCTAAAAATAATGAAAAAAAAATTATTTTGTTGGTATTTGTTGAAATTGCGATTAAATTCACTTTCGAAACTAGGCTTATTGATTTCCCCTTTATCTTTTGTAACACTGTGAATATTGTTCATAAAATGTTATTTTTACGTCACACTTACATGGCCCGCCTAGAGAGCAAAATTACTGACCCCTGTTCCAAAAACCTACCTTGTCCACCCCTGACAAGAGGCTGATTTCGAATACTAAATTTTCATACTCAAACGTGAATGATAAATGTACCAAAGAGGAAGGTCTTCCATTCGTATAAGCTGCCTTATCAGCTTTTATTTTCCTTTGAATGATTATAATAACCATGATTATATATAACCTTTTATCTTCCGTGAAATGATTATAGATAACATAGTCTATTCAGGTAAAAGAGAGTAACAAAGAATAAATACAAAATAATTTTGGCATTGCCGCTCATTATCTTGTACAAATAATAATTAATTTGTTTTTATGCACGAGAATGAATATATCCAAGAACAAGTACAAGTGAAGTGATTGTATTATTATTATTATTAGAATCATCAAACTAAGCTTTCCCATCCCCTCTGATACACACCTAAAAATTTGATGTCGGACATCCTAGCAGACGTGGCCATCCTAGCATAGAATAGGATTTACAAATTTATCCCGGGGGAGAAAAAATTCGATAAGACAGTTCGATCATATGGTGAACTACGTCTCTCGTCCAGTTACTAGTCCATGTTGATGTATGGGATTAGTTACATGTTAGATAGTTATTTGTTTCAGACTTGTTGATTTTTTTATCTCAAATTTCACGCACCCTACACACCCACTTACAGATTTCAGACAGAAGTCTGATGCCAGACTCAAAGACATAATCATCTTCATCTTTAATTTGACATAAAGACAAGACAGATTGTACTTACTTGGCAATTCCTGGGTTTGCTGCTTCTGCTGAAGTTTTGACACAACCTGTCCCATGGTGGCGCTATATAGTAACTTTAAAACTAGGCTTTTAATGGCTATGGTCTGACAATGAAACATGAGAAATGCAAATGAATGAAATGTGCATAATGAAAAGATAGCAATGCTCTAATACAGAGTTCTAATCTTTCTATCTCCGCGGGTTGATAACATCAAATAAAATGACTTCGTGAAAATTGAATGAATATTGAAATGAGAGAAAAAATAAAATAATAACCCGTTTTTGAGTAACATACTTCAATGTAGCGACACAAAATGGAACAAATAAAATCCCAAAACATATTCTCTCGAGACTATAAAAACATTCGGCCTATTTACAACTACTATATAAGCCAATTAATATTTAATTCACATCTACCGCAAAGTATTAGCCAATATTAAAACGTCCTTTTATTTCAGGTTTGTCTACAGAACAAGTTATACAAAGAGAACTTCCTCTTCCAACACTAACAAAACTTTGAAAACTCCAAATTCTTCTCTGGTTTTGCAACTACAACTTACAACTACAAATATTAAACAAATCTTGTCAAATCTACTATAACAATACCGCCAATTTAACTCTCAAATTTCCGTAATTTATGAAATAGCGATCACAAAAGCTGAAAATCTTTTTATCACATAAAGTTGAAACACCAAAAAAATCTTGACCATGAATATGCTATACCTAATATTGGCAACAGAACATCAAAAAAATTATCTTTTCATTCCAAATTCACTGCTTACTTAACTTTGAAATTCCAGTGAACTAAGGAGAAATTATTATCTGAAAAAACAAGCGTGTTAATTGTCGGCGCTAAATGTTAAAATGAAACTGCCGAAGTACAAATATAGTATTTTTTTAAAAATGCCTCCTTTGTTTTTCCCCCACAATATTACAACCCCGAACCATGAACTACAACCTAAAATAGTTCAACCACCCCCACCCAGAAAGCACTGCTGTCACTTGTACTGTCTGTTGTATTGTCTGTCTGTTGTACTGTCAATTGTAAAAGATAAAGTTGTTGTACCAATTACAAAAGTGGAAATCTTTTATACAGCGGTATCCCTTATCCCTTAGATTGAATATTAACCAACCAGCATAGCGGATTTAACAATAGAGACGGAATTCGTTCCTTATATGACAAAACGCGACGCTTTTCCATAGCAACAAAGATTTATGACAGAATATACAATTAGGACAATGACCTTGCGGTCTAAAACTGATCTTTTTTGAATTTTCAACAGATGAAAGCGTTGCTGCTACATTTACAAATTAAATTTGTCTTTTGGGCTAGGTAGATGTTGGTTGATTTTCTATAAAGCTTTTTCTCTTCACTTGAATATAAATATTTGCAAACAAGAGAGAAACTACCGTATTTTGGAACCGTGGAATCGGTACTCCCGTAGTGTGTGTATCGAGTTTGGGGACTGTCTGTTTGGGGACCGTCTGTGTTAGACCCTTTACCCAAATTGTTGTAAAATAGGCGAACAGAATTAGTTTCTTCCATATTGGTACACACACTTCTGGAGTGCCGTGGAATCTAATCGAGTTGGCATAGGTCTCGTATACCGTGCAATACACTCTGGCATGGTTGCTTACAAAATTTAATAATTTAATCCCAGGGTGTGATTTAATATTGAAATTCACATACAATGATACAATGCCTACTTTTAATTCTCTGATTAAACAACCTCGCCGCCCATACGAGAATGTCTTTGTCATGGCAAGAATTTCCTCTCAATAACCTATATATCAGAGGTGCCCGTTTGACTAATATTTACGAAGCCTCGCAAATTCGAAACTTGACAAACATATTGATAAAGTAGTGTCTAAATATGGCAACAAGGCCCTAATGAAATATTATCTATAGGAACTATAGATATTTGAATATCCGCTTTGTTGCCACATTTCGACGCTACCGTTGTCAAATTTTATTAATGCCGCTATTGCCTATTTGGACATCTACAAAATTATCCAAATCATTATTTTAATGAGTAAAGGAATAGACGGCAGAGCACATAGGTTTTTATCACGGAGCCCTGGGGAGCACTTCGATAACTAATGATCTATGTAACAGACGGAGATCATTTCTTTAACAATGACTGGTCACTTCAACGAAGAATTACTTCGACATAATCGTATGTTATATGAAAAAATAAAAGAATATTCCGTACAGGGAAAAATGTTCAGAAATGATATTTCCAACGTCCAAAGAAAATTTATAAATGTTCTGACAAGCTCAAAATTAGACACAATCGTGGTCATTTGAATGCAAGCAAGCGTTGTATGAAAAACAATACCACACACATGAATGATTGGAGGAGTCTTGTAATCCTATATGGAATTTGATTTTTTAACTAAGATGGGATATATTTTTAAAAATTAGACCATAAGAAAGCCAATAAGACGATATAATGACATCGGAAACCATGAGCAGTTGTCTGCTCACACTTATAATTCGGGAATTAGAATAGTTAACAAGTTGATCGATTTGAATCCAATGACGAAGGTATGTGAATTAATTGTACTGTTGAAATATATTGTGAATACAGGTAAGGGTACGATATACAGCCAATGCAACATCTGTATTGCTTCGACAATGATGGTTAGTATGGGTCATATAGGATGGAGCCTGTATTAAGACAGATTTTATTAGTTTTTTTTTGATGATAGTTTGCTCCAGACAATACCACATGAAATAAATCGTGACCGAGCTACAATCGCCTCTCAGGAAAATGATGATGAAACTAAAACTCCAGAACAAGTCTGATAATATTAATATGGTTGCCAGGGTCGTAGCCAGAAATTTTCAAGGGGGGGGGGGAGGTTCTGAATTTTTTTTTTTGCCAAGTTAGATCCACACGGCTAGCGGGTCCGATCGAACGCTGAAATACCGACCCGGTTCGACCCGCAAAACCACCCCCCCTGGCTACGCCACTGATGGTTGCACCATGAGCGCCATTTACATAATCTGGCAAGAATACAACTCGAAGAGCAGAAAAATAAGGTCAAACTTGGGTATGTCTGCTTGATAACCAACTTTCGTTACCAATGGCTTTCCTTCCCGCTTATACTGATAGATGGAAAAAATAAACGCGACTATGGCTATGATTAAATCTACAAAGAAGTTGGAGACAAATTATTTGAAAATTGCGAGTTACACACCGTTATACTCAGGCGCAACGTGTTAGGAATATTATATATTTTTCTCCTTATGCGTTGATACAATGCAATATATTTTTGTGCATTTTTAACCCGTATTATTCAGTCATGCATGACAGCAAGCAATGATATCAAACTTGCTTCACACCAATACCTTTGTCCGTGTTCCCAGGTCTTGGAAAGCGTTGCCTCCACCAAGCCATTAAACTTGCATACCGACTCATATTAAATAGTATAATCCAGACTTCGTCCACCTTATTCTGATCTAACTGGCAGTACAGGCTAATGGAGTATAGTTGTAAGTTATGAACAAAAATGGAATACTAATTTATATAAACGCAAAGTACATAGCGATACTGTTATACAGCAGGCCACGCCTTTCAATATGGCGTCATAATAAAGACAATGCAGAATGTCTTTCATCATGGGCTAATCAAGAATATTAAATTGACGTCATGCGCTGATCGAAGCTACGTCATCACAACAGTAATAACAATAATACAAATAACACGTATAACGCCATAATCACAGTAAGAAAATGCATTTATGCGTCATAATCTTTCAACCCTCGGCCACGCCCCTATTCTGACATCATTGGCTATCAAGAATTTGGAACACGTCATGATTGCTTCAAAGTTACGTCATCATAACATCAATAATAATAATAATAATATAATAAAACACGCCTATGTAAGCTCAAATTAAACTGCTCCTCACTCCCACGGCACACCATCTCTAACGCTGACGAAAAAAGCCGGTTTCCACAATCGGTCTGCGACATTGACGAGTTGTAGCAGCTGCAAGTATTTTATTGTATATCTAATGTAAAACCGCACAAGTCATTATGCATGATCATACATGGTTTAGGTTGAAATTTCTGATTTATTCCTGGATCATAGTTGGGCAGAGACGAATAAAAGATTTTGATACATGACGTAACGAACGCAGTTGAACCGTGCGAAAGAATGCCGAGAATTTTTCAAGAAGAGGAGTGCCAGCTAACTCGTTAAGAGGCGTGGCACTATTCTAACGCCTCGTAATCGAACTCAATACATGAATTCAATAATTTGAAAACTGTTTTTATGACAAAATTTTTATAGAAGTTTTTTCAACGAGCTGCTAATATTGGGTAGAATATTGCTAGAAAAGTTGCGAGATAATATGCTGACGTGCTTTTAAGGTAATATGCCAACTTAGCGCCGTAATGTATGCTGTCTATTTTGCATTATTGGAAAAAAAACTATGATACTACAGAGCCGTTATTACTTATTGAAGGCGCTTATTTGCCTCGATTTGAGCGAAAAATAATTCCCATTTGTGTTTTAATTGTTTAATTGACGTTTCTAATCTCCGAAGTCGAGGCCAGCTGTATGTGGCGGGCATAACTATAAAAAATACATCAAATTGATATTTCTTTAGACAATTTTTAGTTATGAAACTGGTATAGTTGTATAAATACATTATTTGAGTCAGAACCTGAATCGTGAAAATACTTTTCCTAACCTGTAGTATATTTAACAGCTTAGTGTTACTTTGCAGTGGAAGCAATTTAAATGTCGATTGGGTCATATATCCACCATTGCTAACTATATGGTAGTCAATCAACAGAATAATCCAATAGGGCATTAATATGTCAATAATATGCAAAATATGTCTCTATTCCGATCGCTGTCAATATGAAAACCATAATAGACTTCTAAGGGGGAGGTTATCAAATAACAACTGAGACCAAACATCTATTCCTAACCTGCAGTCTAGATATCAGTCCAATAGCCCTCTACAGAAGAAAGTGATATAGGAACCCTACACCCATCCCTATTACTAAACTGTAGTCTTTATTGCAACCTAATATCTCAGTAAAAAGACGGCCATTCGATTAGAGAAGGGTTCATATTCTTCGCCTATTTTCAACCTGTTGTTTATATGGCAACCACATATTTTTGTAACGTAAAGACAAATATCGATTTAGGCCATTTATAGTTTCCTATTCCTAATTGACCGCTCAATATCCCTCTACAAAAAAAAACGTTTCGGACTATGACTGAAATCGTTAACGCTTGGCTAACGGGCTATCATGTTTTTCCTAATTGTTCACAAGCCGTATCTCCGTGTCTTACCCACGAGAATATATTTCCTATAGTTTCAGCAACAGTTGGGGAAAACGAATTTAAACACTCTGGAATTCTGTTAAAATTATAGTAAAATGAATAGATTCATGGTAATTCAGCAAACACTTTTAACGTAAACTCTCTACTTTCTCTCTCTAACACTCACAGGAAATACGTCGGTCGGAAGTTTATAAGCGTTTTGGTTCAATGGATACTACTTTTCAATTTTATCGTTCTACCACTCACTTGAAAAGGTCATTCAAATGGCGATTGGTAGTTGGGACCATATATCCACCCCTACATGGCAACCCAGTAACCCTTTGGACGTTCAAACCATAATATAATCTTATTGGTAGCATGTTGTTTATATGGCATACCAATGCTTCTCTCGGGCGGTTTACATGGAGATATGTCTTATAACCCACTTATAACACACTGTCTTTACAGCAACCCAATAGCGCGCGAGGAAAATAACATAGCGATTGGAGTCATACACTCAATCCTATTCCATACATGCTTTTTATATGACAGCCCTTTTGTTCCCTTGAATATTTACATGCCGATTAAGGCCTAACTATATCGGTAGACCTATCGTCTACATAAGACGGCATCAAGCATTGTAGCATATTTTAAAGTCGCCAAAAGTATATATAACGGCGCATTCTTAGTATGATTGTAAACTTATACTTTATCGACTAAAACCATCACTCTAACTCGGTAGTGTGCAACCTGTGACCCGCGGGTCGAATGTGGCCCACAAGGAAAAATTGAGCGGCCCGCGGAGAAGTGACAATTTAGAATGGTGTGCGACCAACGAAGCGAGTTTTTAATTCAGTTTAATCTGGTACGTGATTGTGTAAGACCAATTCATTTGCCTTGCAACGCCTGTACCTGAGTCCAATTTATCATCTATGGCTATGCCTTCGTCATTGCAATGTCCTAACAGCTAACTTGAGTGAGTGTGAAGCGAACAGCAAGTGTCAGAAGTCTGAAGGTGCGACTCGCGGTTTCACCCAGTTATTGTATCTGGCCCTTCTGTATTAAAGGCTGTACTGCTCTGCCCTAACTAGTAGACAATCTGCGCGGTGGACAGATAAACGCGGTCTACAAATAGGAACTGTTTTAACCGTTCAACCACCTTCCAAGCCACACCCTGCCCGAGGCATTTTATGGTCTCTAATGCTTTGATATAACACCAGTTTGACTACGTTATTTAATTAGACATTTAACATGAACTTTATGACAAAAAGTAAAATAAGCCGTTATTACTTGTCAAGAATGATCAATTACATACTTTTCGTACCTTTAGGGCGAGTATGGCAATCAATTTAAAATCGTTCATTCATAAGGTTACACATATATGATTAGAAGGCTTATATTGTTAAGTTATCTTCTGGTGACAATAAGTCAAATATAACCCGCAGTGTTGCAATTATCCTAACACCTCAGCTACGTTATATATTCATCGAAAAACGAAAGCATCAAAGTATCATTTCATTTCGCCAAAAAATGCTAGATTTAGCTTTGACTTATTTGAAAGTTTAAAACTTTGAAAAATCCAAATCTCATCCTTTAAATCAAGGCAGGACATGCGCATAAATTTTATGATAAATAATTAACTGAAACGTTTTTATTTGGTGTTATTAGTTCTCTATGCTATAATTGTAAGGGAGCATACATAAAATACTTCGGGATTCTAATTCAAATGACTTATAACAATTGGGTTATAAATCATAAAATCATTTGGGCGCGTAGGATTGTTTCGAATATTTTCTGCTGCATAGCATGGGCGGTGTTGAGAAAAATTTATATGATGTCCAACTTATTTTTGGTGTTTATGACAGTTTATCAAAATACAGACGCCAAGCCTATACTGTAATAAGTGTCGCAACAATAAATGGTCAAATTTGACACCGATTTAGACTGAAACGTGAGCCTCATCAGTCTGAGGAACATGTTAGCAAGAGACAAAAATTCACAGACAATATGTACAAACCTAAACAAAAAAAACGTATGAGGTATTCCGAACTTTGGAAGCTTTAAGTCTAAAAGAAGGCGCTTATTCTAACCAGTTTCCTAAGGTATTATAATATTTATTGTCGCCCAGAACATACCACAAATCCCACATCAAATCGTTACTCCAACCATTTGCCAAAACTCTATCCTTATCCTACCATCAAGATTAAATCGAGTTTTTGATCAACTTGCAATTCTACGTTTTCAAATCAGACGTTCGCGTAAAAGTTTCATTGTAAAAACACTGCTGTCGGCTGACCAAGCTGTGCTACACACGAACTATATTAAGCGTCAATGAAAAAATAGTTCAAACTCGCGAGAAAATATAGCACAACATGTACATTATGATAGAAAGCCCGAGGGCGAAATGCTGTATGTTATGGGGTGCAGAGCTCGGATCGGCGATTTCCGTTTTTTTTTGTCAACATATGTCAAACCCTAATATTTCCGGAGTCGGAGTCAAAATTTTGATCTATCCGGAGTCAATAATCGGAGTGAAGGTTTTAACAAGTTTCTGAAAGACAGAAAGGAATTTTCAACTAAAAAGGAAGACGCTATCAAACGCCTTTTGTATTCAAAATTGTCGGAGTCGAAATATCCGCGAATCCGAAGTCAGTAGTTAAAACCGGATTCAACTGCGTGTATTTGCACATAAAGAGTCCCACTCAATTTCTACTACCTCACCCCGGGCGTAAAAATGGGTTGGGCAACATCTGATAAAAAAAAATTCATTTCTCCACAATACGTATTGATTTTTGACAATATCAGTGACTGTTGCATATAACGCTGTTTGTTGTTAGATGTGCAAAAACGACAACAAAGAATACTATTCCACTAATACTATCTAATATGCAAACATTTTTATAGCAAATCTAGAATCTAAACTTTTAGAAAAAAACTTTTAGTTAAATCACAGTACCTCATTGATGACTGTTTTCTTATATGGACACATGTTATCACTAAGAATAGTTATCTTTACTCTCGCTACAGCATCCTTGCAGTATATTCATACGGATCCACCGGTACAAAAACATATAAGAAGGATAAGTAGTTATTCCCGTAGAAACTAAATCAATACCGAAAAAACCGTCGTTCTTTGTTCCACATTAAGCTATATTTATACACAGAGGAATGCGCGACCTAAATTAGCTTTTGCGGTTTGTTCTATTCATATCTCGAGGCGTTTTATTATTTATGATAACATTCTACGCATTCTTTAATTTATTTTGTCATAATACCATAATATAACGTAACAATGCGGTGATAATCGAAATATATATATATAAATCTTAGAAATGATGATTATGTTTTCTCTTGCAAACTCTCTATTCAGATTCTATTTCAGATTCAGTGGTTCCCAATCTTTTCTGTCCCCTGGCACCATGCGGAGTCATCTGGCCCTCATGCCCCCCACCCATCTGTCAGTGCGCGTGAAACTTTTTTTATCAGTCATAGGGATCAGTCAAAAATGTACAAACTAAACAAGACAATGAGGAAGCAGTAACGTCATAATACTGAACTGACTTATATCTCGCTTCTATAAGCCTATGCATTGCCCTTATGCAGTGTCTGCAATGCTAGTGAAACCATTTTATCAGTAATCGGTGATGAAATACAAGAGGCAATGAAAAAGCAGTAACGTCTTAATACTGAACTGACATATATCTCGCTTGTATAAAGCCTATGTATTGCCCTTATTATATCTCTGTCAGTGCCCGTGAAACTCTTTAATCAGTAATCGGTGAAGGACATGTACAAAATAAACAAGACAATGAGAAAGCAGTAACGTCCTAATACTGAACTGACTTATATCTCGCTTGTATAAGCCTATGTATTGCCCTTATTATATATCTGTCAGTGCCTATAAAACTCATCTATCAGTAATCGGTTATGAAATAAAAAAGGCAATGAAAACGCAGTAACGCCATAATACTCAACCACAAACCACTGCGGACCTCGATACTGCAGCAAGTATATAAAGCAGTAGTTACTCTGGTACTCCTGAAGTATGCGCACCAAGATGTCGCATAACCTGAAATTAACCTGGTACACAACCTGAGTTCAGGTTGTGCGCCATCTTGGTGCGCATACTTCAGGAGGTCCTACAATCTTTCATGACTTGTCGCCCCTTTCTGAACGATTTGAGAATTCGTGGCCCCCTTGATTATCATTCCTAAACTACGACCAACGCACAAATTGCGTACATTCTACGGCTGGGCCATCTCGATTCACTTTAGTAAAGCCAAAGCAACATAATTGTAGTCTCATTACTTGCAGAAATAAAAAATCATTTTGCGACTGGTATCGTGGGTCCCATCCAACTGCCCTGTGGCCCCCTGTGGAAGCCACGGGCCTCTCTAATTGGTAATCACTTATATGAAGAATCTTGTATTTTTCAAACCATTTACAACCGCATTTATCAAAATAGACCCGACGGATCAAATGGATAACGTAGTACAAAAGACGAAGAGTCATAAATAATTAATCATTAATCAATTATGTAACTGAGATACGAGAAACGCAGAAAAAACAAAACATGATGAAGTATAAATCATTTGCTCAACGTGATCTCAACTAAACGTGGGCTGCAATTGAATGACACTTTTCATATCTAATATTTCAATTTTCAATCGCATACTAAGGGGAAACAATCGCCGCTGTGGTGTGCGTTTAATCTCATACGGAATTTTCATAGAATTCAGTTACTAACTCTAACTAAAATCGCTGAGATCACACCCCGCTGAGACCGCATATCAAAGTATGACCAAATTTCCTTTCACTAGTGTTTTCCAAGAACGTTTAACCTGAATTGTTCCAAGTATTGCGGAAACCGTTCTCTGCTGACATTGTTTTTAAATAGAAAATTCTATAAATAGCGACACGCGTTATTTGTTGATTGTGACGCTTCTCCCAATCCTTTTCTGAAATTTAACACCATGACCATGTAATTGTTATCCATGTGAATTCAATAGAGTAGAAAACGATATACGAACGCAAGTTAATATAACAAAAAAACGGTGCTCCCGAAGTATGCGAACCAAGATGGCGGACATCGGAACGTAACATTGGTAACAGGTTAGGGTTAGGCGATAATTTTTTTCCAATTTTCCTTATTTTAGTCCTATTATCAGTTCGAAGACTAGCCAAGAGCCTCCCGTAGTATTTATACCTAAAATTATGGCCTAACCCTAACCTAGTACACATATTACATTCCGATATCCGCCATCTTGGTTCGCATACTTCGGGAGCCCCAAAAAAACACCATATGTCTGAACTAACGAGCGCCACAGAACAGAAATATGCAGGACAGACATCACCTATCATGAAATTACCTATGTCACTTATCTGCTGACATTTTTTTAGTATAAAATGTTATATATACCAACACGCGTTATTTGTTAAATATGGCTCTTCTCTCAATCCTCTCTTACTTTTATTGAGCATTTCAAATGAGTTGGTTTTTCTGACAATTTTCAGTTTAATTCTTTTCACGTATAGCGATAACCCTAGCATCGGCAAAGTACGGCCCGCGAGCCAAATCCGGCCCGTTGGGTAGTTCAATCTGGCCCGTCTGATGCTGCTACAGCCAAACTAAAGCCAAATTTTGGTCTTTTAGCTGGAAATGACCTCAAGGAATTTGGTGAGATTGCGATTTAGGTTTGGCACGAGGATTATTGTTTTCGACTTTTGCTTTTGTAACACTGTAGATAATGTTCCTAAAATGTAACTTTGCACGTCACACTTACATGGCCTGCCAGTCTAGGTGGGCATAATGTTTGGCTCTGGTCTAAAAACTTTGGCGGTTACCGATATTCACTGATATTGCTTTTGAATGCAGTCTATATACGACAAGAGTTACTGGTCGCATGTAGTCCTTTTATCAATAGCCTACTGATTTCCTTTTTTAGTTACAAGCTTGAGATCTTGCCTTCAGAGAACTTAAATAAAATAATACATCACCAGTTTTCAATAACAATGTTATAACGCACAAAATACCTCGAAATTCGAATTGAATCATACCACGGTATTTGAATACATTCACATGACCAGCATTGCAACTTCATTATGATGGCTCAATAGGTTTCGACAATATGTCTTGTGACATAATAATGCAATATTGCAATTTTTACTGTTCCCAGCACTTCCTTCTAAGGTTCGAATTGATTTGTGGAAATTCCCATGAAAGCGAAAACCTTCATGAAAAGGATGATTTCAAAAACTCAGTTTTGTGAGAAGAGCCAACGCACTTTTATAAAACGTTCAAGACCATGTAATTTTACTAAAACTTACTACTTATACGCGAATATATCTATGCGAAAACAGATGTTTAAAAAAATGAATGAATTTTGTCTAAAATATTGAATATCCTTTTGGAAATTGCTTTCAGATGGTTCTGAAATTCGTCTAATTTTTGACTGGAAAATTGGACATATGAAGATTTAAAAATAATATTGAACTCACATGCGAATATTATAATTATTTTCTCTTTTTATCACATATTAGAAACGTTTACATTATAGCGATCACCTCCTATCAGCCCCTAACATTGATATGGACAAACTACGGCTCGCCGACCAAATCCGACCCTTTCAAACTTATAATTCAAACTTGTCCGCCTGATGCTACCACAGTAAAGCTGATAACAAAATTCGAGATTTAAGCTAAAAAATAGCTCAAGAAATTTGTTGAGATTGCGATTAAATTTAGTTTGTAAAGGGCTTATTGTTTTTCACTTTTGCCTTTGTAACGCTGTAAATATTGTTCATAAAATGTAACTTTTTACGTCACACTTACATAGCCCGCCAGTCTAGGTGGGGATAATTTTGCGTCCCCTGGTTCAAAAACCATGCCCACTTCTGCGTTTAAAAGCAATACCAACACGAATGCCCAATGGAAACGAAATAACCATCCAATATAGCTCTAGCAGTCTATTAACAAACGCTTGTTATGGGCTGTTTCAGAAGGACACCATTTACACAAGTTCCATCTATGACGTGGTTGCTAAAGCATAACCAATGCGAAATATACTATGAAAACAAAACCACGATGTTGTATTAAAGACAAAAGGTTTAAAATGACTGACTTTATGACCTAACAATCTTGGGGCGTAGATAATAAATTTAGTTGAAGTTCCGTTAGACTAGGACCATGAATGTTTATAATTTAATTGAATCATTTGGGATTATGATCTGTTGTTTTAATGCTATACTTTTAGAAAACTAAGCAAATTTAATAGAATTTTCGAGTTAATAATATACAGTAGTAAAGTAGAAACTCTAGAATGTAGTTAAGAAAACTTTTTGAATTTTTTGTACAAGGAATGCAGATTCCAGCGCAATCTGCTTTCCTACCTCTGGATACTATATATATATATAGCAACTGGATAATTGCTAATTTTCTTATTTTGAGAATTGGCAGGTATTTTATTTGGCGCGGGCTTTGTACAAAAGATCCAAGATTATATATATATATATATATATATATATATATATATATATATATATATATTACAAGGCAGACGAAATGAGACAAGATGCTTTAATAATAAGACTTATCAGCACATCAGGACCAGCAGATACGTATTTTCATGAATCTTGGGACGTTGAAGGAGTCGACTGTTACGCGAACTACTCTACTCTTTCACTAGTGTCTTCCAAGATCGTTTAATTAACCTGAATTGTTCCAAGTTCTGCGGAAACCGTTCTCTGCTGACATCGTTTTTAAATAGAAAATTATATATATATTGTCTACTATGCCCCTGACAAGGACAAACTATGGCCTGTGGCCCTTATCTGACCCGTTGGGTGATTCAACCGCCTGATGCTGCCACAACCAAACCAAAACCAAATTTAAATGATTTAGCTAAAAATAGCCCAAAAAAGTTGTTGGAATTGTGATAAAATTTAGTTTTGCCACGGGGCTTTTTTACAACTTCGCTTTTTTAACATTGTTAGGTGTAAAAAAATATTGTTCATGAAATGTAACTATTTACGTCACACTTACACGGCCCGCCAGTATAGGTGGGCAACATTTTTGACCCCCGATCCAAAAACATTGCCCATCCCGGCGGAGTCTAACCATTACAATGGCTTGGACTTTCGTTGTAGCTAAATTTTTAAAATTTGACAAGTCTCGCGACCCCCCTCAAAAATAGTTAGCTAACAATAAGCTACAAATAAGAGACAGTAAGGCGAAAGTATGTTTTATTTAGAGACCACGTTGAAAATACGTAGATGGAACGTAAATAGTGAAATAAATGAAAAGTTTGAAATGTAAATATCCAAAATAAGGTGGACAGGATCAAATTTAACAAATATTTCTATTTTCAATTAACTTCACCAACTTCAAAAATTGTCTACGCCCCCTTGTGTGGCGCCCTACCGTCTGAGAACGACTTTTCGAGGTCTAAGCATTACAATTTCTTGACATTGGCTATTAACCTAATTTACTTAGGTTACCCACTTTCAAAGCGTTTCTGAGTAACAATCGGCCCGCGAAATCTAATAAGTGGCACAATGTGGCCCGCGCATTAAAAACGTTGGGCCTTGCTCTAAAGTGCTAATGATCCTCTATTAGATCGATAAATTTCCGTGTTATTCAGTCGGACTTTGTACTGTGTTATTACAACGCTGTTACCGTTAGCAGAGTTCTAAACAAGATGTTGAGTTACTATATAGACAATCTCGTGACTAATAATGTTTCGTGTGCTTGGTCATTCGTATTGTTGATACAGTGGTGTATATTCAATGATGCGATTCAAAATTTTAAAAGGGGTTATTTTTTGTATTAAACTCAGTAATAACAGTTCCCTCATTTAGAAAATATAGGTGTCCATAAAGTCTTGGAATTTTTAAATGGCAAAGGGAATTTTTATCGATACCGTATATTGTTTGGATATAAACTATGAAGTAAAACTACTTAAACGATTACTGATTAAAAAACACAAACCTGGTTAAGTATATTGAGAACTGACTTCATAACAAAATTGAAATTGTAAAGGGACTTTTGGAACCCTGTATATGTATGCCGATACGTAAATTGCATAATATAACACGCTTTATATGAATCTAATTTAAATTTTTAAAATATCAAACATAACGCTAGTCGTCAGCTGCAGTGCCATTACCCATTTACTTCGGTCGTCTAAAGTCTAAAAAACAAGAACGGGTTCGCTGATTAGTCGATATTCCAAAAACGTTCGCGTTACCCGTGTGGAACCCTTAAATTACACCATTAGGCGTATTGTAATGTCCAACTGATTTTGATAATCGTAGTATGGTCGTATCACTCCCCCCAGTCTGTACTGAAAAACTTGCTATATGTTGTTGTATATTTCAAAATATTGTTGCAATGCACGTTTTCTTCTGGTTGACCAAATATAAATCTGTCTCTCTCTCTCTTGACTAATCAAATAAAACAAAAATCAATTATTATCAATTATTAATATTTAAATCTAGAATGAACTTTGAAATTACACATTTCGGATTCTTACTGATTCTTATTTATTTTTTACACACGCTTTTTCAAATCAAGACCCGACTATAAAGTAAGGTCCCGCGCTGTCTACCGAAAGTGAAGAGAGTAATGATAGAAGAGTTGCAAGTTTGCTCAAACGAGGTTCCGAATTCTCAACTAAAAGTGGAAATAGTACACATAGGAGAGATGCAAGTTTGCTCAAATCAACGGTCTTGAGCCCCCAACCAAAACTGAAAAGAGTGCTGGTAAAATGGTTTTAAGTTTGTTTAGAGCCTTGTCCCAAGCCTCAAATAAAATGGGAAGAGTACTGATAGAGGAGTTGCAAGTTTTTTAAAGCAAAGTCCCGAGCTCTTAACTAAAAGTGGGAAGAATACTGATAGAGAGTTGCAAAATACCACTGACACGCTGAAAACGATATTAGAGATTTATAGGTCCTCCATTGCTACAGAGATGTCACGAGACATCGAACTTGAACACCACAAAACTACAGTCGAAACTATATGGGAAACAACTAAATCTATTTGCAACTAAAACACTAATCAACGACCAACAAACTTGCGTAACAGATTAACCAAAACCGCGCCCGAGGGCTACTACATCGCCTGACACGGATGAATAACTTTAAAGCATTTTTTTGTGTTTTTAAGTTTTCGTCAAATTACTTATTTTATAGCCATTTCACGCACGATCCAAAGATAATGTTAAAGCTTCCATATGGTTTATTTATGGTCAAGGAAACATACACATACAACATTCCTGGCTCGCGATGAATAGATAAGCCATGGTATGAGATCATTTCTGTAAGCGAGTGTTTCGTTTCAAAAATAAAACAAAAATAAGTTTTCTGCTTCATTGCTTTGTGTACGACGATTATATTTGTTTATTTTTGTATCGTTTCAACGAGTGGTGGTTACTAAGCGGCTTAATCGTATAAGAATCGCGATGGTTTTGTGGGCGCGCTGGCCTATATTTGGAAAGTCAAGGGCTAACTGTGTGTTCTCATAGTAAATCAAAAGTCTGAAGTACTTTCTCACTCACGGTCTCATAAATAAAAATAAACACTTGTTCATGTTTATTTTAGATATTACCCGAAGAAAAAATAGAGACTAGCTGAGCAGATTCCTAAAAGTTAAATAAACTGATGCGACGATTCGCTTTTGTGGGCGCATTTTAGTATATTTGTAACGTTGTGGCCGGACTTTTGTACTTCCCAACCACGGTTTTATAAATAAAAATAAACACTTGTTCATGTTTATTTTAGATGTTTACCAGAAGAAAAAAATAGCGACTAGCGAGCATATTCTAAAAAGTAAAATAGAAATACGATGGTTTTCCTTTGCGGGCGCATTTTATTATATTTGTAACGTTGCAAATTCGTAGCAAATTAACGATCTTTTGTACTTTCCAACGACGGTTTTATAAATAAAAATAAACACTTGTTTCTGTATAGTTCAGATATTTATTCGAGAAAAATAATAGCGACTAGCAATCATATTCCTAAAGGGTAAATGGAAATCCGATGGCTTGCTTTTGTGGGCGCAGTGATCTATATATATGGCATATTGTGAGCTAACTTCATGTTCGCATAGCAAGTTGACGATCTTGATCTTCCTCCGCGATTTACGAAAATAAAAACAAACACTATGTCTTGTTTATTTCAGATATTTACCTGAAAAAAATAATAGCGACTAGCGAAACATAGTCTAAAAATTTATAGAAATACGATGGTTTGCTTTGGCGGGCGCATTTTAGTATATTTGTAACGTTGTGGCCGAACTGTGTGTTCGCATAGAAAATTAACGATTTTTTGTACTGTCCAATGACGGTTTTATAAATTAAAATAAACACTCGTTTCTGTATATTTCAGATATTTCCTCGAAAAAAAATAATAGCGTCGAGCGAGCATATTCTAAAAGGTTACGAAATGCGATTATAGGATGCTCCGGATTATAGGATTACGCGATTATGAATAGGATTATTCATATTTTATCGTCATTTTTAGTCTTTCAAACATAATTTTTGTACCCAAACGTTCCAGTAATCTGGGATGCTTTATATAAAAGGTATCTTTGCTCTAGAACAGGGGTGAGCACGGTTTTTAAATCAGGAGCCAAAAATTTTGCCCACCTTGACTGGCGGGCCCACCTAGACTAAATTTAACAGCGATCTCATCAAATTCCTTGAGCTATTATTACCTAAAACATCAAAATTTAGTTTCAGTTTGGTTGTGGCGGCATCAGGTGGACCAGATTGAATTACCCACGGGGCGGATTTGGCCATGTCTGCTCTAGAATGTGTTCAAAATGACCTGGGTTTGGTTCTGTGTTTTTTTTTCTGTTTTTATCCGGTTCCATATTCAATCACCATGCCTTTCAGAGCTTTTAAAAATGAAATAGTGAGAGCCTTTCAGAGCTTATGCCAGCCATGGCTAGTTCCATGAGCGCCGTTTGGACAGGGCGCAAAAAGGGCGAAAAGTCTTAATCGTAAAATGTTTCGATAAAATATTTTCAAATTGAGAATAGTTGAAACTCTTATTTTTTTAACTCAAATAATAACGTAAATATAAGTATATTATTTCAAAAAAAGTCATCGTAAATTGTCAATCAACGATCATTTTTAAATTTCGCCATGGGCGCAATTTTACGTAGATACGCCACCGACTGCCTAATCATATGGCAAATCATTTCTTCTTATCTTACACCTTTGTCTATCTTTGACAAGCTAGCTATCAACGTTCAAGTCTTAATTCTAATAATTGTACATCGTCGAAATTAAAATAAAATATAAAATATTGTCTCCGCTATGACGTCCCAAAATCTGTTTTAAAATAATCATTGCAAAGAACTGAATATATCCCTGGTAGATATTATCAATTTGCTAACAATTCCAGAATTTTATCTTTTGTTTTAGAATACGCCCTCATAGCGGGAAGAAGCATTTGAACACCCAACGCGTGATAGCATTGTCCTGTTGCACAAAACTACGCTAGTTATATGCACCATTAAATAATAATAATAGTAACTACGTCTGAATGACATTCTATAAAGTGGAACTCTAGTTGATCTGTCACACACCAGACTAACAACTACGATTAGTAACGTCTTTAAAGGTATTTTTTTATCTCTAATATGAGTCATACATAGACTTAGACTACCATATGCTTATGTATCATGTTAGATTTGAGTTTGGCCATGTGGAATTCAGTAACAATTCACTGTGCAAAGTCCAGGTTGACTGACTGACAGGAAATGAATCAAAAACAGCTCAATTAAATTATACCTTTTGTAAGAAGGAACGGAAGCACTTGAAAACAATTATATGCTTCACTGCATTTAATATTAGGTTTTGTGCTGCAAATAGTATAGTTTCAATTTCAACTGGTTTTCCGGGTCAGAAATTATCAATTTCGCCAAAAACAGCATATTGAATCATCATGTTTGTAGAGCGCTTCAAAAGGTGATAATAAAATAATTAAGGATTTTCTGTCACTCTTTTAACTTTGAAGGGATAGACTCCTAACAAGTTCAGTTTAATTATAATATACCCAAAATGACATCATAGACAAAATATGACGTGATGATATTGTTATATGACGACTTGTTAATCAGAACGAGTGCCTGGCTAAAAATCGTTTTTTTTTCAATATCTTTCCTCAAATCAAGATTACGCGTACTACATTAAAAATAAATAGGTTTGATTCCTCAGCGAAGCTGTACATTACTAAAGAACATACTATCAAACCTCTTGTATCACTCACTATATGAACGTCATTACTGAAAAATATGTTATAGCTGAATAACTTCACGTCTCCACATATTATAAAACTAAGGCCACTTTTAACTAAATGATCTTTTGTACGAAGCGCCCCAAAGGTCAAAACAAGAAAACTAGTAAATATCCAGTTAGTCTTTGGGTTAGGAATGCAGATTGCACTGGAAATTCAAAATTCAAATTATTCCTAACCCCAACTGGAAATATTCTAATTCGTTATTTTAAAACTCGCTTGTTTTTCTCAAATCTCACATTTTTGCATTAATGGCGGGAGCTTTGTACAAAAGATCCAAACTATAATTCACCCTCATTCTACAAAAAACGGATACGCTGTTCATTTGGTAAACTTTAATGTTCATAATAAGAACATATTTTTATGTAAACCACAGTGAACAGCACTTACACAAACTATACTTAGCTAAACTTATCAACGGGACACTTGAGATATATTCGCAAACCGTTATCGAATCTTAAGTGGCGAAACCTTTATGCTCGCATAAACAAAATTGTAGAGAGGGAATTCACGAATGAAAAGCGTTTGTAACGGGTAACTGGACACCGCAGACCAAGTGTGGTTGGTTTAACCTAAATCCGTTAAAATGAAAGGAGTTTTTGTAGAGGTAACAAACACGATTCGGCGATTCAAAACATTTAAATATAATGTTGATGCTCCGGATTGTCTAAGAAAAGTCTGCGGATCTGGATTATGAGAAAGTACTCTGTCTGTTGACTCCAGAATAGCACTGCCCAGTGACCACGGTCATTATGTAAAAACACACGACAATATAACTGAATCATAAGTAGCTTATCAAAGTACGCTCCAGAAATGCATCCTTAATTAAGTCGGTATCTGTGCGTAATTGGCAAACCCTTTTTATTTTGACGTAAATAACTTTGCATGAGAGAGCGCCGGGCGAAGAAAAACGTGGTAATTGGTAACTGAACACCGCAGACCAAGCATGGTTTTTATAACCGATATACGTTGAATGGGAGGACTCTTCGTAGAGGTAACGTACACGACACGGCGGTTTAATACACATTTTAATACAATCTTGATACTCCGGATTATTAAAACACGTCTCCGGATCCTCCTTGATTCCGAAATAGCACTACCTTACGGTCCTTCATATAAAAACATACGACAACCTAAGGTCCTAAACCATGCTTAGCTTATCAAATTGCGCTTGAGAAAGGACACAAACCGTTATCTGTTCATAAGTGGCAAAACCTTTTTATTTTAACTTTGTATGAGAGAACGTTGGATAAGAAAATGATTACAATGTGCAACTGGACACCGCAGACCAGGCATGGTTGGTTTAATCGTTACTCACTGAAATAAAAGAAATTCAGGACTTATTTTCAAATAAATATATAACAGACACGATCCGGCGATTCGGAACATTACAATGAACAGTTTAAAAAATTCTATTCTGGACATGAATATTAAAAAATCAACTCTTAATCTCGGCCTCGATATAGCACCGATTCCAAAGTTCTTCAAAATACTAAAACCAACTACACTGAGCTCACCAAATCGAGTATAAGTAAAGAAATATATATTGTTACTTTGTTACCGTCTGTTAGCAGTCAAACGTTTTTATTGTCGTAAGCAAGTTTTTATGCGAACACTGACGAACAAAACACTGAGCGGAGTTACTGTCACACCGGGTTATTGTACACCTTGTCTGGTTCGTGTAATAGTGATACGTTGAGAAATTCGATTGAAAGAGCCTTACAGAGTTTACTGTACCTGATCGTTGATAGGTCTGGTGCCATGCGAAGTCGTAAAAATTATCGAGTGGCAAAACATTTATATTGAGCGAACATGTTTGTATGCCAACATTGGCGAGTAAAATGCTATACAGAGCTACTGAAGGGGACCTTAGACCATGCTTGGTTGGTTTATTTGTGATACACTGAAAAAGCGTCTCAAAGTGGCAAACAAGCCATATTGAGAGGCACGTTTGTATGGAGGACATTGGCAAATGAAAAAACGGTATATCGATTTACCGTGGCAGGGTAGATTATACTTGGTTGTTGTATTGTGATTGTGATATGTTGAAATGAAACAAAACTACTGTCTTTGGGTTGCCAAATCGTTATATAGAAGTGAATCAAATCATATGCGAACATTGGCAAATGAAAAAAACTACAACAAGTAACTGGTTTACGTTTATACCATGCCTGGCCTGTTGTTATTGTAATACGTGAAGTTGAAACTAAAAAACGGATATTGCCAAATAAAAATGGTTTAAATTGAGTTACTGCGTGCCATAGAACAAGCATGGATTGTATTCATATAAAATGTGACTCATAAACAGACTTCAGAAATAATCTGTGGGCGGTCTGACTTTGCGGAGATTAAACACAACTCGGTCTAAACTGAATAATTATTTATTTGGAACTCCCACGAATCCGGGCCAACCTCGAATGACACAAATTTTGAAAGAATAATGAATAAATTATGACATGATATTCTGGATAGAGATACGTTTCCCCACTTCCCCAGGAAGGAATTTTGTCGTTTTGGGAAAAGACTTTTGCATTGTATTTGCTGTAGTATTACTAATTTTTCTTGAGTTTTTATTATTATTATTATATTTATACGTGCACACATAATAAACTGCTTAAACTGCTTCTTGCGCACGTCACCTGTTCTTTTACACATTTTAATTTACACAGTCTTTGAAACACCCCCTGCAATATCCACATTAACATGTGTGCCGTCATCATGATGATGACATCAAAACTATTTGGCATTTTATGACTCCAACTTATTGATAACGACACCTGTCCTATCCTGCATCCTAATAGCCACAGCCTTTTCAACAATATATATGATATCGACAGTATCAGATATGACGTCACCGGAATGACGACATCAAACGTGTTTGAGATCTTGATACGGCAACTTATTGGTGACGTCACTTGTCTTAATATACATTTCAATATCCACAATCTTTGAAACAACACAATATACGACAACGACATTATGAGATATGACGTCATCATGATGACGAAATCAAAGATGTTTGAGATCTAGTAACATCAATCTATTAGTGACGTCACTTATCTCCACATTTTTGAAACACCATATACGATATCAACATTATCATATATGACGTCACCATGACGACGACATAAAAATCGTTTGATACAATCGCTCATAAATGTACCTATCCCGATTGTGCATATATAACTTACATAAAAAGGACGATAATAGCATCGCAATAAACTTTTGAATTGAATTAAATATTGTAGTTTCATATTTTGTTGTGTCTCATAAAAATTTAATACATTAAAGAATAGCGCGTCCCATTGAAAGCCTATATTCTCGTTAAATTTTAGACAAAAAGTTGTCAAACACGAATAGTACGTTGGTAGAAAGGCAGTAAGTACACGGTTCATGAAATACAGCATTGAAGTCAGGAAATTAGGAACAAAGTTACTTCAAACCGAAGAACTGATTCAAGATTTGAATTTTGGGAACTGAATCAGAGTCAGTGTTAAGAGCGAAAATTTAGGACAAAGCAGAACCGAACAGTAAACAAAAATTATAAAATCTGATTCGGGATTTGAGTTTCATTTATTTAACAAGGAAGGGTAAAACGCGACCTCATTTTCGAATTAGTCAGAAACATTTCTTTTGGGGTCATATTTCTTTTTCCGTAACTAAAGAGCTGCGTATTTCGAATTAAATATTCGAATCGACTAGTGAATTATTGGAATTTTTTTCTTTTCGCCAATGGTCGAGATGAATTTCTCAATTTTCTTTTATTGAAGCCATAATTTGTCAACGCAATTCTGACATATAACTCATTTAGTAGAGCTATTGATGAATCGTGTTTCTTTGTGTGTGTCCTCAGCAATCTGCCTGAGTGATAAATTCTGTGTTTTCAGTAATTCATTTATTAACAGGACTAATTACAATGATAAAGTCATATACAATTATATAGCCTCCATCGTCTCTCAAGTATTCGAGAATCGATTCGATTCTGAAACCATCGGGTATTTGAAAATGACCAGGCCTATCCGCGAGTCAAGGTTCGGATTTATATAAAAATTTTGCTATAATTTTTTTTTCAGTTTCATTAGAAAGCTAATATATAATATTTGAATCAAACTGTAATGGCCCAAGGGGGAGGGGATCCCATCGATCCTAATATGGTGGTGCTTGTCGAAAACCTGACTTTTGTAAACAATGTAAACGTGATTGAAGTAGATCAATTCATACAAGGAGAAGCAGTGCAGTAAGTTTCGATTTGTTTTTGCATGAAGATTTTGAAAAATTTTAGTCGTTAAGGAAAAGAAGTCGTTTTTCTCAGTGATTTTGAAATTCTTAAATATGCTAAATAAACCATTTCTGTAATGATTGCATGAAACGATATTCTTCGCGAAGGCCACGTTTATTTAAACGATTTCTTGTTGTGAAATGAGTGCATTTTATGATCTTGTTGCAGAATTCAACGAAGTACAAGTATAATCGCTAACAACATAGATCAGGTTGTTATTACTCCTCAAAATGACGATCCGCTACCAAATCCGGTAGATGGCGCTCAAGATGCCGCACAAATGCAAGCAGACAGCGCAATGCCTGACGACTTAACAGATCCATTAGAAGCCACGAAGAAATTAATCGACAAACTAAGTACGGATTTATAAGTATTTAGATTTACGCTTCAAAAACTATTATCTATAACTGACATGGGCATACTACATGGCCAAATACGACCCGTTGGGTAATTCAATCAGGCCCGATTGATGCTGCCACAACCAAGCTGAAACCAAATTTTAATGTTTTAGCTAAAAAATAACACAAGTAATTTGTTGAGATTGCGATCAAATTTAGTTTTGTCACGAGGTTTATTGTTATCCACTTTTGCTTTAGTAACACTGTAAATATTGTTCATGAAATGTATCTTTTTACGTCTCAATTACATGGCCGGTGAGGCCAAACCAATTCAAATTGAATTTAATAGACGAGTCGAAGATAAAATTTGAAATCATTTTTAGATCCTGTTGAAAGTTCAGAAATCAATCAACAGCTTTTTCTAACCGAATGTCATTTCCGTGGCAACGATTACGAAAAGGCAATGGGAAGTCTGACATCAATGCAAAAACTTTTAACGTCATCGGGACATATTGAAACTGATAACGTCATCAAAAAATCCGAGAGTTTCATTGATGAAGAAAATAATTACGTAGTGGCGTTAATTCTAATTTCTTGCGCTTCGAAAATGTACAAAGCTTATCCCGACCCAAACGAGGCGATTATTAAGATAAAACAATGCTTAAAGAACTTTTGCTTCGCAATGCGGGATTTGGCAAACAGTGATCCGATTATATTATTGCGAGATTTGGGTCTACGAATGCTTCAAGACATTTTTGATGACCTACAGAGTATTTCTGGTGTTGACCTCAACAAAAAGGCGGAAATAGTAGCTTCCTGTCTCGGCATTATGGGATTCTTCTATTTCCACACGGTTAAAAGACCATTACAGTCAATAGAGCTCTTCGAACGGGGAATAAGCATCATGAAACAGCAATTTGGTCAAACGGCTTCGAAGTTTAAACTAGTCGGATATCTACAACATAATATTGCAACTACATACGACCGAGAAGGCAACAAGAAAAAAGCTAAAGAATATCGTTCGTCTGCCATCACATCCAAGAAGACTGCGCAGGATTGGGACAACGAATCCCAAAAGAAAAAAAGCTTAAACAAAACAAAAAATTATCCGTGGAAGTAAAAAAATTGAAATTTGAAAACTGAACAAGTTGAATGTAACCGAAATGTAACCGGAAAGTTAGGCCGGACTAACGGCGACTTATCTATGTCAGCAAAATATTCTGGGTTAGAAATCTCATCCAAAATTCGTCGTTGGGTTTGATACATTGAGTATAGTGCATTTAAAATAAAAACAATTGCTATCAATTTATTTTCCATTCTTTGAATATGAAAGCATTAACAGGCTGATTATTTCTTTTGCAATCTGCTAGTAACCGATTGATGGGTTCGGCATATGATTGAGGCGTTTCATTGACCAACTTAACTAACGGTCTAATTATGAAAATTCTGTATTTTTTGTTATCGAGAACATGAGTTTAAAATAAATTATTTGATTGTTCATCTAATTTTGTGTTGTACTAATCTCACTCAAAAAAGGGAACGAACTATAAGGTTTTGTGCTCGAATAGATAAAAAAAAAATGGTAACAATAACTAACAAGTCGGAAAAAACATAGCATAGCAGTTTTTTATTATTATTTATGTGTCAATGTGTTAAGAGTGATCCATCCCAAAGCACGAAGCAATAATATGGGACTAACTAAATTCATTCAAATGTTCTGGCAATTCGAATACCGGTATACGCAGATAGGAGTTTATTTCTTCAATATATGGTGGGAAATTTTATTCAGTATAAGAGCTGCATGCAGCAAGTCAGAAATATGTGATAGACGCATAATTTTTGAAATTAAAAATATTAGAATACCGTGAACTGGAAATATCGTATGATAACAATATGGCAAAGTATATATTCTTCAACCACTTGATAAATTTAAAAAAAAAACTGTTACGCTACAGTTTCTCTTAGTTAAATTTGGATAATATATAATTACTGACAGTGAAAAGAGCGGCATGAAATCTCCGGCAAGCCGCGGTTTGCTCACCGTTGCTAAATACGTATGGGGGAGGAAGGCACAGTTGGCTTTAGTATTCATCCGACTCCATCAACGCAAACGCACCCCAAATTAGAGAATGTAGGCAAGATTGCAATAACGTGACATAAATTTGGGTTTATTTTTTATTTTAATTTATGCCTAGATTTGAACACGGTCAATTTATGCGCGTAGGAACATATCACATATTCCGTAACGTTACTGCAAGCGGTATTTTCGTTTCCGAATGCTTAAACGAGACCAATTTGTGCGCGTGGAACAGATTATTTATTCTGTGAGGCTTCTGCGAGAGGTAATTTCGTTCCCAAGTGCTAAAAATAGGCCAATTTGTGCGAGTGGAACAGCCCACATTTTTTTCCAGGCTTCTGCGAGAGATATTTTTGTTCCCAAATGCTTGGCAAGGTATTAATATGTCTCGCCCCAACATGGAATCATATTTCTACCACAAGAAGAATGCTTCGATATATGGACACAAGTGCAAACGTAGTAGTATCAGATCATCTACAGTGCTAGTAATCTGCCCACCACATCACGCACTTTAAATCTGATGCAAACAAAACTCCGAAGTGACCACAGATATTTTTAAATTAAATAAAATAATTAGCTTTCCAGTTTTTCAAAAGTTTCTAGTAGTTGAAAAAAAGTTTTTTTTTACAACAATGTAATAACAAACGATACATACAGGTCCACTTCGTTTACAATAATCTAAAATGGCCAAACGCGATTGAATTATTCTCGTGGGAACGCCCATATTTCCCGCCTTATTATTATAACGGAATACTCTTTTCATTATCTATTCTCTCTCTAAATATTTACCTAACTGACCGGCCTCGATGACCAATGAATGTTTACACTAGCCCAGTTTGTTACTGTCTACTGTTTATCCTAGGAGATAGCCAACCTGATGCTTATTGTATTTTGTAAATATTATGCTTATTGTATTTTGTAAATATTATAATCATACAATTTTTGGCAAACTCAGTCACCGCAAAAAATTTACATTCCCAATGCGTATTGCAGTTCTTCGGCTATAGTGATAATTATTCATTATTCAAGACAGCGTTATTCGCATTGTTTGTTATGGCGTAACATTTCTTTTGGTATATTCTTTGGGTGCACATGTAAGAAAATGGCAAATAAACTTCTAAAACTACTAATAAAAATTAACAAACAAAAATTAACCTCCACATATCCACGGCTAATGGGGCCAACGCTCCAAAGTAAAGAATCAAGTGATGTCTGAATCGAATACTTGAACAGTCAGGATTTAGACAAACCGCAGATCGCAAATTGAGTAGAAGATACCGACTGACTCTTGTCCAGTAGTTAATAAAAATCGTGATAATACAAATTTTCATCAGGTATTCATTGCGACATAGCAATAGAACTTTGCGGAAACCGATTTGCAACAAAATCCAGTTTTTGCCTCAGTTTCAATAATCTTGTACGATTTTGCTTTTATTTGGTAACGAATGAACTATGCGCTGAGCAGAATTTGTACTTCTCTACGAGCATGAGAATATTCTGACCGGTCACGACTGAATACCTCCCGGTAGCAGCTAGTGTTAGGAAGGTTTGAGTCATTGACTGGACTGAAATTGAAATCGGGTCTATGTTTATTTTAAATGCCAGTCAGTGGGACCTAACCCAGTGATAGACCCGACTTCGGACTCAAATCAGATGATTCGTGACTCGATTCGACTCGGGACTCGAGGTTTGAAGACTCCTATCAACATTGGCGTAATGCAAATGTTTAAAAAGTTAAATTCGACATTTTTGATGAGACGGAACTTCAATGAAACATTCCAGAAGCTCAGTTTGTATAAATATAAATATATATAAACTTTCATATATATTTAACTAAAGACTACAATTGTAAAATACTTATTATATGTTAAAAAGACGTTTTAATACCCGTCAACTAAATTGGAAAAAATAAAAATAAAATCTTAATAAAAACAAAAAACACTTACAAGGCAAATGCACTTCTGGGCTTGAGACGCATGACATAAACTTCGAAAAAAATCCAGGCATTGTGACGTAACACAATCTATGTCCGTTCAAGCGTGATATCCCATACAATCCAATTCTTCGAACAGAGTATTTATCCAAACGTTGAGAGAAACGCGAAAAGCTCCGAACAATTATTTTTAAGGCTGAAAAAGGAAACATTGTGTTTGTGAGTTGGGTCGTAAAAATTATAAATACAAGCAAATGAATGAATAACTATTTCCATTTGGAGATTTCCGCAAAATACATGAACTAGAAACTGAAACAAGATGAACCTTTCGTTTTATGAGTGTGCGTGTGTGATAGTATAGGAAGAAATAGTATCAAAGTACATGGCGCTTTCATCAATTGAAAAAATTAGGGTCAGACAATCTAAATCAAACTTCCAATACGTCTATAATATTCTCATAGTGGACTATACAACTTCAATTGACGGGCACGGATCTGAAGTCTGTATTATCAATGTAGGCTACATGGCGCAATTAATTGGAGACATTAGCTCCAGACAGTGTATAACTTTTTATAGGTCCATAGTGAACTTCACAAAATCAATTAACGGGGGCGGTTTCATGATCAAGCTTTTCCTTTCTCGAGAATAATATAAAATTTGTATATCCCATAGGCAATAACATTTCCATATGTGTCTATAGTATTATATAGTCTATCTTCCTGGTATTCGCCGACTTTCTATCTTTCCTGTCACCGAGATTTAATATTCATTTATATCTTATTGGCATTAACATTTGCCCAGTATTCGGGGAAATTATTGAAAAACGAGTCTTAATGCGAAAACGGCTTCTATGCCAATTCTGAATGAAAAAATTTACGGTTGCAAGTCTCGCTGCATCAACCATATTTAAAACCCATCATTTGATCCTGTCACCTCCTGTGGAATAAAATTTTAACTTGTACTATTATGATTATTCTGTATACTATTCCATACTTATTCTGTACTATTCTAACTTTCTAATCCAAAAAGAATTTTTTGGCGTTTCATAGTGTCAAATCTTCACAGATCATATCATTTCATTTGTTTCACCTATCTTTATAAAGGCGCAAAACCACAAATATAAAGAAAAATAGTTTTACAAATGGTTTGTATCACGTAGTAGGACACGCACGACGGAGTGTGAAAACCGTAAAACATTTCACGCCGCAAATATTTTGCTCAAGTTTGCGTCAATGGAGTTATCATATACTTTCTGTATATGTGAAATATGATATTTTTACAGATTCGCTGCAATCATGCAGTTATTGGTAAGTAAAAAGTTATTAGGTACGTGGAAATCCCGGAACTCTAGGTTTCGGCGTTTCCCACCTAAGTTATTACACCCTGGGTGTAAAAGGTGGGCAGGAAGTTTGAATACGGCTATAATTCAATATGCACTGCAAATATAGTTTGCTTGCAACCATTCTATCAGTACTCTTCCCACTTTTGGTTAAAGGTTCGCGACCTTGCTTTGAATAAACTTGCAACTCTTCTATCAGTTTGCTTTTCTCCCCTTAGCTGAGGGCTCTGGATATTTAATTGAACAAACTTGCAACTCTTCTATCAGTTTTCCTTTCACTTTTAGCTGAGGGTTTGGGATATTTATTTGAGCAAACTTGCAACTCTTCTACCAGTACTCTTTCCACTTCTATTTGGACGATCAAGACCTTGCTTTGAAGCAAATTTGCAACTCTTCTATCAGTACTCTTTCCACCTTTAGCTGAAGGATCAGAAACTTGCTTTGAGCCAACATGTAACTCTTACATCAAGACTCTTTCAAATTTTAGTACAGTGCTTAGCACTCGGGTTTGAGCAAACTGACAACTTTCCTATCAGTACTCTCTTCACTCTGATTTGAGCAAACTTACAGCTGTTCTATCAGTACTTTTTCACTTTTAGTGGAAAAATCGTTGAAAAAAACACATTTAGCCTCATAAGACATAAATAATATTAATGCAACAGCAAATACCCACATTATAAAACCAAATTTGCAGCACAACAACACACAGCGCATATTTTTAAGAATAATCCACCAAACAAAATATGATCAAGTGAAGCCCACATGCAATAATAATGAACCATCCACAGGACGAGGGTAACAAAATGAAAGCAGGAACATTTCCTCTTACATGAATTTAACGAGCAACGTTAAATTTCCGCAATCCATATAAAAACTGTGACGCTTGTATTACCGTGTTACAAATACATTTTGAATGTCACCATATGAATGAATTTGAACTTGTGTAAAACATTACTATATTTCTCGTTTCGCATGAAATAGATCGGAAATCTATAGGTCTAATAATATTAATAATGAATGTGATGAATTCATTTCTAAATAAATTTTTTAAGAATTAACTGAACTTCGTTAGCGATACTCGTAGTAGACTATTAGTACATCGAGGTGGTAAATTGTGAGGCTTATATTGCGCTTCTACAATTGCATATAATTGTAAAGAAAAACATTAATGTATTCCTATACACTTGTTCTGTGGAAAATATTTCGGGGAGGTATAGATCTTATATTAGCAATAATGGAATATTAATTTAAAGGTAGGCTATCACAAAGAAATATTCGTGATGGATTCATTTCTATGTACTTTTTTCACGATTTTTGGCAACTACCGATTACATGAAATGAACTTAGTTTGCGAGACTCGTCATTTTAAAAGTCAACACTGCAATCCATTTCTCGAAACCTAATAAATATTCTTGACCATTTTATATATTAAAAATTAAAACGTTTCAGAAACCTAATAGTTCGGTATTGAAGAATTCTGTAATTCAAATAATTTTCAAATTCGAATCATATGCGTAAGAAATCGTTCACACAAATATTCCATTTCAATTATTTAAAAATTCGCAATATTCGATTATATTTGGAAAAAAAATGCTAGTTTGGAATGAAATAATTTTAATAGAACTAAATTGTTAGTAGAATATGTTGCACAATGACAGAATAGCATGAGAAGCGGACGTCGAAAGGAGATCTTATTTGCGTTAAGTTTTTTACGAACAATGGATGAAAGCTCGGATGAATTCACGTATTAAAATTAGGAGACAAACTTCCCTCCGACCTAATTATTTTTATGACATCACCAAGGAGGTAAATTTCTAACTAGGAAAAAAGAGAGAATGAAACTTATTGATAGAAAAGAGAATCCCCCTTGAAATGCGGCTTATTTTAATGTGGAGCCGCTCGTAATTTGCTGTAACTTGGCTTTGCTCTGTCGCTGTTACTAACGTTCACTAATCCCTTGGGCATCGGACCTTGAATCGCACACGAAGCGTCGTCAAATTCAAAGCGGTGAAATATTAACTCGGAGTAAAGTTGGAATAGCCGAGACCAACATTTTTGCTTTGAAGACAAATAGAGTAATAAACGACGATGTGAGGTCTGGGATTTAATTGCGAATTAATTTTGATTCTGATATGAGGCTCAAGTCGGTATCGTTCCTTTTATGAGTTTATATATGATTATTCAATATATTTTGCCATATTTACTCCGAGCAATCATATTTAAGGTGATATAAAGTTTAAAAGTGACTTAACATTTTTCGTCCGGAAAACTGTGAGGACGATATAGTCAAGCCTAACGCTTCATTCACTCCTATTCAAACCAAAATATATGATCGTCAAGGAACTCGAGAACAACTGTTCTGCTCTTAACACAGTAAAAATACTCTGAAAAACCTAACATACTAGAGTTCGTGTCGCATTAATCGTGGATTATCAATACCACTACTTACACAGACCAAAATTTTCGTTATAAGCTTTAAAAACCAATTAAAGAGCAATAAATGACGATGTTAGATGGTATTAAGAATTAATTTTAATTCTGGTATGAGGTTCAATTCGGTATCAAACTTTTTATTAATTTTGATATGATTATTCAATATGTGAAGCAAGATGGCGGACACCGAAAAACATAGTATGTGTACCAGGTTGGGGTTAGACCATAATTTTATACCAATTTTCCTTGTTTTAGTTCTATTACGAGTTTGGGGGCTAGCCAAGGGACTCCCGTGGTATTTGTAACTGAAATTATGGCCTAGGCCTAACCTGGTACACATACTACGTTCCGGTATCCACCATCCACCTTCACATACTACGGGAGTATCAATTTTTCAATATGTTTTGGAATATTTACTCCGAGCAATCATATTTAAGGTGATTTTAAGGTGATATAAAGTTTGAGAAGACTTGAAATTTTTGTCCGGAGAACTGTGAGGACGATATAGTCAAGCCTAACGCTTTATTCACTCCTATTTAAACCAAAATATATAATCCTCAATGAACTCAAGAACAACCGTTCTGCTCTTAACACAGTAAGAATACTCTGAAAAACCGAACATACTTCTGTTCGTGTCACATCAACCGTGGATTACCAATACCACTACTACACATGAAATACAAAAAATGTAAATATATTAACTCACTATTCTAAGGCAATACTTTGCATAATTATTATTATAGTAAATCAACCGACCTCTAGAAACCTTTGAATACTAACCAACCCTACTAAGACAATACCCCTGTTTTTAAATTTTAAATTTTAATAAAACTAAATTGTTAGTAGAATATGTTGCACAATGACAGAATAGCATGAGAAGCGGACGTCGAAAGGAGATCTTATTTGCGTTAAGTTTTTTACGAACAATGGATGAAAGCTCGGATGAATTCACGTATTAAAATTAGGAGACAAACTTCCCTCCGACCTAATTATTTTTATGACATCACCAAGGAGGTAAATTTCTAACTGAGAAAATAAGAGAGAATGAAACTTATTCATAGACAACAGAATCCCCCTTGAAATGCGGCTTATTTTAATGTAAAGCTCGCTCGTAATTTGCTGTAACTTGGCTTTGCTCTGTCGCTGTTACTAACGTTCACTAATCCCTTGGGCATCGGACCTTGAATCGCACACGAAGCGTCGTCAAATTCAAAGCGGTGAAATATTAACTCGGAGTAAAGTTGGAATAGCCGAGACCAAAATTTTTGCTTTGAAGACAAATAGAGCAATAAACGACGATGTGGCGAATTAATTTTGATTCTGATATGAGGCTCAAGTCGGTATCGTTCCTTTTATGAATTTATATATGATTTTTCAATATATTTTGGCATATTTACTCCGAGCAATCATATTTAAGATGATATAAAGTTTAAAAGTGACTTAACACTTTCCGTCCGGAAAACTGTGAGGACGATATAGTCAAGCCTAACGCTCCATTCACTCCTATTCAAACCAAAATATATGATCGTCAAGGAACTCGAGAACAACTGTTCTGCTCTTAACACAGTAAGAATACTCTGGAAAAACCTAACATACTATAGTTCGTGTCGCATTAATCGTGGATTATCAACACCACTACTTACACAGACCAAAATTTTCGTTATAGGGTCTAAAGAGAAATTAAAAAGCAATGACGATGTGAGGTCTGGGATTAAGAATTAATTTTTATTCTGGTATGAGGTTCAAGTCGGAATCATTCCTTTTAATAATTTTTATATGATTTTTCAGTATGTGAGGCAAGATTGCGGACACCGGAAAACGTAGTATATGTACCAGGTTAGGGTTAGGCCATAATTTTATTCCATTTTTTGTCCATTCCGCCATCCACCTTCACATACTACGGGAGTATCAATTTTTCAATATGTTTTGGAATATTTACTCCGAGCAATCATATTTAAGGTGATGTAAAGTTTGAAAAGACTTGAAATTTTTGTCCGGAGAACTGTGAGGACGATATAGGCAAGCCTAACGCTTTATTCACTCTTATTTAAACCAAAATATATAATCCTCAATGATTAACACAGTAAGAATACTCTGAAAAATCTAACCTATACTTCTGTTCGTGTCACATCAACGGTGGATTACCAATGCCACTACTTACACAAAAAATACAAAAAAATGTAAATATATCAACTCACTATTCTAAGGCAATACATTGCATAATTATTATTATAGTAAATCAATCGACTTCTAGAAACCTTTAAATAGTAACCAACTCTACTAAGACAATACCCCTGCTCAAATATTTCTATAATAAATTAATTTAGCTCGAGAACCCCTCAAAACACTAACCCACTATCCAAAGACAATACTCCTGCTTAATTATTTCTATAGTAAATCAACCCGCCCCAAAACCCCTCCACATAATAACCAACTATCCTGATACAATACCCCTGCATAAGTATTTCTATAGTAAATCAATCCGGCTCCGAAACACTCCCTAAATAAAAATTAACCCACAAATTTCAAACTAGTAGCATAAAACTAATTTTAACTAGAATACGCGCTCTCGCCTTGGCGCTAAATGTTTGCACAAATCCCGTGAGTAGAAAACCAGACAAACCCGGCGTCGAGTGGTAAAATACTTTTATTAATATAATTATGGAATGCGGAAGTTAGCTACAAACAAGTCAAGAATATGAAGCACTGTCTCTAGTACAGGGGTTCCCAAACCGCGGCCCGCGAGCCAATTACGGCCGACGAACTTAAGTGGAATAATTTAACACTTCATGTTTTTACCTTATTGCGTTCTAGATACTGCCAATTGTTACGTCAGTATCACAGTTTAATCGCGTGTATTTTTAACAATTCAATTATACCGTTAACCTAATTATACGTACCAGTACCAGTACCGGTATCGGCTCCTTGCGGGCGCTTTCCTCACCCGATCCCGAATATCCTTTCGCTTATAGTTTTGGGATTTTGGGAATATCAAACCCCACTAACATTCGAAGGATAAAAACACGTTTTGATTTGTAACACAAGGGTGCAACTAATGGCCCTCGGAACTTATTTATGTGACCCGTAAGAGCCTTGATATCCCAAATTATTTTTTTTTTTATGTGACGGCTCGGCGTTTTCGACGTTGTGTTGAACACCCTGGGGTAAAACTTAGTCTGACAAGGATACCAATACCGTGATATTTTCATTATTGCTTTATTGTTATATAAAAATTCAAATTGTCGGATCTTTTGTACAAGGCCCACGCCATTGATGCAAAATGGGAGATTTGAGAAAAACACCCCCGCTACGTTTGAAAATAATAAAAAAATTGATAATTATCCAGTTAGGCTAATGATGTGGTTTCTGCGAGACTAATTACTTATCCTTCTTCTATTCTTTTGTGCCGGCGGATCCGTATGCATATAATGCAAGGATGCTGTAGCAAGAGTAAAGATAACTATCCTAAGTGAATTAAGAGTCTTGCTGCAAACTAACACAATTATATTTCTGTACCGTTTCGTCTGACCAAGGTCAGATTTCTTCAGACATAAATAGTTCAACTATAGTTAATTTTGAATTTTCAATGCAATCTGCATTCCTATACCCAACCCCAACCCTAACTAGATAATTATAATTTTCTTATTTTGGCGGGGGATTTGTACAAAAATTCCAAATTGTTTACCAGTAAATAAAAAAGGTTGATTACGAATGGAGAATTTTCAACACTGACCAAAGAACTGATATGCTTATTTGTACAGCAGCTATGTTTGTATATGCATTAAACAAATCTGGGATATAAAATGGTGCATAGAAAAAAATATATATAAAAAGAAAATAAATCTCTCTTTAGGCATAAGTATGCTGCTGTGAGCATACTTTAAAAATCGTCAAAAAACGTGCAAAAACGGTAAAAAACATTTTGAAACTGACGCTACGCGAGACAAAATTCAGGGAGCAGCTTACAATTGTGTCACCATATAGTTGTGCGATAATCAGTTGCACGCACTTTGATTTAGAATTGAATATTGAATCCACATTGTACATAGGTCCTCGGAAATTCTTAAGTCTAGACAATTTAAATTAATTTTCTATCACTTCTAAATAAGATTTCAGCTTGCAACAAATTTCTCAAATTTGATACTCTGCGAAAAGTTCAACTATTCCATGTAAAGATTTCTCAATTGTGCCGAACTAAAATAATTCCCGATTTTCTTTCCAGACTGATTGGCTGTCAACGGGCCAAACCCAAATAAGAACGCAAGCCTGTAACTGATTCATCCAATTCAACTTTCCAAACATGTACCCTGTGAAAAGTGCAAGTACAAATGTTCCTGTAAATTTTTCCTCAAACGTGCTCAACTAAAATAATTCCCTATTTTTTGTCCAGACCGCTCGACTGTCAACAAGCCAAGCCCATGGCGCTACAAACTATCAACACTAAGAACCTGTTGTATATCACATGAAAAAAAATTATATGTTGAGAAAATTTGATAATAGGAAAATTTGATCTTATGCTTTAAAGATATTGGAAGTCTAACAACATTTTAAATCAAAAATATAGATTGCCTAATTCAGCGGTTTCCAAATTTTCTCTTTGGCGCCAAATTATCAGGAGAAGGCAATGCTGCTTCTATATAAAACTCAAGTTTGTGATCGTTAACTTGTACTCTATGCATTTTAAAATTTGTAAACTGAAGAATAAAGTCATAGGTCAACTCTTCTTTCTCATCTCTGCCTGATTTTCCTTTGAAATTCTTAACTCACACATGTTCGCTAAACTCGGTTAAGAAGATATTAACTGCAGCTCGCGATATTGCAGCCCAGCTGGCCCAATTTATTATATTGGAAAAAACAATTTTTCAACTCTATGCAGTTTTGTTCCATTTTAAAAAACTTCACTTCTCTAAAAAATTGATAATAACACTCTTGTATTTAAGATGCGCTTATGATAAAAAAATGCAACAAATGGCTTACCTGATTGGTCAATACTTTTTTCAAATTCTCCACGAACGATCGCACACGATCCCGTCTTTTACACAACTAAATACCGCCCTACTAACATCTAAAATCCACCTACGAATTTAGTGACTTCTAAACAAATTATTGTTTCAAAACTTCCTACTTTGACAACTAACGCAGTTTTCAGCCTACAGCTACAATTGTCATTTTAACACTCGCTAATACCTACCCAGTGTGACATCACATTTGAGAAAATTTAGAACCCATAAAGGCAATTAACTGGTTAGCTTCACGCATTATTCCGCCATAAAATTAATCGACTTCCCCAGTCTCCGAATTATATATTAAACGCCCTAACTTTATTTTATTTAACGCAAAAGGTTTTATACATACCAAGATTACAACTAGAACTCTAGCATTGCTTATATTATGCATGCTCTATGCGTAAAAAACAGCGCATTGTAGAACGAAAACACCCGCCCACAAAGCCTACATTCTAACACCCAGTAACGTTCTTTTATCGGAGATATACTACATTTGTTTTCAGTTTTACGATTTTTGTAGCAAAAATTATTGATGATCGGCCAAATGTAAGCCACACCTAAAGTACTGGATCTATGCAACGTCCGTGCTTGATAAAGTATTTGTAAAAAAAACATTATCACAAAGGACGGGGTAAGTCAACAAAACTAAATCGGCCGTAACTATTCTTGTTTAAACTTGCTTCTATGGTTGAATGAGCATAAGTTCTGTCTGTGTCATGCTTGATTACGCATGATTTGAAATCTTTTTAGAAGAGGCCAGAATTGGCTGTTCGTTATATTTCGACGGTCGGCCCAATATTAACGAGCAAACCAAGTCTGCCGCGTTATGGGATAGCAAATAATATGTTCTCAAAAATTCTTTGGAATTTTGTCCGCGTTTCGGTCTGTTACGTTTTATTGTTATGTTATCGGGATAAGTCAGCTTAGCGGTGTAAATATACCAGTCTGTATTTACAAAAGTTATAAACATATTACGTCACTAATGAGGTCATACTCCAAAAAAAAAATTAAGTTGGAAATGAATAGAATCTGATCTCCACTTCATTATTTATGACGTCATCACCTCGATTTTATATTTCGATTACTATGAGAAAATACCTTACATGGTCGCATGGCTCATTCTTTAATTTATTATATCCAACAAAGTCGGCGTTACCTCTTTACACGGTGCCATAAAAGTGTTTCTTAAAGTTGGAGGGAGGGGAGGTCAGTGAGATAAACTGTAACTTAAATTTTCATTTCGACTTGTATATGTTTCGATCCTTTTTTAATTTATTTTATACTGTTGTTTAGAACTTTAGATAAAAGTATTATTTGTGTCAATTTTCATAAATAACGTTTATTGCCTCCCTGGGTGAAGCGTTACCCAAACCCAGGGAGGAATTTTTCCTTAGGGGGGATTTCAAATGTCTTTTGGGGGGGAAATTTCTATGTTGAAATTTTTCCCTACTGTGAAGTAATAAAAACGATTGAATAAATGGAATCGTAAGCAATGTAAGATACATTTTTTGCAAGTTTAGGAGTACACGGTTGTTTTCATAATGACTCCGCGCGTCCTGAGAATGCGCTTTTCTAACTAACCGCTTCCAAGCGTCTAGGATTCATTTGCGTGTAGTTTTGCTAATATTTATATATATATATAGGCATATATTATAAACTTCCCAAACTGTACAAAAGCCAGATAACTATAATTGCACGTATCACAATGAAATGTTCCGTTAAAAATTGAATAACAAATGCAATATAATTTTATTCGTACAGGGGAAGGAATTGGGAGCTTACAAATAGGTAAATGGAGCCCATAAAGTTGGGATCCACTGATGTGCGAAGATCTCCTAAAAGTGAAGGTGTAAAAAATTAAAGAAAAAAAAAACATATGGTAATTTTACATACCTGAACCTCTCATTTTTCCGTCGATGTTTAACACGGTTTGCAAATCCAAAGTACACAACTCTTGTCCTAGAAAACGGGTTGTTCTGTAAATGCAATTTACAGTTGGTAATTAAATAAATTACTATATATAAAAGGCTGATATAAATTCATTTTTATGGAAAACCGTTTTGTGGGGTTTCAAATTCACTACAATTAGTAAACATCAATTCGATTTCAGCAACAGAGTTGAGCCAGGAATTTTAAAAGTGGGAGTTGGGGGGGGGGGGATTTATGATTGTCAAGTTAGATCGTAACAGCTAGCGGATTTGAATTAATGGTAATATTTAACTGTTACAATATATATTTATTGAAATCCCGATAAATAATCATAGGACAGGATTTATATGAAGAATTGGACCTCTAGAAATATGTGCACCAAGATGGCGCACAACCTGAACATAGTATGTGTACCAGGTTAAGGTGGTTCAGGTTGTGCGTCATCTTGGTGCACATACTTTGGGAGCGCCGAAGAATCCGCCGAAAATAATTTATGATGGTATCGTATTAATTTGGTAGTTTTGGAGATAAAGAGATAATAAGCATTATATCAGTGAGAGAGCTTATGCAAACGTATGTATTCTATGAATTCATAAACAAGTTGTCTGTAATCGCCAATTTGATGTCTCGCATTCTCACACAAATTTGAAAATTTTGATACTTTCAACAAAGCATTAACTCAAAGACAAAATTCATAATTTTGCCGTAGGATATTACACTGCAGATCCGAAGCTAAAATTCTGCCGAAAAATTCATTTTTGTATCGTTTTCCTACGACTCTATGGCGCCTCAACGGTCAAGACACAGATCTTACTATCGACCTCAAAGCAAAATTCAATTCGTTTCAGAAGATAGGTACGCGTCTTTCTGCAATATATACACATATATATGTATTTTTTCTAATCCGACATTTCGCCTCGCTTTCTCCTCCCCCCTCTTGACGAAAAAACTTGATGAAAATAGCCGCATATGGAGTAAATTTTAGAATATATCAGAAATCACCTTTCATGAAGGCCTGAAAAAATGCCTTGAGGAAAGTTGCATCGAAAAAGAACGCAGCCAAACTTTAAATTCTAGTTTAAAATATCATTTTAACATACCTGGCTGCTAGAGTATTCTTTAATTATACTGCGCGACTGGCTTTCAGACAGACAAGTCTTCACATTCGTGGAATGTTGTTGTTAGTGTGAGCAATAGCGCGTGTAAAGAAAAGCAGCGCTCAAAATGAATTGTCCTTGTTTTCTGAAATTTAATAACTTCCTGAATGGTTTATTTACAGCATTACGAAACAGATGACTTACCGCAAACTCGAGTCGCTTGGTGACACCAATGAGCAGCAATGAGATTGACTGTAAATTTTTCTCAGCCATGCAGCCCCGTTTACGATCCAGATTTGACCATTTCAACAATTTTATTTGAATCAATTAATGTGAAACTTCTGTTATAATCTATTCATATAATATATTAATATAGAATGATCCTAAAAAATATTGGCCTTTTACATAAAGAATTCAAATTCGCTTTTTATGGAGTAAACCACGACAAACGATTGGCTTGAAACAAACTCAAGTGAGTAAGTAATTTTAACTCAAGTAATTTTAAATTATCAGCATATAATGTAATATAGGGAAGGAGTCCAAGTAGTAAAATGTAAAAACAAACGTATTGCGAATTTGGGGGGAATCGCTCCCCGTGCCGAATTTAGGTTTTTATTGGCCATTAAACGTTGCCAAAAATCTGTTGTAAAATAGCAAAAAGATTTTTGTTTGCTCCAATAAAAATTATTGTTCGGGGTTATTTGCTCACAAAATTTGCATTTAAGAGGAATGGACTAAAAGGGAAAAAAAATTAAAAATTCACTTTACTCACAAAATATAAAAATTTTGCACTTACTAAGTGTGATCTGATTGTACAGTTAGTTATATATATGTGTGAGTAGGCATATGATTAGAGATTCTACAAAAAATATGGTCATTTAAAAATTCCGATTATTTTGTACAGAGAAAAAAAAAGCCAACTCTTAAAATAAGAAAATTAGTTATTATCTAGTTAGGGCTGGGGTTATTAATAATGCAGATTGCGCTAGAAGTTAAAATTTTTAAATTATTCCTAACCCTAACTTTATAATTACTAATCTTTTATTTTCAAACAAATCATTACTAATTGCAACTGGGTAATTACTCGTTTTTTATTTAAAATGTGGCGTTTTTCTTCAAATCTTATATTTTTGCATCAGCGGGGCTTTGTACAAAAGACCCGAAAAATTTCACTTTTGACTCGGGTTTTCATCGAACTCTCTGTGAAGCTTCTGCACAAGGAAAGCAAAAGCTGTCAGTTAACGCGAGGAAGTACTCAACTCATGTGATCATATATAAATATAATTGTTTGATCCACCCGGCCTTTCACCTGAGTAAATAATTGTATGGATATACAAGGGGAAATGAACGATTAAACCGATTTAGGGGAGAATATAAATCAGGTGCACTTACGTCTGTGTTGCACTTACGTCAAACTCAACGAATTTCTTGAGCTATGTTTTAGCTAAAACATCAAAATCTGGGTTTGATTTGGTCGTGACAGCATTAGGCGGGCCAGGTTGAATTACCCAATGGGTCGGAATTGCTCATGTCAACTACAGCTTCTACTACATTTGTGTCTAAAACTACCCCACTTGAGATGCCATCACACACCGCGAAAAAACCAATCGATTACCAATAAAAAAAATATTTTTTTTAGTCCCCCCTTTTCATTTTCTATTTTCAACTTGAGTAATGGCTGATATTTTTACGAATTGAGATATGACATCAATTTATTTGTTTATTATGTTTTGTTTAATCAATTCGTCCTACATACATTTGTAAAACAAATAGCCCGTGTTAAAAGTTCAATCTGTTGACATACGACACTCCTTTTACACAATATCTGATGGTAAAGATTGTTTGCCAAACAAATATTACAAAAGTGAATAGTGGGCACCAAGCAGGGCATTCTAGTAGAACTAGTTTGATTTCAAATGGCGTGGATAAGGATTTGTACATTTATGAAGATTCTTTCGACTGGTTTCGAGTTCAAAAAGGCTACAGAACAATCATTTAATTATGTTATTGTTGATATCAAAACGGATAAAATGTCGCGCTCGAAGTACTGGAAAAGGAATAGTACATTTATCATGAGAGACGGGAGAGCGGTTAAGACAGCTTAAAAGGATAGCAGATTATCGTTTCGTTAGTTTTACCGATTACCAGTCAAACAGGGCTGTCAAATTTTCAGCTAATCGATGGCTCCAATTGCATAGACGTTAACGTGCAATCAGTAACGCAATGACAAGCGTGTCCCTAGAACAGGGGCGTGCAACGAGCGGCCCGCGGGCCTCAACCCGACCCAGCGAGCCATTTAGTATGACCCTTGTCGACACAGGTTTTTCCCTATCAAGAATAAAACCCAACCCAACAGTTTTTGTTTAAAGAGTCGCTCACGTGAGTAAAAATACATAGTGTTCATTCTGATAAATTTATCAAGATAAAATGTATAGCAGTGGTTCTCAAACGAGGGAGCGCGCCAATTTTCCGAGGTTGCGTGAAGCTGATTAAAAATAACAATATTAGTTAGATTGATCTTGCCCGCGTTATTTTGGATATTTACATTTCTTTAATGTTAAGAGACTGCAGGGAGTTGTTTATCCGTTCCATACACGTATTTACAAGATGTTTTGTAAATAAAACATGCATTCGCCTCACAATCTGTTATTTGTAGCTTATTGTTAGCTAGTTATTTTTGATGTTTGAGGTGGGGCGAGAGACTTGACAAATTCTAAAATAGGGGCACGGCCTAAAAAGTTTGAGAACCACCGTCGTAGAGAATAAATATTCTTTCACACAAAGACCGTTTTGGGGAACTATATTCACCGAGTAGATTCAAGGGAAGCCATTCAGTAATTTTTTAAATAAGCTGTTTTTGCGCAACATGACTGTTCCAACTTTTCCCGAGCCCTGATTGGATTAAATATGTAAAACACATTCATAAAATCGCACGTAAATTTTAATCGTTATTTATATTTATTTCTGTAGTCAATGGCTCAATTTGCGAAAGCGAAACAAAAAACGGTAATTATGAATGCTTTGTGAGATCACTAAGATCATAAGCACAATACACGAATTACTACAAGCTTTGTGTTGTCACAGAGGACATATGGAATTACAAAGTCCTTGTTAGAATTGTTATCAGCTGTAATTGTGTGAAGGGGGTCGCTCAACTAAAAGACGAGAGTACTAATAGAAGAGTTGTAAGTTTGTTCAAAAAAAGGTAAGTCCCGAGCTCTTAATTAACTGAAAGTACAAAGAGCACTGATAGAAGAGTTGCGAGTTTGCTCAAAAAAAGGTCCAGATCCCACCAACTAAAAGTAGGAATAGAAGAGTTGCAGGCTTGGTCATGGGTCCCGATGTTTCAGTTGAAACAGGAGAGGACAGGCAATAAAGAGTTCCTAGTTTGTTCAAATCAGGGTCCCGAGCAGCCTCCAACTAAAAAGTAAAGATTACTGATAGAAAAATTTATGTCATCTACCCTTGAGAAGAAGAAAAATGAGAGTAAATATACGTTTATTTTCATAATAGATATCTCGAAAAATTTAACACGAGATTTGAAACAAAGTTTATACTGTCGAGAATATAGTCAGAATTTCTCAAATCAACAGCCCGTATTATCATGGGAACAACGAACAATGTTTAATTATGTTGATAAATGAGCCCCTGGGTCAGAAAGTGCTGCTCATACAAACAAAGGAGTTATTCTAATTCGTATTTAATGATGCTGCAGTTTGTTTTTCCGATTATTTATAGTTTTATCACGTGTGCTTTCGGTGTTGAAACAAGCCTGCTTGTGTTACAGGCAATGTCCATCATCAGGACGAGAGAGTGCGGAGAGACAGCTGGGAAGTTGTACGATATTGAAGGTTATGTTTTGCCAACCAGAAAAAGCAAGTTATGACATCAACAATAAAACCAGAGAAGAGTTAAAGTATTAGCAAACGCATTTTTGTAAATATTATTGTACTATGTCATAATTTTAGTAGGTAATATGTTGTTACGCTATTAAATGTTTCTGCTCTAAAATGTCTGTGGTGCCCCTGTTTGCATGGTGCCCTAAGCACGTGCTTATATTGTTTAATGGGTAATCAGGCGATGCATCTACCCTTGAGAAAAAATGAGAGTAAAATATACGTTTATTTTCATAATAGATATCTCGAAAAATTTGACACGAGATTTGAAACAAAGTTTATACTGTCGAGAATATAGTCAGAATTTCTCAAATCAACAGCCAGTATTATCGTGAGAACGACAAACAATGTTTAATTATGTTGATAAATGAGCCCTTGGGTCAGAAAGTCCTGCTTATACAAACAAAGGAGTTATTCTAATTCGTATTTAATGATGCTGCAGTTTGTTTTTCCGATTATTTATAGTTTTATCACGTGTGCTTTCGGTGTTGAAACAAGCCTGTTGGTGTAACAGGCAATTGCCAGTTATCAGGATGAGAGAGTGCAGAGAGACATCTGGGAAGTTGTACGACATTGGAAGTTATGTTTTGCCAACCAGAAAAAAAGCAAGTTATGACATCAACAATAAAACCAGAGATGAGTTAAAGTATTAGCAAACGCATTTTTTAAATATTATTGTACTATGTCATAACTTTAGTAGGTAATATGTTGTTACGCTATTAAATGTTTCGATTTTGGTGTCATTTAGGCATTTGTGATTCGGGCTGAGATCAGAACTCGGTTAGTTGCAAGAGGGATTAAAGAGATCCAAAGTTTCTATGCTCAGAAATGTCTTGAATATGTGAAAAAAAAATAACAAAGTATTATTTTTAAATGAATCAATTTTTCTGTGTATCCTATATTCTCTTCAGTCCATGCGATTTAAACTTGTTTTCTCATAATTACCAGTCATGTGCCTACCTTTGCTTTTTTATTTGTTCATTATTCAGTTGCTATTCTATTTTACGACAAATAAACAACTTAAATCTTCAGTTTTTAGAACTACGAGTCACACTCTCTCAAAGATGCCTAACGTTATTTCATTGATGTATTCAAAAGTTTTTGTTGTTAAACTAAAGTTTCAAAGCACAATTTCTGTCAAAGAGATACCTCAAAAGCTCATTATCCATTAATGGCCTATTTATGCAAAAAGTCTCTACGTGAGGGGGTTGTCGTTGATTTCAAAAATGTCTAAGCTTAGTATTCGTATTCACATAGTCAATTAAGACAAATAAACAACTTAAATCTTCAGTTTTTAGAACTGAGAGTCACACTCTCTGAAAGATGGCTAACGTTATTTCATTGCAGTATTTAAAAGTTTTTGTTGTTGAGCTAAAGTTTTAAAGCACAAGTTCTGTCAAAGAGATACCTTAAAAGCTCATTATCCATTAATGGCCTAATTATGTAAAAAGTATTTACGTGAGGGGGTTGTCGTTGATTTCAAAAATGCCTAAGCTTAGTATTCGTATTCACATAGTCAATTAAGACAAATAAACAACTTAAATCTTCAGTTTTTAGAACTGAGAGTCACACTCTCTGAAAGATGGCTAACGTTATTTCATTGCAGTATTTAAAAGTTTTTGTTGTTGAGCTAAAGTTTTAAAGCACAAGTTTTGTCAAAGAGATACTTCAAAAGCTCATTATCCATTAATGGCCTGTTTATGTGAACAGTCTCTACGCGAGGGGGTTGCCGATGGTTTAAAAAATGCCCAAGCTTAGTATTCGTATTCACATAGTCAATTAAGACAAATAAACAACTTAAATCTTCAGTTTTTAGAACTGAGAGTCGCACTATCTGAAAGATGGCTAACGTTATTTCATTGAGGTATTTAAAAGTTTTTGTTGTTAAGCTAAAGTTTTAAAGCACAAGTTCTGTCATAGAGATACTTCAAAAGCTCATTATCCATTAATGGCCTGTTTATGTGAACAGTCTCTACGCGAGGGGGTTGCCGATGGTTTAAAAAATGTCTAAGCTTAGTATGAAATCGTATTCACATAGTCAATTAAAACACATGTGGTCATGACCAAAAGCTCCACGAGGATTCGTTATGGAGTTCAGTCATGCCTGGGAGGAATTGCTTTTGTTAAACTTTATGTTTGATTTGTTCTCGTTTGTTTGTTTTGCTTTTGGGTTATGAACCTTTGCCAGCATTGGATAACTGTTGACTTAGTTAGGAATTAGGGAACCCCGCAAACGCGTCGAATAGGCACCGCGGTTACTATTGTACTCTATAATCCCAGATTAGTGTCATATTTGATATGCCTTGTGTTTCTAGTATTCTGAAATCGTTAAATCGGGCGAGATACCCCTACGAGAGTCGAGAGGTACTTAGGTTAAAGTATACGAACGCCGCCTTTATGAAGACAACTTTGAAGTTTCTCTTTGTGTATTCGTCTATTGTATGACAATAAATAACTTGTGTCGTAACAATGACTCTTATATAATGTTGTCTTCTTCTAAGTATCGGAAGGCGACTGACGTTACTGCGGTTAATGGAGCCTTTTGATAAACGTCTTCGTTTATCAGATATAAATGTCAGAGTGTCGATAATTTTCATACCTCGATTGTAAACTTAAGAAACTGCTAACGAGGAGTCTAATGTTTTATTCGATCAGGCAAAATTTGTTAAGATAAAACGGCGGTTGCCAAACCAGGTGTCGCGACCCCAATTTGGGTCGGACTGATAAGTAGGTATGATCGCAAACAGGTCATGGGGTCGCTAAGGTATGGTAGAAGATGGATGTACAAAACATCTTAAGATTTGACAAATCATGTTAAATTTAGCAGTTTGTGCCATGGCTTACTGTAAAACAGGCCTGTAGGAATCGCTCTATGCTCATGCTATAGAAAATGTAGGTACTAATGGTGACATCACTGTTTGATTGTTTATTATCGAATGGCACGTTCAGACATTGTTGATTTGCAGAGTAGAATTGTTTGTATGTACTCTGCAGTAAAGATAGTTTGTTATCAGTTAATGGTGTTCATTAAAAGTGATTATCGGAGCCGCATAACAAACAATACCTTGTAAAGTTCTTTGGTTTGTTGTTAGACATCATACAGCCCCAGATACAGAAAATTAATTGACATTGAACAGTGACCGTTCCCAATATAAGAAATTTTTAAACAGTTGTTTTGTAATTTCGTTATCTTTCGTTTTGAACTAAAATAAAAAGTTTAAATGTTTTAGCTTATTTTACTTATTACCAACACATGACCAAACTCAAAAGTCCAGTGAAAGAAACTCTAAAGTTTTGTGAAAAATATATAATGACCTGGGGCACACTGGACACTCGAAAGTTGTCGATGTGTTCGTCATGAGAAAAGCTTGGAAACCCAATGCGAAAGAATTTATTGACTAATCAACTTGCCAAGTTAGACAGATACCGGGTTGGCGGCCAGAAAACGTGGCGTTTCAAGAGTCTTTGAGGGTCCAAATTGCGTTACAAGCTATAAGAAATTGCTATGTTTGATACGGAAAAATGTCTTTTTTTTCATTTAAAAGAAGGGGGGGGGGGCTTCCGACCCTCAATCCTCCCACCCCTAAGCTAGAGGGCGGTTTACGAGCAAAGTTTTAGGCGAGAAGTATTTTACGCAAATGTAAATGTTTGCGGGTACATATACTTTTTTACATATATTTTACAGGAACGCGGTTTCACAAAACTCAATTTTTTTGAATGTATACTTTGCAAAATTAATAGCATAGACAAAAAATATTTAATGGTACATAATTTAGAATAGAGGTTCTAATTTGAGCATTTGCTCGTAGTAAATTAATAACAGTAGAAGCGAAGAGACTTAGGTGCCTAGAGGTGCAGGGAATTTTAACATGGTTGTCAAGTCGCCAGTGATTATGGGTTGGCCAATCGATAACCATGTATTGTATTAGGAATTAGCGATACCATCGTTTAATTCAAATCTCTTCGGGGTATTCAAATCGTAATTGAATAATATTTGAGTTGATATTGATGCACTACAAATCAGTGTTAAGTGACTATCAATTAAAACGTCTGCAATATTGTCGATTTATTGAAACATAGTTTCTATAAATATTATTTTATTTAAAGATGACTTCCAAGATGTGAATTTTTTTTTTAAATTCGGAATTGTACGTTTTTGAATTAGTTCTTCCTATGACATATTTCATATTTTGTACTTATAGCCAAATCGAGTCATAAATAATATTCTTACGGTTTGGGAATGTTTAACTAAATTTTACATCCTGCTTGTTTATTTTAAACATATTTAAAAGGAACAATTAAGATGGACGTCTTGACCATCAAGCCTTAAATAATTGGAACCTGGTTAATTTTTTTCCACCGAACACACCTATTTTCGAACTACAGAGTTGGTTCATTGAGATTGCCTTTATCGAGAATTTACAGCTGTCAATCTGTACTAAATGAGCGGCAAACGATAGAAATTCCAGCTGATCTCAAAACCAATTTAATTTGCGTGATTCCCTCCCACTTGAAATATATAAATTAGTACTTGAGGGGGCACTTATATTCGGGGCAACCGTTTGCGGTAATTTAATAAGTGCGAATAACACTCAACGAGACGAGTCTATTAACACATGAATACTATCATGCGAGGAGTGTTATTACACCAAGCATTTTGTTGTATAGTTTTTTTAAAGTGCTCGCCAGGTTAGTTGTGATAAAGCGTCCATTTTTGGTGTTTATATATCGTTGTTAGCATGTTTATTGAAAGGTTTCATTTGACAAGGTTGATGTTCTTGATGAGGGGCAAGGTTTAAACAACATGCCTCGTGCCAAAACTAAATTTAACCGCAATCGTTACAAATTCAGGAACTATTTTCAGCTAAAACATCAAAATTCGATTCCGGTTTGATTGTGGCAGCATCAAGCGGGCCAGGTTGAATTACCCAACTGGCGGATTTGCCCGCGGGACGTACTTTGAACATGTCTGTTCTTGATCGACAGAGATTCCGTTTAAAACTATTTTCCAAGTTGATAGGATTTTGAATATTAGGGTTGCGCAAAGTTGTATTTCTGACGATGGAATAAGTTATAATTTGTGTGCTAATGAAAGTTACTCGAAGGAATGAATGAAAATTTGAAATATTGTTTTCGGCGGAAATGGGATAATAATTCTTGTTTTTGCAAAAATAGCTTTCGAAATATACTCATAATTTAAAAAAAAATTTGAGGCGATACTTTTCTACTCATTGTGTAGTTCTGCACTTTCTCTTTAGCAGTTACGGTATAACTTTTATAGCTATAGTTTTTCTAAGGTGCATGCTTGTCAGTTTGGTTGTGATAAAAGCCTTCAAATTTGGTGTTTATTAATAATTGTTAGTATGTTTGATGGGTGGTTCCATTTGACAATGTTAAAGTCCTCGATCGACGAAGATTCCCTTTAAAAATATATCATAACTCGGTAGGATCTTTGATATTAGAGTTGTAGGAAGTTGTATGTGTGCTAACTTAGTGGCAGAGAAACTAGTTTTTAGTCGAAAATATAATAAATATTCCTTGTTTTTGCAAAAGAACGTTTAGAAATACTCTAATGCGTTTTTAAAATAATTGAGGCAAAACTCTTTTTTCTTCTTGTGTGATTTTGCACATAAAATCACATAATTTATATTCAGGGTATCGGTTATTGTTGTAATCATTTGCTCTTGTATTGAAATAATTTGTTAAATAGGATGTCTTGCTTTTTCCTTGACAGTGTAGACTTGAAGTCATGAACCGATTAATAATAAAACTTGAATAAAAACTGATATATCAGTATATATACTGTCGGGTACAGAGGGTGAAGGTCGAGACTAGCTGTTACGATCTAACTTGGCAACTAGAAATTTCAGAAGACCCGTCCCCCTTCTTTTTTTTAAATTACTGGCTACGTCCCTAAGTGCTTATGGTCTTTTTTATATTGTTAGTTAAAGACTTTTGAGTAAATCTCTATAATAACTTAAATACCTGTTGCCAGTATTACAATCTCGCCAATGGCAAACAATCATAAAACTATTTAAACCGGGGCATTCTGACACTACGGATAAAATATGGGAGAATATCAAAGTATAAAATGCTTGATAAGTGTGTTTTACGTGAGGCTTAGATCGAAATAAGGAGAATAGTCCACTAATATTTTTACGGTGGCCTTTGTGGTGAAAGCAAGCTTGTAGTCTGTGTAATGTGTAGACTTATTCATACTTTATTAAGTAGGAGAAACTGTATGACATCATCAATATATGTTACGTCATGCTTTGTTTCAAACAACGATATATATCTCATAAAAGTTTTCAGTATATTTATTTTCAAGTATGCATCAGCCACTATTAAATATAAGATGGGTTATCAACTTGATGGAATTTTACTGAAAAAACACGCCACTGTGGGCAAATGTCTATTCTAGGTCTATTATTGTTGAAATCATGCCATTACCAACTTAGACCACTATGTGTCACAATGTGTTATTGCGGTTGAAGTTTGAATGTCATTCTAGATATTTTGAAAAACGTTGTTTGTTTGAATGTTAGTTTGAAGCAGTGATTCTCAAACTTTTTAAGCCGCGTTCCTTTTTTACAAATTGTCAAGTCGCCCCTTCTAAAACTAACTCGCTAACAATAAGCTACAAATTATAGATAGTAAAGCAAAGTATGCTTTATTCAAAAAATACTTTAAAAAAACGTGAATGGAATCGCAATTTCTGAACAAATAAAATGTGAATATCTAAAAAAAACGGGCAAGATCAAATCTAACAAGAATTTTTAATTAGCTTGACTCCCCGTCGAAAAAAATTTTCTACACCCCATTTGTGGGGCGTGTCCCACTGTTTCAGAATCACTGGTATAGAGGAATATTTCCACTAAGACAATTTATTTCTTTCCTAAAAGTCCATTAGCATTGGACGCAAGCCATAACCAACACACGACGTACACATATCCAAGACAAACTGGGCTATAATTAGATCCTCCTTACTATTAAGTAATAGATGTAATGTAATCCGTGTTGAAAGCATGTATGCCTTTGTAGTTTTTGTGGACTGTAAATGGCGGAGTGTTTATACAAGTGTGAATACAATGTATGTACACTTTTAAAAAATGAATCGAAGTTATTCGTGTTTTGTGGTAATCGAGGCAAGCGAGATTTTGGACAAATTATGTAATTTTGTTAGAATTTAACTATATATCTGAACTGTGACTTTGATATTTTTGATCATTTTCAATACTCATTTAATTCTTACTTTACCTTTATATTTTGGTAACGAATTATATTACTATCAGACATACTTAGAGCAGCAAACTGATAATAACCGATTAGACACCAACTAATAGAAATAAAAAGGTCGTATACAATAAACATCGACCTACATATTTATTTTCATTGCTATTCACGAAGTGCGAATGTATAGCCATTCAAAACATTTGGAATACCCATATATAGTTTGTTTCTTACCACTTATGAAAGCAAAAAGTGTTTATTTTGTTCAAAGAAGTACTGGAAATACAGGGTGTCCAAAAAATTTCGTCCGATTATATATAGTAATAACAATTGTAAGTTTAAGCAAATTCTATTATATGATAAATAAGAACTGAGAGCACAATGAGACCTAATAATGAACAAAGACAAAAAAAATTCGAATTGTTATTGATATAATTTCCGACGAATTTTTTGAGCATCCTGTGGTTTCAGTATTGGTATTGATTTTTTATTGTGAAAATATGCCAATTAGGTATTATGTTTAACACAAGATTCGCTTGCCGATGGAGCATCGACATTGTAAGATACCGGTCGCGTGTAGTTGTACTTTGTTCCTGTCGGGTTTTGTGAAATGGCATTGAAATCATCACGAATTTCTTCCATCAATCTTGGAAACACGACTTCGTAAATCGGTCACCTTAATTGTCGTCTGCTATGTAAAAGATTCATTGTGAGCAAACAATAATATTGACAATTAAACAATGGAAATATTCCAAGGCGCGGCCGAACGGTAACTATAGACACATTTCAGTTTTTTAACAAAAGAAAAGTGTTATTTCGACTCCAGAATCGTTTAAAAACTTTGTGGATATAGTCTACCATAAAAGTATAGCGTAGATAGATCAACAAAAATCAGCGTTAGGAATAATATATGTTCTTATTAATATAAACGAAAAGCTTTGTGAAAATTCAAAGTTCTATAATAGAGAGATTATGTATTGTGAATATGGAAATAGTTCAAAAAATTGTGAATAATTGGAAATCCGTATGTTATTGTGTCAATTTGAGTACAAAAAACACCACCCCAATTAGAATATCCTTGTATAAGTATGAAATGATGACAAAACGTCCTTTAGGTAGGTTTCTATTAACGATTCTTTTTGGACTAATTCCTAAAGGAAATCACAATTATTTTACTGGATTCAACAATGAAACTTTCCTGTATTTTTAATATATGCACACACGGGCTTAGAGTCTGATTGAATATCAGCTTTTCTTGTCGTCGCTGACAGATCGCCCCCAAGTTATGAGGTTTTAATTCTAACTGAATAGATATAATATTCAGTTTAATTCTTAAGACTTCGTGATGGCCATACACAATATAATGCTATCTGTCGCCAAGCCGAATCAAGGGCGATTTAAACTATTATATTCAGGTTTAGCTGAAGCAGTAAAAGAAGTGGACTCACAGAAAACATAGATTCAAAGGAGGTTGAACAATTTAGCCAGTTCGCGTGAGGAGAGACGGTGGTTTCGTCAACCAGTAGTGATTAAACGCAGCTATTCATAAATATTGAATTCGTTGATATCGGCAAATTGGGATAATTCAAATCTTGACTTTACATGAGATATCGCTTCCAGTGAAGGCTGATTTATTTAGTTTGCTCACAGACTATATGAATAATGAACCTTGATAATTTCGAAGAACTTTCTTTTTATTTGAATATTGAATATTCTTCAAACAAATTGCTTCTTCAAGTTCCAACGACATTAAATTTTGCTCTATTTCTTTATAGATTGGAATAATGCTTGGATTCGCTTTTGGTAAAACGTTCGAAGTATTGACTTGATGACATTCCTATATTTAAGAATTTTTATATGTAACCGTGGCAAACAATTTGAGTAAGCATAGGAAGTGGGAATCACGACTAAATTTGTGGTTTCTTTTTCAGCAAAACAAAAATCTTCAAAAAATAGACGAGGATTTGGGGATAACCACATGCTTAATCGCTGGTAAATTCTTTCAAAATTTGTGACTAAGTGCCTATATATGGTATGTCATAAGCACTACGAACCAAGTAAATTAACCATTTAATACATTGTTGAAATCAATTTACGAACGTATCAAATTATGAGTATCTTCTTGATGAGCTTTCCCAAGCCAAATTGAGCTCTTATAGAATACTCTAATTCAATCAACGCATGAGCATGATACTTGATTAGTAGCGAAGTATGTATTATTGAATGGTACTTGTAATAAATGACGTCTCGTCATTACAAGCGGAGAGTTTAATATGATACGGTAGATAAGTCGAACGAGTGAATTTTTTTTTTTAAATACGTGTTGTTCTCCTATAAGTTAGGCTTAGGGACATCCTGTAAAATCTGAATTCTTTTAGGAAAAAGGTATTAAATTTTTTATTACTTAAATAAATAATGCACAACCCGTGTTAGGAAAACGCTGTGACTTGCCGAATTCCTGTACAGAAAAATTTCAACGAAACGAAATTTGAAACGGCGGCAAATTACATCGCTTTGCTAACACCGGTTGTGCCTTGTTTATTCTTGAATTTACCTAATGACAATCATTTACTTTATGACTACAGATTAGGAGGAGAAAAAAAATTGCCATTGTCAAATTCTATTTCTGAAGGAGAATGGATGATTGCATGTTAATGTTAAGATGAGATTTATTAGTGGACAAAAGTTATAAAACCGGAATCATTTTTGTCTTGCCTATTCTCAGCGACTCTGAAAATACGTGAAAGGAGATCACTCTCCTCGCATTTCCGAAAAGTCGGACAGCGCTGCATTGTTTCTTCAACCCACCTTGAGATTTTCAAATATTCGATGCATTAATAATAAACATTAATTTCAGTCACGCTATAAGAAACTTACAAAGGGTCATCAACTTTTCAATCAGCGACTACATTGCGATCATTACAAGTTTGTCTATTTTTGTATCGTTTTCTGCGCTAGTTCTTCTCAAGTAGCATTATGTGTTCACGTTTCTATATTTACTTTCCCGTTTATCGCAGACTTTTATGACAGAACAATCAGATGAAATCAAACTTCCTTTGTTAAATCTGTTGTCACAATGGACATTTCTCTACGTCATAAACGTATTGAAATGTACATCCCGTCGAATAATCTTCGACATAAATGTTGGTCATTTACGAAGAAAATTGTCATGACGTGTCCAACTAATTTAAACAAGGACGCGCCGAGGCAAACAGGCCTTTGTGATAATTTCTTGTCGAGATCAATATGAAGTTTTAGAAGAATGATTGTTATCAGATAGTGTAAAATTGCGGATGAAGGTAATGGTTCACAGAAGAAGTTCCTTTACAGTTTGACACCAACGTTCGCATAGTCTACATGTAAACAAAAAAGGACAGGGTAGAAAAGTTGTTCAAAGCATAAATCACACTTCTTAGCTTGGAATAACTACTATTAAAAGTGTATCAATGTAAGGTACTCCCATATTATGTGAAACAAGACGGCGAACACCTGAGCGTAGTATGTGTACCAGGTTGGGGTTAGGCCATAATTTCCGGTACAAATACTACGGGAGTCACTGGGCTAGTCCCCGAACTAGTAATACAACTAAAACAAGGAAAATTGGAATAAAATTATGGCCCTAACCTGTTGTGTTTCGTTGTCTGCCATCCTGGTTCACATACTACGGAAGCGCCCAATCTAGTATACAACCATTAGCACGATATTCGTTTGATTTAAAAATGCAGTGTTTTTAAGGCTTAGAGCTTATAACATGTAAATAGATTTCATGGTCCCATTACATTTGAACCCACGACGATTGCACCTGCATACCATTGCAACTATGGAATTTTTTTTTTGTTTTACGGATGTTTGAACCCATACTAAACCTAACCCGTGGGTTTTAGCACCCACATATAGATTGAACCCTCGGATATACACATAGGTTCAAATGTACGGGGCTTCGAATGTATGGTCACCAGATTTTATACGTGCTGAAAGCTAGCATATGTGACTGGAAAAACAAAGCGAATCTTTCACTATTAGGAGCATTGCTTGAAACATCGCCATGGTGACACAGTATTCATAGTTTATGTCCCCAATGTTTCCTTAAACCAATACTTTTGTTCTTACGTATGTGCAGGTTTTGATAAACTAGTTTTAGATCTTATTATAATGAGGATCCCAAGCGGTGCATTATCTGCAAATGGATCAGATAGTCCGGAATCGAAGGCCGCCTTTTTTGTGGTAGAATCTGGGAGTTGTCGGGTGCCTGCCGTTTCCAAACTTCCGGATATACCGACCAATAAGGAGAAAGATGACGATTACATGCCGGAAGTATACTCCTATCCCCTAAACGAGGATTACACCAAAGAGCAATATCATACTAATGGAAAAATAGTTAACATGAGAGTGGATATTAAAATGAAAGTCCTCCCGGGGACAGGTACAATGGCGCCACCTAGTACCCCAGCACATACAACAACCAGAAGACGATCCACACTTGGCGGAGCTATTGCTCCACCAACGACTCCCACTAACTCTTCCACCGAAGTACTTGCGTCACAGTCATGGCGTCAGGATGACGTAGATTATCAAGACAATGACGTCGTAGATGCCTATGGACCTTACGAACGAGCTGTCAAGTCAATGATATTACGTAATAGAAGCGCACCCCCAGTGATGTCACAATATCGAACACGGTTGACTACCACCTCACAATGGATTAAAAAAAGAGCAGTTGCGGAGTCGTCGAATTTGCGAAGCGAATCAAAAGTAGGACGGCCTTCGACTTCGGTTCGTCCGTTCTCTGAGCGAGAAAGCCCAGACTCCAACAACCCTCACTTGTCCCGTGTCTGCATTCAGCCGCCTCTCCACCCTTCCCGAATACCAATGCCCGACTTTGGGTCGTTTCGTGGAAAACCCCCGATATCGCCCGCCATGAAATGCATGGTAAAGCAAAGATCAAGGCACGCCACAAATCAATTGTGGAAGAAACGGGATTCAGATGTTAATGAAACGACAAACAATAACTCTAGCACAAGCCCGTCCCAAAATAAAGTTGACCAATATGTATCCGAACTACGAAAGTCAATAAAAACTCGTCGATCTACAGGAGAAAATGGTCACAAACAAACGACGCCGTTTGCTTTATGGGCAATTTCAAACTCTTGTGAGACATCTAGCGTATCTGCAGAATTAGAAACATTTGAATTGAACTCGAATCGTGAAGTTTCATCGCTAATCACAAGAAATACAACCAATTCAAAGGTAAGAATTTTTCTTTTTTGTGCATTTTATTTTAATTCAAGGGTATGATTACTGCCTGAATAGTAAACGTAACCTATGGGTGTGATACACGGGATACTTTTCATTCAGAATGATTTTCTGCGTCTCAGAATGATTCACGCCACGTAATCACTACTAATTGGCTGCAATTGCCTTAGGAAATCAATACGTACTCCAATAAATTTTGTAAGCGTTTTGATAAGCCGCGGTAAATAAAAAAAACGATTCTTTTACATTAATATTATGCAAATGTTCAGTCATATTCAAATTTCTAAAAATATGGCAGGTACTTCAGAAATATACGGCCTGAACAATAAAACAATTTTTCCATGTATATCAATAAAGAAAAATGCTATGTTATAATACAACTTAATTATATAGAAAATTGAAGCCATCAGGTTACTAGGTCGGGTCGGTGTATGGGAACAACTAAGGAGTTAATCGCCCCAACTGCATGGAATTTTCTCCGCGATGGTGATGAGTGCGACAATTTCCTCAGAAATGATTATTCTTATCCAAACAAACTCAGAGATGTCAGTATGATATGATTGAAAGCCGCAGAAGCCGAGTATGACTTTGATTTATTTTCCTCATCTTTAATTCCAGGGCAACGAAGCACACACAGTACGGCGAGAGATCATCAAACAAATTGCAGACAACTCAGACGAGAAAGAAAATGTTCAAAGGAAAAAATTCTTAGAAGTGAAAGGAGACACTCCGCCCAGTATTGTCGCATCGGAGCAAACTTGTTTAACTGAAAACCCAATCGAAACAGCGCATGTTGTTTATCCTACGGAACCGGATAAGCAAACTCCGGTTAATATACACAAAGGATTTCCAAGAGGAAAAACGACTCTGTACACAACCGCACAACGAGGAACATTGCGATATACAAGGCAGCTAATGTCTAGAAATGACTCACACAGCCAGTCGAAATTTTCTGATTTGGACAAAGTGGATTCCACGAAAGTTCGTAGATTGCCCAATTATGGAGGCATTAATGATCATTCCCTTCCTTATCTAAAACTACATCATAGCCTAGTAGAGTATCGTTCGTACAAACAAGGTGGAGCCCCGTTTGTTAAGACTTTAATATAAAATCTGTTGAGGAGACTCAATTCACTGCTCCAATCGAGTCATAATTTTTTCATAGACTCGCAGTAAGTCGAGTTATCTATGCGAAATAACGTCTCAAACTCATATTTGACAAACGTACAAAGAAACTTAAGACCAGTAGTGGGATTCAGCCGGTTCGCACTGGTTCTATAAAAACGTCTAACGTAATTTTATGAGATCAGCAAACCGGTTAGCATTACTGAAAAAAACATGACTTTTGTAACAAAACCTAAAAATATGACATTTGTGCGATGGAACCGGCTGAATCCCACCACTGCTTAAGACCCTTGGTGAAACACGATTTAGCCCACCGCTCAATGCTACATTAAAGAAATGGAAAATTCACTGGCCTGTTGCAAGAATAACTCATAATAGGCCGTGAAGATACCGATCATATCTTTAAGATATCGTTACATATCAGTGGCTACTCTTATCTGGCTTTGTTTGGGGCAAAAGGCACGCACGTGTTTACTCACAATAGGAAACTTGTTTCGCCAATAAGTCAGGGAAGAGTCATGTGTCAAAATTGCATTTTAAAAGTATGGCTTTAATAAAAAAAAATGAGGAATTCGCCTCGACCTATTCGACCTATAGCAAACAAAAAAAAATGGCGGCATTTTGAAATGTTTGTTTAACCCTGCTAAATCACATTAATTTTCGATTCGAAATGCCTTGCTCTACTAACTAGACGTTCAGAGACGTCTACCCAATATAGCGCGCACGTGTACTTCTATCTTGTCAACAGGCATATGTGACAAATTGTGAAATCTGATTCAATCGTCACAGAAAAAAGTTATGCTACTCTAATGATATCGAATGCTCGCACAACCCCATTGTTTTGATATTTTTTTTTTCTGCATTATATTATTGGTTGAGTATTTGAGGTAATTTTGAAAAACGCATATTTTTGGATATTGAATGAATTAAAATTTCCATCTGACCAACCGATCTGGTTGACTACTCGTGCTAATTTTCAATCATGTGTGGCCCACAAAACGAGATTTTAATTAATTTGGTACTGGCGAGTAATTCCAAACCCTTTGCATTTCAAAGCCTATACCTTTGACCAGAATATTACTTATGCTTATGAAATTACAATGCTATAATAACTAGCTTGTGCAAATAACGCATGTCAAACGATCAATAACCATAATTTTTGTGCTTGCAACTTCTAGATAGCCTATGTTAAATAAAGGTGCGTCCCGCAGTTTTACTCAATTATTTCAATCTGACTCTCCAACATTAAAGGTTGCACACCCCTGATTTAAGTGGTTAAAGATTGTTTAACTTTATTAGATTTTTGGGCGCTCCCGTACTATGTGAACCAAGATGGCGGACACCGGAACATGTTATTTGTACCAGGTTTGGGTTAGACCATCATTTATTCCTATTTTCCTTATTATAGTTTTATTATGAGTTTAAGGACTAGCCAGGTGAATCTCGTAGTATTTGTACCTGAAATTATGGCCTAATCCTAACCTGGTACACAAACTACGTTCCGGTGTCCGCCATCTTGGTTCACATACTACGAGAGTGCCGATTTTTGGGCTTTTTCTGTTTTCAGGAACTGTTTAGTTGATGTGTATGATCAGCATTTATACGTTTGTTCATTTACCACAAGATTCCTGATTTACACATAATAAATAAATTCTAATATATATGTAAATATATTGTATTTGAAAAAAGGCGAGTTAGAACAGATTTACATTTGACAGAATCCCTAAACCTTTCATTTCTTGGTTTGCCTGCTGTTCAGGTCGGTCGTGTTGGTTGCTCTATGCTTATATTTAATCTATCCCCTTTGCTTAGATTAGCGTTTCTCAAACTTTTTTCCCCGGAACACTTACGCTTTTTGACCTCGCCTCGCGGAAAAGCAAGCAATTAAAAGGTAAAATTCATAAAAAACATGTGTAATGAATTTAATTTGTGCCTCTGTGCATCAACTTGTACAACCGGCTCATACCGACATATGTTGGGGCTCCCAGTTTCCAGCTAATAGCAGCTGAAAAGAACAATTTCCAAAATATTTAGCCTTTGGTAAAATTAAAACGACAAGCTTTCCAGATTGTCACGAGGCCTGTCTGCCAGTTGGAAGGCAAATTTCCGACCCAGAGGCACCGAAGTTATGTCAAGATCGCATAGCGACCAATTCAAACGCAATTTTGATCCCTGTCCCACGGAATACTCCAAAGAAGTTCACAGAATACTAGTGTTCCGCGAAACTCAGTTAGTTTGAAAAATGCTGGCTTAGATAGTAAAGATTTTTAGTTGCGCCATTAAATAAAAGATTCTAGTGCGTGGCTTTGCGAAACACTGGATATTCTGAGAGTGTGACTATTATGGCGAGCACACCTAAACGTTAATGAAGTGTTTAGATAGTCATAAGCTTAGTATAACAAGATGATAAGCATATTCCTGGTGACGTATATAGCACAATGTTTTGCGGCAATATAGCGTCACAATTTCTTCTCTCTTTTTGGACACGAAGTGGACATAACGATCGTTTTTGTTGTTGTTCTTGTTCTTTGACACGTTTTTAAAAAGTCGCTTTTCTCTTCGAATACTGGACCAATTGCTTTGAAATTTTCAGTGGTTGAAGATAAAATTTTTCTCCGGAAGGCTATTACTTTTATTTATTTTAAAATTTCCTGTGGACTTCGAGAGATTCGTTTTTTGTGTTCAAAGAAGTGATCAGAATAAAAAACAGTGACACCTTGTGGCGATTGCGCGAAGGCATATCAACTGAGAAGCGATCGTAATTCTTGCTCCGCGAAGAGTTGTTTATGGGGAATCGAGATGTTTGGGGTTACCGGTACCCGCAATGCAGCAATGCAACGGTTTGCGATTTCAATAAACTCGAAAGGTTTTTGAGGTTAAGTTAAACTACCGATACTGTTTCGCTCGGTGTTCAATCAATCAATGTTCACTTTCCATATATTTCAGTATTTGTAGACTGTGGTTCCCGTGTTAAGCGAAAGTGATACCGGTACCGGTACGATAGCTGGGAAAGCTATGACAGTCCCTGTGGCCTGTACGGCACGTACCGGTAACGTTTACAGGTTTACGTAACGTCTTACCAATACCGGTACCGTAGTCCGTTACGGTACGTACCGGTACAGCTGTACAGGTACGATATCGGTAGACTAGTACAGTATTACTGTACTAGTTGCATTAATTATATTTGTTTAGAGTGTGTGCCTGCATTTAAATTAAGTTTTTGTAATGAGCCAGCATGTCTGCACAGCTGCTATGCCTTTCTAATTTTTCGCTGTTTCGTTACATTTTTTTGGAAACAACATTTGCATAAATACGTACCGGTATGGTACCGTATGCAGAGGAAAAAACTTCACAAAAATTTCAACATGTGCAGCAGGTGAGTGTACATAAATCAGTAAATACAGAAATATGCAGAGGAAGAGACTTTACAAAAAGGATAAGATTTACATAATTATCCCGATGGAGAGGAAAGCCTATAGAACGGCTTAACCATATTGCGAACCACTGCCTCTTGTCTGGTTACCGGTAAGGTACCATTTCAAATCTGGTATGGCTGTATGGGAGAAGCATTACAATCTTTCCAATAGAACAGCGTGATGCAATTATTGCAAATAGTTTTCGTGTCCATATATTTGAGCATTGCTCTCTTGTTTATTAACGAATAATAGGTTCATAAGATTAGGCATGTCATAAACTCGGCCACTCCGCCTTTCATTCGTTTTTGCATGTTCAATTTGAGGGTACAAAGGGGATGCACAAGTTAGAATTTAAGATAGGTTTGTACACGCACTCTAAGCTTGTTTTTGTTGCTTCAATTCACCTTCGACGCCTCACTAACAGTAGCATGGACGTTCCCTCGACCCTTGACTCCTGAAAGATCTTCTCTTTTTATACTTATCATTGCAAAATTTCAAACGCTGATTTTGAGAGTGTTTCGGAGAGTTGGCGCTTATAAACTGACTTACATGTTCAAAACTATCATTTTTATTCAAAGCAATAAACTACGCCCCGCTTACAGGTACCAATAACTAATTTTACGCTTGTCTATCGCAGCATTTGCCTATCAATTTTGAAACTATACTAAAGGTTCTTAGAAGTCACAATGACAATTAAGTTATTTGATTTACAACTATATTTCGGAAACATAACAAAAACTGAAAAATAACACGAAAACAACCAAAAAAAGATTACAACCACACTTGCATATCTGTCTGAGCGGCGGCATAAATTTCAATTGGTACGTCATTGTTAACTTATTGGACACGTTTAGTGACCATAACGATCGTTTCAAAATTTTGTTGTTATTGGACACGTTTAGTGGCCATAACAATCGTTCAAAATTTTGTTGTTATTGTTGTTATTTGTCTCCGTCTCCATTTTTAAAAAATCGCTTTTCTCTTCGAATACTGGACCAATTGCTTTGATATTTTCAGTGGTTGAAGATAAAAATTTTCTCCAGAAGGCTATTACTTTTTTTTTGCTATGACGTCATCAAAATTATTGCCACTGGGTGGCGCTACGTGTCCATATATTTGAGCATAGCTCTTTTGTTGGACACGTAGTGGACATAACGATCGTTTCAATATTATGTTGTTGTTCTTGTTCTTCGACACGTTTTTAAAAAGTCGCTTTTCTCTTCGAATACTGGACCAATTGCTTTGAAATTTTCAGTGGTTAAAGATAAAAATTTTCTCCAGAAGGCTATTACTTTTTTTTTCGCTATGACGTCATCAAAATTATGTGACTCTACGTGTCCATATATTTGAGCATAGCTCTCTTGTTGTTATTGTTATTTGTCTCCGTCTCCATTTTTAAAAAATCGCTTTTCTCTTCAAATACTGGACCAATTGCTTTGAAATTTTCAGTGGTTAAAGATAAAAATATTCTCCAGAAGGCTATTACTTTTTTTTTGCTATGACGTCATCAAAATTATTAGCATAGCTCTCTTGTTTTTGATATGTAGTTGTTACGGAATAAACAAAGAAAATCGATGATCGGAGTAACATCTAATATCAACACGCTTGTCATTGTATCTTTCATTAGCTTCTTTTACCGTACTGCTTGAACTAACTAAATGCATCATTTAGAAAAAACTATAGAAATAGCCTAACCAATATGTGCATATGTGGACCGTGATAATTAGTTTGAGTTAACTTAGTTTGAGGTTCGAATTATAGGTAATATCTGGCAACGTGCGTGATGAAGTGTTGTTGTTCTTGTTAAGCCTACATTGTTAATCATTATGATTCTGTCTGTTTTTACTTGATTGCCGCAGATATTGTATTGCGAATGTTATTGTGCTGTTGTCAACGGTCAGATCAGTGCCGTTAAGTTGACTTGGTATCAAGGATCGGACCTTCAATACCGATAGGACGTAGGCCTGTGGCGCCGACATGACTGGCTTACGTTAGTCTATCAGAAATGCCCAATCGAGATACGTTTATTTTATTCGAAGTTCGTGGATTAAACGTAAGTGAAGTCTACCTTTTTTATCAGAGATACAATCTAAAATATTAATTAAATTGGTGACTTCGTAAGTCAGCGTATACAAGTAAACTGACCTCCCAAAATGGAGACGACAATATGAACTAGAGTGATATTAGCAACCCGGCGATTCAGATGCGTATATGACGTATAGCTGTTGGAATGGCAATGGCGTATAAACTGTTAGAATGGCAAGGCCCCAATGATTAAGATCCTGGTGTATAAAACACCATTATGCCGAAATTAGACCACGGATTGGGGTAGAGCGTCTGTTACAAATACCCCACACACGGTAGGAAAGATAAACATTTTTTTCTGTTTTTGCCTTCGCCGAGGTGCCTATTAATTCGAGCACAAATTTTTGGCAAGTACGCAATTACTAATAAATCAGTATAGGTGATTTACCGATCTTATTTAATTTTGATATCTATTCATGTTGAAGCCATTATTTATTAATGAAGTTACTTTAACGTGATGTAAATAACTTTTATGGAATTCTCTCTCATAGGGGGTACACAACCTGCGACCGTCAAGGAAAAAATCTGCGTCCGCGCTAGTGTGTGTTATTTTCTGCAAAATATGCACAAGGCAATTTTACCTACGACGCAATAAAAATAAATTAACTAGAAAATAGATATTGCTTGAGGTGTCGTCGGCCTACTTACCTATGTTTATAGAGGGTAAGGTATTGTTTTTTTAATACGGGAATTTATGTTCGAGGGTGTTGTCTTGAGATGTTACACAAAATAAAAGCAGTAGTTGTGTCTTCTATTTGCTAATGGAAAAAAGATTATTAATATCATAAACATTGCTCCATGGCTCCTGAGATAGCAACATTATGATCTTAAACAAATATTTCGGCCTCTCATAATATCCTAAACTAGCGCGGGATTCACTTACGGCAGTAGGTATAAACGATTCGCTATTCGAATTTATATTTTGTATTCCTTGGACCTATTAGATTTAATAAATTTATTCGATTCGACCCCTAGGAAGTTTTCGTGTCTAGCTTTCATAAATTTTTGGCGCTTTCCTATGAGATATATATCGATAGCAAGCGATCTTTGATTGGACATAAAAGCTACATTACTGACGGCCGTAGTCCTTTTGCAAAAACGAAATGCGGCCGGGTATAGGGTAAAGGTTGTACACCCCTTCTTTCAAGTATTTTAATGGCGAGCATTCCACATGCCGATTGCTATATAATTTACAAACATTGTGTGGGCAGAGTTATAGCGTTGTCGGATATGAGTGACAACCCATTCAAATTGTTATTCTTAACAAATCGCTTGATGTTTGGGTTTAATTTGAAAAATTAGCAAACTGCTTATAATTTTTCTTTTAGGCAAAACACGGATCACACATTGATTATGAATGAGGGAATAAGTGTGGCCCATAAATTCCCGTGAGTATTGTTTAAAATGTGTTCTTAGTAGTTATGCAATCGACTCAAAACTTTTTGAATCGAATCTTTCGAATCTGATTTCTTTAAATCCAATTGGTAGAGGCATAGAGAATGCGATAGAGCGGATCAAATATGTATTTTCATGATTAGAAAAAAACATTGATACGTAGAAAATGTCTAAACCCTAAAGCAGGGGTCGGCAACCTACGACCCGCGACGCTTCAATAAATTATAGTAACAAAACATCCGTTTTTACGAATATATTCTTTAGAATAAATTATATTATACCCTAACAATTATATAATTCACAATTACTCGTTTAAAGAGCATATAATTTAATTATAATTAAGCAAATGGCAACAAAACGCAGAAAAGTTGATGCTGAGATGTTGAAAGGGTTCAATGGCGCTGAAAATATTCAAATGGAATTTTATGAGATGCAATGAGGAAATAAATCTATATTCTATTAAAAATGTATCACTGCTCGATTTTTATTATAAAAAGTATCATCTGTTCGGTTTTTCAACTTTCTAAAAATATGTAGGGCCCGCCAATGACTTAAGCAACCTTAATTTTGGCCCGCGAGCGACAAAAGGTTGCCGAGCCCTGCTCTAAAGTATACGTCAACAAATTGAATTATACCAGAGATTGCAAATTGGTGGTTCGAGGTTAGTTGTCTTGTTCTCGTGAGTAATTATAACTATGGCAATTAAAACATCAAGTAATGGTTCGCACTTAAATATATAGCAAATTTAAGCCGCAGGTTTGGCGTCATGTTGCAAGTTTTTACTTCAATTGTTTTTGGGTATAAGATCCTATCAAAAACATATAAAATGGAAACTTTTAGCCTAGGCAATTCATTGGACTGGCAGTTTAAGGGAGATTACGCAACACAGCCTTTTGAGTGATACGTGAATGTGCCTCTGCGCGAAACTCTCAGATAAATGGCGGCAGTTCGCTAAAATCCAATTGCATTCGTATTTCTGTTGAGAATATTTATCACACTTTCGTCGCAAAAGCAACGATTCGATTTGAATCCAAAATATCTCTACAGTGACTGTCATTTGAAAGTATCAAGTTCACTTCAATTACGTCATCGTCAATTGGTTTTACCCGAGTTTATGCATCTTGTGACATATCATTGGTTGCTTTTAACTTTATTTGTAATTGATTTGGTATAATAGTAGATTTTGTGACTTTCTTTTCTATAGCTGAGAGGAGGGGAGGCAAGGTTTCTAATACGGGAACAAAAACTTTTGCCCACCTAGACCGGCGGGTCATGTGAGTGTGACGTAAAAAGTAACAACTGTGAACAATATTTACAGTGTTACAAAAGAAAAAGTCGAAATCAATAAGCCTCGTGCCAAAACTCAATATAATCGCAAAGTCTACAAATTCATTGAGCTATTTTCTAGTTTAAAAAGTTTCAGTTTAATTGTGGCAGCATCAGTCGGACCAGATTGAGCCCGCAGGCCGTCGTTTGACCATGCCAGCAATATGGTCACATAAACATGTAATGACTGATATCAGTATTTAATGTAGAATGTCAGCGAACAATGATGATACTCTAAGCTAAGATTACAAGATTTGAATCCGAGAACTAACTAACCTAGTTGATTTTGACAATATACAATACTAAAAAAGACCTCTGAAAACTAATAACGTCTAATAAACAAATGATTACAAATAAAAGAAACAAATAATAACACACGAAGCAATTTAATGTCATTGAAAATATTGAAAACACATGAATCGCACACTATATACTACTTTTTAACTCGGAACCTCCTTTAATAAAAAAAGGAAAATATGAAATCATAACACACAGATGGATTGTTCAACACTTAGTCAAAACCTTTCACAAGAAAAAAGTAAATGTGAAATTAAACAATATGTGGATTGGATGGTTCAATAACAGGAAAAATAAAAAATCTTTTTTAGAATCATAGTTCAAAGTTTTTCAATACTAAATAAATATGAAAATTTTAAGAAGTTGAGTTCACAATTTTGTAGAAATAAATCTACACTATAACACGCATTCGCGTTGAATGAATTAAAATTTCCGTCTGACCAAACGATCTGGTTGACTACTCGTGCTAATTTTCAATCATGTGTGGCCCACAAAACGAGATTTTAATTTAATTTGGTACTTGCGAGTAATTCCAAACCCTTTGCAGCATTTATTTCTTTATGTAGTTTAGCTGCGATATTTAATGTGACCATAGCTGGAATAAATTTTTTCTCTGTGATAAATTTTTTGATTTAGTTTCCATTTGTTCTGCTAATTGACTTGGACCATGGATGTTTCTCAGAAAATTGTTTATATCTTGAATAAGTGGGATAACGTGATTTTGGCCAATATCTTTAGTTTCACCATTAACTAACAATTGTAATGTAACGATGCTAGCTTCTCTAAAGCATGTCCATATACCTTCCACCGATTCGTCTTTTCCATCATTTTGTTGATGAAGCTTAAAGACTGCATAGAATGCAACTATAGCGTGAATATATTTTTCTTTAGAAATAAATTCTTTCCCGAGTTTAATGACATCTTTAGCTTTTGAAATAAAAGATTTCATTTGTTTGTTATGGTTGTCGGCTTTGAAAATTCCCTGAACCAATTTTGACTTGGAAAATTCCGCCATCCTGTTCTGTTCACAATCTCTAATAAGGATATTGTAGCGTATCAATCCCCAAACATGTGCGATAAGTGGTGAAAGAGATTTTGTCCGCCATAACCACCACCACGTGTGCAAGGATGATTCTGTAAAATTAAGATTATTTTTTACCTAGAAATTTATTAACATATTTTGAAAATTTTACAATAATTATGCGCAGGCTGCTCGACTGGCGTTTGAAATAATTATACAAAAAATGATACTCCAGAAGTATGAGAACCAAGATGGCGGACACCAGAACGTAGTGCGTGTACCTGGTTAGGGTTATGCTATAACTTCAGACACAAATACTACGAGAGTCACTTGCCCAGTCCCTGAACTCGTAATAAAACTGAAAGAGGAAAACTTGATTTAAAATAATGGCCTAATCCTAACCTGATACACAAACTACGTTCCGTTGTCCGCAATCTTGGTGCACATACTTCTGAAGCGCCCAAAAATAAATCCGAAGCGTTATTCCGAAGTTTAAAAGACATAGTACAGCAAACCCAATTTAAGAGAGAATTGAATGGAATTTTGAAATTGAACGTATCATGATGCTTTAAAATGAACTTGTTAAATTTTACAATCTGACCGATATGCGCCACTGGTTAAGAGAATGTTTTATGAAATCAAACAACGGCTTACCTTCTTTGTCGTAAATATCTATCATTTTTAGCGCAGATTTTTCTAATTCTTTGTCTTTTGTATGAAACGAGAACTGAACGAGACTGGTTTGAGACTTGGAATCAATCGTTGTATTTTCTGAATAAACACGAAAACGATAAAAATTAGAGCTTTTTGTCTCAATCGCATTTAAAATTTACTGAGATGTAAGAAAAGCTTGTGAAAAATTAAAAGAAATGGATGGATGCAATGGCTGAAGGGTTACCGTTGTCGTGGACGTCAACGACAATTTGCCACGAAGTGATGCATTTTTCATTAAAATAATTTGCATGGGCAATGGCATATGACATGGTGGGTAGCGCTGTTCAGAGCAATTTTGGAGTTTTATGTTTAAATTTGGGGAATGTCAAACAGGAAGGATTTAGAATTTGAACTTCCTAACCATGTCTCGTCTCGTCTTCAAAATGTCTAGAAAAATCTTGTTACATCACTAATGTCGCTGAATTGACTACCATGGTATTACGTTATTTTGTAAACATGAGTTAGAAAAAAAAGCAGACCATTTCAAACAAATTTTTACCGGGATATGGGTGCGAAATACCACAATGCTTGGAGCATTTTCCAAAGTCAGGGAGTTTTGCTTGGATAATCTTACGGATGTTCGAAAGCACCTACATTTGCGGAAGCATCTTTTCTGTTATAAAGAGTTTGAATTCCTACACCAAATGTATATATAGAAAATCTTTTGAACACGTCAGTGAGTCTTTTTGTGGATTTTGCATGCTTTAGCTTGAGAAATAACGAATATTGATCAATGTATTTTCACAATAAAAACGTTGGTTTTGCATTGCACCCACTATTTACTTATCCTTGGCACTACTGTGGCTCGCGAACAACGCAAAAATAATTTTGCGACCCCGAAGCCGACAACCTTGGACCACCCTGGCCTATAGAGCCTCGAAACGGCAGTTTATAAATCGTAAAATACCCAACAAACGGATCAAACTTATATGAGATATTTATACCGGTTGTTTTGGGTATTGCTCCAGATTGCGTCTGTATCTCGTCTATTTAAAGGTGGATGTAGAATTCTCGGGAATGCTTCTTGTATTTTTGGAATTGTTGCAGATGTACTTTCTAAAATGAAATTATATCTTTGAATTGTAATTTTCGCAAGAATGCACTTACTATAAAATGAGCGATTGCACGAACATAATCTTAAGGAGTATTTTGCCATTCTAATTTCTACATGTATTATTATTTATAAAAACCTATTTTTTATCTATTCCCTTTTTTAAAAATTCCGCCATGTTGTAATATCATGAGTTTATCTTCTCACCTTCGCTCGATTCAGAGAAATTAAAAGATTCCGCGCTGAATTCATTTTCACTCGTTTCATCCAATTGCGATAAATATCTTCCATCTGTAAATCAAGAAATATATTCGTATCTAATTTTCATTTATTTAAAAAATAAATCTCTTAATTATCTAGTATCAACTAGCATTGTTTGCAAAATTACATTACCACAAGAAGACTTTCACGAGTGATTTTTAGGTGAATGGCAACTAAGCGGCAGCATAGATTGAATGTCTTACTTTTATTCGATTCGAAGAAACTGAAAGACTCGGCGCTGTATTCATATTCACTTGTTTCATCCAATAGTGATAAATATCTGGCATCTGTGAATTAAGAAATATATGTGTATACAATTTTCAGTTGAACTTTTATCTCTAACGAATCAAAATTATAATAGATATTTATACCTGTTGATTTGGGTCTTGCTACAGATCGTGCGTTTGTATTTGAAGGTTCAGGTGGAATTCTCCGGAATGTTCCCTGTATATCTGGATTTGTTGCAGCTGTACTTGCTAAAATGATATCCCACAGTTGAATTTAAAACAGAATAAAACCAAATATTGAAGAAGCAGAACAAATTTGGAATTGGAACCTATGTAAAAGTATATAAGGATCAAGAAAAACACAGAAATGATTAAAAAATTCAATTTCAGGGGCCCCTAACGTCAACAATATTAGTTAGTTGAATGTTCTGAATTCAGTTACGAAATCAATTCTCTGAACAACTGTGCGAACCATTAACGCACTTTTCTGCGAAAACTGCGACGCTCTTTGGTAATCAAGATTTCTTTGGAGCGGACACTAGTTTGAACCAGTCGATTTTGTATGTAAAGATGAATGAAGCCGCTCGATTGCTATTGTTCTTTTTTCAAATTATTTCTGAATTATACAGGGCTTGATATTTTACCCAAATCGGTGTTGTTTTATATTATCTACTCGAAATCATAATATTTTATAATCATTGGAATACTTAGTTATGTCTTCTTTTCTACTGGGGGTCACCTTGTAATAAAATGATGAAATTTTCACGAATGTATTCGAAAACAGGTCCTCCATAACAAATCTGGAATTTTGGTAAAATATAGCAGACAGACATACATATATTTCCAGTTTGGGTAAGCTCCTTTACATATTTATATCAACTTACCAACAATTTTTGGTGTTGTTACGTTAGGATTCAATGTTCCTTCGTCCACGAAATTTCTTTCGGCTCTTTGACTTGGAGTTTGAACAAGCTCTGGATTTTGGTTCCCTCGGTTAGAACCTGAAAATATTATAAAATACAACAAAAATCACGATTATATCAAGGACACGTTTGAGTACTCTGAACCCGAGTACGATTTAATATCCTTAATTATACTTCATCAAGCAAGGTGTTCGAAATCAATAATGCAAATAACCACGCGCTGGTTTCATTTTTCAAACCAGCTAAATTAAAAAACAGGGTAAAAAAATGAATAAGATTCACGTTTCAATGATTAGAACTTTGCAAATGCATTCAACTGATTTTTACTGGATCATTTTACAATGTTCTCAGCGTGGTTGATGGAAAATTGGAAAAAGAGTATTTGAGAGTCCTTAAGGGTAAATACGAAGGAGCTATAAATGATCGAAGTTTCCAAACACTTGAGGACGCTACAATCTAACACAAACCTCCTTCGTCGTGCCAATGTAAAGCAGGTCGTTGTTCTGGACCGCCTAATGCAGATACTTGACGCCGTGCCGATGCTCCTTCGTCAAGCCAGGCTAAAGCTGCTTGTTCTCCCAGACCACCTGTAACTTGGGACTGTGCGATTTCTGAAAAAATTTTAGTGAATAGAATTTTTGTCATTGCCACAAAAAGTAAAAATAGGGTCGCTCTTGCTGCATTGCTTGCAATAGCTTCAAAATAGACGTATTGGTCATTTCGCAGAATTGTTGATTGTTGTTGAGATAAAATCGTTTCCTTCCGCAACTAATTAACCAATCGATTCCAAATTGAAGAAGTGGACGCTTCTTTAAGGAACGCTTTTTTCAGGACGTGCAAAAAAATCTTTTTTTTAGCTGATCTTTCGAGCAAACTTGGTGTTTAGATGAGGCCGCTACCGACGGATACCGGTTTGTAGTCATATATTTAGGCATTTTTTCTTTGTTTAATAAACATGAATGCTTTCTTTCTATTTTCTTATTCTTGTTTGTAATTTTATATCTGACGGACCAGAAGCTGCATAACAAGATTTGTTGAAAAATTCAGGCGAATTTGTAATTTTATATCTGACGGACACTTTTCGCCTAAATTTGTCAACAAATCTTGTTATGCAGCCTCTGGCTACCTGAAAGATTATTATTTTGATAAGAGACTATTTTTTTTTTAAATCCTAATGGTTAGGTATTATCGATCCAACAGATTCAGAAGAATTTTTAGCCTTCGACCTCGACATACGTAGATACAGAGCTGTGTGGGAAAGTTACAGATGGATTGGACTTCCAACGTTAAAATTATTTGGAACCAAACTTCGACTTCTGATTGGAAAATAAAATTTCACTTCTGTTGCGATGGATGGAAATTTTGATACCAACACGAAAAAAATATATTATATTTTGGGGGGAAAAAATGGCGTAGTCTAATGGAATGTCAGAACAATTTTTTTTTTTTTTTCAATTTCATAAAAAAATATTTTGGCAATCAGCATTGAAAATCTATAATTACGTCTCGGAGACAAAGGGTACTTTTGAAGTCTTGACAATTTAAAATTCGGACTTCGATATGTTGCTTAATACTTGTGAATGAACCAAAAATGGTCTTCACGGATTTCTGATTCGCATATGAAGTGCAAATTACTTATGGTATGAGGTAACTGTACAACAATGTAAACAAGTACAATTTAAGGATGGTTTTGAGTTACATTGCAGCAGTGTTTGGACAACCCCGCCTTTCAGATTATTGTCGGTGTTACAGATCGCTAGGGTGAACAAAATATAATATTTTTTATCAAATCGTATAATTCAAATATTTTACACGAATCGTCGAATATCGGGTATTTTTAATATATATATACTGTACATCAAGCTTTCTGAACGCTAGACATTCTAATGTTGAAAAGCTATCAATATTATCATTGCAATAGAATAGAAGACGATAGTTGATCTTCTTATGATTTTACTTTTCTAATGTGTCTGTGTTATATTCGTATTATTCCCACACCCACACATACCTCCTCCAATTGCACCAATATTCGCATTATTCACTTCGTTCCTAGTCCTGCAAATATTAAATTGAAAAGATTAAATTATCTTTCAAATAATTAGTTTCACAATCACACAAGTTGGTCAGGCATTCTCTCATTTTATTCTTCCAAAATCTCCACAATTATTTCTAAACAACAAAATCCGAGTAATTGTAGTTTGGCATGTTCTAACTGGCGTCAAAGCCTGGGCGAAAATTTCGAATCATCCGGAGTCGGTAGATTTAGTTTAATAATTAGTTATAATAATTAGTTTCACAATCACACAAGTTGGTCAGGCATTCTCTCATTTTATTCTTCCAAAATCTCCACAATTATTTCTAAACAACAAGATCCGAGGAATTGTAGTTTGACATGTTCTAACTGGCGTCAAAGCCTGGGCGAAAATTTCGAATCATCCGGAGTCGGTAGATTTAGTATAATAATTAGTTATCATAATTAGTTTCACAATCACACAAGTTGGTCAGGCATTCTCTCATTTTATTCTTCCAAAATCTCCACAATTATTTCTAAACAACAAGATCCGAGGAATTGTAGTTTGACATGTTCTAACTGGCGTCAAAGCCTGGGCGAAAATTTCGAATCATCCGGAGTCGGTAGATTTAGTTTAATAATTAGTTATAATAATTAGTTTCACAATCACACAAGTTGGTCAGGCATTCTCTCATTTTATTCTTCCAAAATCTCCACAATTATTTCTAAACAACAAGATCCGAGGAATTGTAGTTTGACATGTTCTAACTGGCGTCAAAGCCTGGGCGAAAATTTCGAATCATCCGGAGTCGGTAGATTTAGTATAATAATTAGTTATAATAATTAGTTTCACAATCACACAAGTTGGTCAGGCATTCTCTCATTTTATTCTTCCAAAATCTCTACAATTATTTCTAAACAACAAAATCCGAGTAATTGTAGTTTGGCATGTTCTAACTGGCATCAAAGCCTGGGCGAAAATTTTGAATCATCCGGAGTCGGTAGATTTAGTTTAATAATTAGTTATAATAATTAGTTTCACAATTACACAAGTTGGTCAGGCATTCTCTCATTTTATTCTTCCAAAATCTCCACAATTATTTCTAAACAACAAGATCCGAGGAATTGTAGTTTGACATGTTCTAACTGGCGTCAAAGCCTGGGCGAAAATTTCGAATCATCCGGAGTCGGTAGATTTAGTTTAATAATTAGTTATAATAATTAGTTTCACAATCACACAAGTTGGTCAGGCATTCTCTCATTTTATTCTTCCAAAATCTCCACAATTATTTCTAAACAACAAGATCCGAGGAATTGTAGTTTGACATGTTCTAACTGGCGTCAAAGCCTGGGCGAAAATTTCGAATCATCCGGAGTCGGTAGATTTAGTATAATAATTAGTTTCACAATCACACAAGTTGGTCAGGCATTCTCTCATTTTATTCTTCCAAAATCTCTACAATTATTTCTAAACAACAAAATCCGAGTAATTGTAGTTTGGCATGTTCTAACTGGCATCAAAGCCTGGGCGAAAATTTCGAATCATCCGGAGTCGGTAGATTTGAAATTTTAAACTTTTTCCTTGATAGTGGTCAAAATCAAAATTTTGGATGAAAGAAACATTAAATTGATTAAGCATTCTTAATAGACAATTAAAAGACATTTTGAGGTCAATATTTGAGAGTTAGAAGTTTGTTCATTTCGGAGTAATTTTATCAACCAAATATCAAAACCAGTTTCTTTGTGGACAGTTCGATAGTCAAAGTGTCAATCAGGTTTTACTTGTCTCCGCTCTGACAGTCATTATGCAATGTCAGAACGTCAGTGAGTAATGACAACTACATTATTAATTCATTTTATCCTTTATTATGGAATATCGTGACCTCACATATATTAAAGCGAACATATATTAAATATAAAAACAAATTTTTTTGTGACAGTGTATGTTTGTTCTAAAAATTCAGAAAAGCATGAAAATGGGTAGCTAGTCTTGAGAGTAAATACTATTAACAAGCATATAGATTTGAATTTACAAATTCAAGCCTGAGTAATATGGTATTGTCCAAAAACCGAGTAATATTTTCAAAACAAATATTATCATGTGTACCATAGGTATACGTATTCTAGGTATATACTAGAATTTGCATGGTTACTGGTTTGAACGTCTAATTACGTGCAAATTCAATTGACTGATGCTCGGTAATTTTATTTTAATTAATAACAGAAGAAAAGACGTTCCGGAAATATGTGTACCAAGATGACGCACAACCTGAACCCTAACCTGGTACACATACTTCGGGAGCACCAAAGAAAATATATCTGAATCAACAAGCAGCGATGTTTGTATTATCATGCATCATTAGTTTGATATGCGGAAATGCCGCTCCTTTGTTTGTTTTAATCTTGCAGCGCCTGCATTGCATTATACAACGCATATTACCTACGTATTTTTGTTTCATGGGTAGTCCGCTCAAGGAAAATGGATATATGATTTATTCCTTCGGTGAGGAACCGACTTTATTAAATGCTTCAAATATAAACTGCGGTGTGTTGTGTAACTAAATTGACGGATATAATTTCGTTTGGATTTTAGTGGCAAACGACGATTGAAAAATGTTTCCACGCCATCCCGTTGTCAAGAAATTCAAATTTTCTTTCAAACGAGCATGAACTCAACTTATTTTGACTCAAAATATGAATCTTAAGCCAACTCCTTACCTTACTTGCAGAGTTCGTTGATAGTAAATGTTATGTATAACTATATTGCCAGTTCTACCTTCTTGTCTGACTACCTGAGGTTGGAGATTGTGGGACGGTTGGGGAACAAATCCAGGTCCTGTAATAAATTAGCGTTACAAACATTTCATTCAAACATTAAATATGTCCTAACACATTTAAAGATATATATATGCACATGTTTAATAGCATCCTAGGATATATATATAATTAATAAATTTAGGTATACGAGCAGTGACATGTTGTTATCTCGACTCTAAAATTTTATTATCATTTTGTAATTAATACTCAATTATTGAATAATAATGGTATGGTGGGAAGAATAATTGCTAAAATATGGCATTCAGTAAACAAGATTAAATTTAGTAGTAATTTTATGTTGCGGCCATAGGCCACCACGTACTGTTCGCATGTGAGCATATTTCTGGGTCGCAAGATTTCAGAAAATTTTTTAATCAAAAATTTATTGGAACCACCGGTCTATTAAGCATTGACGGTGTATAAATATGTCACTGTTGATCGATCTAAATAACAGTGGTTGCATTAGCCGATTTTATGGATAGAAGAATGATGTAAACATATATTATTTTTCATTCACGGTATGAAAGTGAGACCCGTTTCATTATTTCACAGAAGTACACTTATACCACGAAGAAACTCATCAGCCAGTACTAAACTAACCATGACCGGTAATTCCCCGAATATTTCTCAACTTCTGTCTCTGAATATAAATGTTAGCTTCTAAGCACTTTTTGATGTATTCTGTTTGTTTGTTTCTTTGCGCACGTATTTTATTTAAATATTGATGAAAATATATTGTTCCATTAAAGAAATTTTATTTTTACTTACTTAATTTGATCTATTTGTGTATTAGTGTGGGATTTTTTTAGCAGCTTCGCCATTTTAAGTGGATCCCACCTTGTATCACTTTGGTGAACTATGTGCAATATCAATCGGATAATATTTGAACTTCGAGCCGTTTGTCAATCTTTACCTACATTACATCTATTCATTTTTACCAGGGGACCAGAACAAGAATCAAAACGGTTCATTCATTAAATGAGCAATGAATGAATAAGTTGGTCATTCAAAATATTACAGAATGAAGTTATTGGAAGTGATACACTCAGGGTGTCCATAATATCCCTACACAATTTTATTATGAAACCAGTTCTCAATATATCTTAAACAGATTTGTTGTTTTTGAATCAGTACTTGTTTGAGTATTTTTAATTCATTTAATACATCTGTGAGGGTCAAAACAACATATGGTATCGATAAATTCCCCTTGCAAAAAAAATTAAGACTATACATTCCTTACCGTTGCCAGGCTCTTGTACTTGATATTCCTGTCCTGAACCTTGCTCTTCGTGAGCCTCATCCTCAGAGCCTACGTCCTGTATTATAGGTCCATATTGTTCTTGGGGTTGTAGTGGCGGGGATTCGCTTCCCGAATTGTCGGAATCGTTGCTGGAATTGTTATCAATGATATCGGACTGAATTATTTGTTGAACTGCTGGATCCGCCTCGACTGTTTCTGGGTCGGTAAGATCGGATTTGTCTGTTTGTTGATCGATAGGATTAGACTGGATAATTTGTTGATCGATCACACTAGGAACGATTTGTTGTTTTTCATAGTCAGACATTAGTTTAGTTTCCCACTTGTTTTATATTCCTGTAACAAAAAAGATAAAATAGATCAATTTAGACAAATTCGTCAACTGTATTTTCCTTATTCACTTCGGTACTAATACTCTATATTATTGTAAAAAAAATTCAAGGTTGTCATAAAACTATCAAACTTTTATAATTCAATATAATACATTTTTTACAACAATATTGAACACAAATAAATAAAATAATTGTTTTTTTTTTCTTGTCAATGTATTCGAACTAATTGGGTAGCACAAATCAGCGCCCACATCAGGTAGTATATCTTTAAAATACAAAGCATTATCGACTACATCCAGTTTTTACCTCTACTATCTCTCAAAATAAACTATCTGACTAGCACAAATTATTCTGAATATTTACTTAAATTCGTACTTAGCAGAATGCTCCAAATAAATGATTGAATGAAATTATTCTGCAATTATTAGCTTGCATCACGCTTACACTCAAATCGTGGTGACTTCTACAAACTTTTTGTATAGCCTGAAAAGCAACTCTTTAAAAAACAGGATTTCAATATAATTAAAATGATTTAAATGCAAATACGTACTTAGATTCTAGAATCTCGATCAGAGATGGGCAAGGTTTCTGAACCAGGGGCCAAACATTTTGCCCACTTGGGATGGCGGGCCGTGTAGATATGGCGTAAAAAGTCACATTTTATGAAAAATAGTTACAGTGTTACAAAGCTTAGGTGGAAAACAATGAGCCTCGTGCCAAAACTAAATTTAACAGCAATCTTAAAAAATTCCCTAAACTATTTTAGCTGAAAAATCAGAATTTGATTTCAATTCGGTTGTGGCAGCATCGGGTGTACAAGATTGAATTACCCAACGGACCGGATTTGGCCCGCGGGTCGTACTCTGCCTATGTCTGATCTAGATCGTCCATCACTAGAATTCTACATTTTAAATAAATCAAATTAAATGTTATGTTTCTAGAAACAACGCGCTTCATTTCAAAACACATTGTCTTTACCATTTCCAAAGTAATTTAGACATCAACTCTTATTGAATGAAAATCTTGAATAAATCGGTAAAAATCCGTTACTACGCTGCCTGCTTTTATCATGCGCTCGCTTGCTGCCGCAATCTTTCTGTTTATTGTCACATGATTCATTGAAAACTTTGCTTGTAACAGTAGCATGGTTGCCAGATTGTAAAGTTCATAAAATAATCACCATCATTTAATTTATGAAGTGAGTTGAAGAAATAAACCTTCGGAAAAAAGAATGGCAATATAACCCTTTTCGATGTCTACATACTCTTTAATTAAGCGGATTCAGTCACGAACCAATCGTCTATGTTTTAAATATAGTCACTTATTTTTTTTCATCTGATGACTTTATTTATTCGACGTCATTAGCGAATTATTTGCGCAGCAAGTGGTGTCTGTATCTATTGTTTACCAATGTTTCGTAACTTTTCTTATCTTGAAATATAACGATGCTAGAGGTTATTCGTTACGCTTTATTATTTCTAAACAACAAAATCCGAGGAATTGTAGTTTGGCATGTTCTAACTGGCGTCAAAGCCTGGGCGAAAATTTCGAATCATCCGGAGTCGGTAGATTTGAAATTTTAAACTTTTTCCTTGATAGTGGTCAAAATCAAAATTTTGGATGAAAGAAACATTAAGTTGATTAAGCATTCTCAATAGACAATTCAAAGACATTTTGAGGTCAATATTTGAGAGTTAGAAGTTTGTTCATTTTGGAGTAATTTTATCAACCAAATATCAAAACCAGTTTCTTTGTGGACAGTGCGATAGTCAAAGTGTCAATCAGGTTTTACTTGTCTCCGCTCTGACAGTCATTATGCAATGTCAGAACGTCAGTGAGTAATGACAACAACATTATTAATTCATTTTATCCTTTATTATGGAATATCGTGACCTCACATATATTAAAGCGAACATATATATATTGAATATAAAAACATTTTTTTTGCGACAGTGTATGTTTGTTCTAAAAATTCAGAAAAACATGAAAATGGGTAGCTAGTCTTGAGAGTAAATACTATTAACAAGCATATAGATTTGAATTTACAAATTCAAGCCTGAGTAATGTGGTATTGTCCAAAAACCGAGTAATATTTTCAAAACAAATATTATCATGTGTACCAGCGACATAGGTATACGTATTCTAGGTATATACTAGAATTTGCATGGTTACTGGTTTGAACGTCTAAATACGTGAAAATTTAATTGACTGATGCTCAGTAATTTTATTTTAATTAATAGCAGAAGAAAAGACGTTCCGGAAATATGTGTACCAAGATGACGCACAACCTGAACCCTAACCTGGTACACATACTTCGGGAGCACCAAATAAAATATATATCTGAATCAACAAGCAGCGATGTTTGTATTATCATGCATCATTAGTTTGATATGCGGAAATGCCGCTCCTTTGTTTGTTTTAATCTCGCAGCGCCTGCATTGCATTATACAACGCATATTACCTATGTATTTTTGTTTCATGAGTAGTCCGCTCAAGGAAAAGGGATATATGATTTATTCGTTCGGGGAGGAACCGACTTCATTAAATGCTTATTTAAATGCTCAAATATAAAATGCGGTGTGTTGTGTAACTAAATTGACGGGCACAATTTCGTTTGGATTTTAGTGGCAAATGACGATTGAAAAATGTTTCCAAGCCAGCCCGTTGTCAAGAAATTCAATTTTTCTTTCAAACGAGCATGAACTCAACTTATTTTGACTCAAAATATGAATCTTAAGCCAACTCCTTACCTTACTTGCAGAGTTCGTTGATAGTAAATGTTCTGTATAACTATATTGCCAGTTCTTCCTTCTTGTCTGACCACCTGAGGTTGGAGATTGTGAGACGGTTGGGGAACAAATCCAGGTCCTGTAATAAATTAGCGTTACAAACATTTCATTCAAACATTAAATATTTCCCAACACATTTAAAGATATAGATATACATGTTTAATAGCATCCTAGGATATATATATAATTAATAAATTCAGGTATACGAGCAGTGACATGTTGTTATCTCGACTCTAAAATTTTATTATCATTTTCGTAATTAATACTCAATTATTGAATAATAATGGTATGGTGGGAAGAATAATTGCTAAAATATGGCATTCCGTAAACAAGATTAAATTTAGTAGTAGTTTTATGTTGCGGCCATAGGCCACCACGTACTGTTCGCATGTGAGCATATTTCTGGGTCGCAAGATTTCAGAAAAATTTTTAATCAAAAATTTATTGGAATCACCGGTCTATTAAGCATTGACGATGTGCAAATATGTCACTGTTGATCGATCTAAATAACAGTGGTTGCATTAGCCGATTTTATGGATAGAAGAATGATGTAAACATATATTATTTTTCATTCACGGTATGAAAGTGAGACCCGTTTCATTATTTCACAGAAGTACACTTATACCACGAAGAAATTCATTAGCCAGTACTAAAATAACCATGACCAGTAATTCCCCGAATATTTCTCAACTTCTGTCTCTGAATATAAATGTTAGCTTCTAAGCACTTTTTGATGTGTACTTTTTTATGTTTGTTTGTTTCTTTGTGCACGTATTTTATTTAAATATTGATGAAAATATATTGTTCCATTAAAGAAACTTTATTTTTACTTACTTAATTTGATCTATTTGTGTATTAGTGTGGGATTTTTTTAGCAGCTTCGCCATTTTAAGTGGATCCCACCTTGTATCACTTTGATGAACTATGTGCAATATCAATCGGATAATATTTGAATTTCGAGCCGTTTGTCAATCTTTACCTACAATACATCTATTCATTTTTACCAGGGGACTAGAACAAGAATCAAAACGGTTCATTCATTAATGAGCAATGAATGAATAAGTTGGTCATTCAAAATATTACAGAATGAAATTATTGGAAGTGATACACTCAGGGTGTCCATAATATCCCTACACAATTTTATTATGAAACCAGTTCTCAATATATCTTAAACAGATTTGTTGTTTTTGAATCAGTACTTGTTTGAGTATTTTTACTTCATTTAATACATCTGTGAGGGTCAAAACAACATATGGTATCGATAAATTCCCCTTGCAAAAAAAAATTAAGACTATAAATTCCTTACCGTTGCCAGGCTCTTGTACTTGATATTCCTGTCCTGAACCTTGCTCTCCGTGAGCCTCATCCTCAGAGCCTACGTCCTGTATTATAGGTCCATATTGTTCTTGGGGTTGTAGTGGCGGGGATTCGCTTCCCGAATTGTCGGAATCGTTGCTGGAATTGTTATCAATGATATCGGACTCAATTATTTGTTGAACTGCTGGATCCGCCTCGACTGTTTCTGGGTCGGTAAGATCGGATTTGTCTGTTTGTTGATCGATAGGATTAGACTGGATAGTTTGTTGATCGATCACACTAGGAACGATTTGTTGTTTTTCATAGTCAGACATTATTTTAGTTTCCCACTTGTTTTATATTCCTGTAACAAAAAAAGATAAAATAGATCAATTTAGACAAATTCGTCAACTGTATTTTCCCCTTTCACTTCGGTACTAATACTCTATATTATTGTAAAAAAAATTCAAGGTTGTCATAAAACTATCAAACTTTTATAATTCAATATAATACATTTTTTACAACAATATTGAACACAAATAAATAAAATAATTGTTTTTTTTTTCTTGTCAATGTGTTCGAACTAATTGGGTAGCACAAATCAGCGCCCACATCAGGTAGTATATCTTTAAAATACAAAGCATTATCGACTACATCCAGTTTTTACCTCTACTATCTCTCAAAATCTGACTAGCACAAATTATTCTGAATATTTACTTAAATTCGTACTTAGCAGAATGCTCCAAATAAATGATTGAATGAAATTATTCTGCAATTATTGGCTTGCATCACGCTTACACTCAAATCGTGGTGACTTCTACAAACTTTTTGTATAGCCTGAAAAGCAACTCTCAAAAACAGGATTTCAATATAATTAAAATGATTTAAATGCAAATACGTACTTAGATTCTAGAATCTTGATCAGAGATGGGCAAGGTTTCTGAACCAGGGGCCAAACATTTTGCCCACATGGGATGGCGGGCCGTGTAGATATGGCGTAAAAAGTCACATTTTATGAAAATAGTTACAGTGTTACAAAGCTTAGGTGGAAAACAATGAGCCTCGTGCCAAAACTAAATTTAACAGCAATCTTAAAAAATTCCTTGAACTATTTTAGCTGAAAAATCAGAATTTGATTTCAATTCGGTTGTGGCAGCATCGGGTGTACCAGATTGAATTACCCAACGGACCGGATTTGGCCCGCGGGTCGTACTCTGCCTATGTCTGATCTAGATCGTCCATCACTAAAATTCTACATTTTAAATAAATCAAATTAAATGTTATGTTTCTAGAAACAACGCGCTTCATTTCAAAACACATTGTCTTTACCATTTCCAAAGTAATTTAGACATCAACTCTTATTGAATGAAAATCTTGAATAAATCGGTAAAAATCCGTTACTACGCTGCCTGCTTTTATCATGCGCTCGCTTGCTGCCGCAATCTTTCTGTTTATTGTCACATGATTCAGTTAAAACTTTGCTTGTAACAGTAGCATGGTTGCCAGATTGTAAAGTTCATAAAATAATCACCATCATTTAATTTATGAAGTGAGTTGAAGAAATAAACCTTCGGAAAAAAGAATGGCAATATAACCCTTTTCGATGTCTACATACTCTTTAATTAAGCGGATTCAGTCACGAACCAATCGTCTATGTTTTAAATATAGTCACTTATTTTTTTTCATTTGATGACTTTATTTATTCGACGTCATTAGCGAATTATTTGCGCAGCAAGTGATGTCTGTACCTATTGTTTACCAATGTTTCGTAACTTTTCTTATCTTGAAATATAACGATGCTAGAGGTTATTCGTTACGCTTTAACAATTTTGCACAGAAATATGATTTCAAAAGTATATTAGGGGAGATTTTGTGAGGTTAAGTTGGAATGTAATATAATCTAAACATTCTAAAGCATATTAAATTTTAAATAGTTCTAATGGTTACGAGCTTGAACTATGATACAACTCGATTGTCTTTTTGTGACTCCTAGATGACACGTTGTGGTCATGTGATATTTCAAATTTTGAATATCCAGCCATTAAAATCATGCCATGGCAATAAATGTGAACAAAATCATGACTGTCAGAAATTTCAAATGAGATTTAGAGCTCAGCTCAGAACAGAGCTGTGGTTTGAACACTTGTTTTTTTTTATTCAAGATATCATTCATTTTGGTCGTTTTCACAAGCTCATTTCAACAAAGACATGAATTTACCAGAAAAATGGTTGGTTTTAATCAATTTTGGACGACGTTTTTTTTTGTTGACACAAAGTGTATATTTGTAAACAATGTCCAATTTGCATAAGGTGGATAGCAAAAAAAAATTACCGCTCAATTTTCCATGAAAAGTGTCCGTCATATGTTATCTAACTTACGCAACTTTAGTAAATACAAAATAGTTTCTGGAAAACAAGGACCTAAACAAAACATATTATTGTCGAGTCAGTTATTCAGTGGGGACACAAGAGCGAGAATATCTGAATATCAGCGTACAAAAGGATTTCAGCAAAGCGGTTGGCCATTGATTTATGCTAAGTGTGATCTCATGCTTACAGTTGAATTTGGACATTAACTCTAATTCAGATCTTTAATGTAAATCCATCATTTTCAAATATAACATTCGCAATATGACTTATGAAGACTTACAACGTTGGACTTAGTTTTCTGTAAACAATGACGTAAACAAAACACAGTATTCGTCAGTAATAAGTAGAGTGATAATCAGAGAGTTGTGACGAGCAAACAGTTTTCGCGAGCAAAAAATAGTTTGCGGCTAACAGGGATGTAAACAAATCACAATATTTTTTGAATCAAGTAATCAGTGGGGCACAAGATAGACAGTAGAAAGGGCATTTGTATCTAGAATGTCCGGCATGCGGTTGTTTTGATATTTATGAAGAAGTAGACAAGTCCGGTTGCAAAAACTGTAAGTAAAAGATGTGTTCTATGTACTTCAGTATATGTTGCTGTTGTATTTATTGTAATTTTGCGTTTTTAGAAATTCTTGATTATATTGTTCCACGAAGCCGTCGTGTTGGTTCACGATGAAATTATCGGGTCTGGTCTACTTTGATTTCCCAATATGAAAAGCGTATGATAGCAGCTGCTAACGCTACATTGTTTGATTTTACTTTCTTATGGACAAAAATGTTTTATTCACGATATGTTTATACGAATGATGATATAGTTGGCTGCATATCGGAATCCCGATGGTAAAAAGGCTTGATAATAGACGCAATCTCCTCTTTTTGGTCTGTGCTGATGTTTTATTTATTGTACCCTCTTATTTTTGTACTTTATGACAACTAAATTTATATAGATATCTTGATACAGTTGTCAGAACATTATTCGAGTCATTATATACCTGTATGCAATTCGCTGTATTTTATCTCTCAATATTTGCAGAAAAGTAGAATTATAACATTACCATATTTTAAACTAAAATACATATTTACTTTGACCAAAGCACAATGCCGTGATTCGGTAGTTACCAAATAAAAAAGTTGTCACAAACTAACTTTTGTTCATCAAATGCTGCATTTTGTACCATATGGTTTCCAAAAAGAAGATGAAACTTGATGAAACGAAGGTAATACAAGGATTTGAAATTTAAAAAATAAATCTTCACATTTAAATATTGGTGAAACTTGAAAAAAAAAATTAACCTATGAAATTTCTAGAATAAAATATGGAAAAAATATATCAGTACTCATCGTATCAAATAAAACATTATTTAGCAGTGTTATGTAAAAACTCAATGCAATATAAAATGCTAAAATAGCCAATTAGGTCCGTTTCGCAATAGTTGGTATCAATGTTCCATCTTTTAAAACTGATGTGAGCCACAACCAGACTGAAAACAAATTGTGATGTTTTCAACAAAAATATTACTAGAAATTTGTTGAAATTGACATTAGTTTTGGCACAAGGTTTATTGTTTTCCCCTTTTGCTTTTGTAACATTGCCGCCCGTCTGAGGGGCGCAAGTTGTTGACTCCTGGTCCTGTTTTAAAGCAGGAGTCGGCAAACTTTTGTCGCTCGCGGGCCAAAATTGAGGGTTGCAAGTCATTGGCGGGCCGCACATATTTTTAGAAAGTTGAAAACCGAACGGATGATACTTTTTATAATAAAAATCAAGCAGTCGTATATCTCTCGAGTAGAATATAGATTTATTCCCTCATTGCATTGTATCTCAAAAATTCCATTTGAATATTTTTGGCGCCATTGAAACCTTTGCACTCAGCATCAACTTTTCTGCGTTTTGTTGCCATTTGTCTAATTATAATCAAATTATAGGCTCATTAAACGATTAATTGTGAATTATATACTTTTTAGATTGTAATATAATTTAGTCTACACGTGTCTCACAATAAATTATGTTACGCAAAGAATATAATCGTCAAAGCAGCTGTTTTATTACTGTTATTCAGTGAAGCGTCGCGGACCGGATTACATTACTCCACGGGCCGCGGCCGGAGTTTGCCGACACTGTTTTAAAGTATGTCTTGTTCTGTTTTATTCACAGTTGAACGAAGTTGAAACAAACAAAACATCTGAAGGTACAGTTTCAATTCTATATTGGTATGACGTTCTCAAATTCTTCAAATATCGAAGAGCAATCACTGCTTAAAAGAATACAGTGCTTGCATAACGTAAAAGCAACTAAGGTTATTGATTATAAAACTTTTTCTTATTTGTAAAGCAGAATTTATTTGCAGATAACAAGTTTTCTTTTGGTAACAGTAATCTGTCTCTTTTTCCTCCAATTCTTGAGTTCCAAGAATAAAAAATGTAAATATAGATTCAGACTCGTGTGTGAACTTCCGGGGTGGGTATTTGCCGGCGCTTATATTTGTACTATGCACTTTAAGAGTCCTGCCGCACACTAACACAAATCTATTTCAAATCGCTTGTAAATGTGAACTGCTTGTCTCAGAAGGTTTAACTTTAGTCGGACGGTTTTTTGACCGAAATACATTTGTGTTAGTGGGCAGCAGGACTCTATCACTTAGGAAAGTTATTTTCACTCTTGCTATAGCACCCTTGCATTATATGGCATTGAAAATGAATTTTTTTTAGGTGTGGCATATTGTAACATGTAATATTGAATTTTCATACGAAAACTATTCAATTCAACGTCTCCTACCAAGGAGGGATTCCTCTCAAGGACGAATTTCATGTTTTATTTTTACTGTGAAAAACGAAGGCGAGAATTGCGCAAACACTAGCTAGGATTCCAATTGAATAAAGAAAATACTTTTTATACGTAGAGAATAGAACAAAAAATTCCGAAATAGGTGAATGAAGGGATTCAACAAAAAGGCTGGGAATCACTGGCTCGCTTGTTTGTCCATGGTTTGTTATAAGAATTGTCCACCAGTTTACAGTTCCAGATGCCCTGACTTGCAATGTTGACAATTTTGTGACTGACCAGTCGCTTTGTGAGTCGCTCGAGCGAGTTATAAAACTGAGCGTGATGCGCATTTTTCGAGTAATGATTCCCGAAATTACGATTGAATCGGTGTCGCAGCGATGTAAACGCAAGTAGAGGTATTCTGAGTGAAGGACTCGGCGGGTACTTGCGCTGTTTTCTATTGATGAAGCTCTTAGTGTGTGATAAATTGCGGAATTGCATCTCTGTATACATTTGGCACGTTGGCGTAACGGACTAAGCGCAGGCGGTGTACGCCGAACAATGCAGGTTCGACTCCAACCGGAAGTGGATTCTGAGAGACGAGTCCACGAATTCGTTCCGAGTTGCGATATTTTTTTTGTAAGTTCAACCCATCGTGGGATAAATACCAGGGTTACATCACTGTGTTCGGAGTGGTTCGGTGGCGCATCTGGCTGAGCGCAAAAAGGTTGCGCGGCAGGCTGGAAGGCTCAAATCCATCATCGAGCGGTTGCTCTTCGCGCAGGTCGCAGGCAAAGTATGATATGGCCCACGAGTGCGAAGGCACAAAAAATCGTGCGAACCTGGGGGATGAAATCACCGATTCTTTTTATTGTTGTTAAAATAATAAATTTTGCAAAAAGGCGGCTTTCTGGCGTCACATCGCACTGACTCTGCAAAATCACTGAGAAGTCACTTTTACATATATCTAAACTGCAGAGCAAACGGGTCTGGTATCGAACTTGAACAGCTAGATTAGTTCACAGTCGACGGATCGTCTGCACCACGCCGTATTGCAAGGATCTGCCTTTTTGTTGGTCTACTTGTTTCTATTATTTCAACACTTCACGTAATAGCTCCATGTAAAACTTTATTGGCTCAGATTTAATCAATCACAAAATTCTAAAGTCACGTGGCATGCGCGTTGCCTTAACGGACATGCAGTTGCCATGCGCGAAAATTTCATGTTTTTGACAGTTGCCAGATTTGTAAAATCAGTTTCCAAAGATATCTGGCAACAGTCGTTTTTCAAGAAATCTTGCGCATGACAAGTAGATGGCTGGTGATCTACTGCGCAAGTTGGGCAATTTTGAATTAGCCAATCAGATTCAAATATTTTCTTGCGCATGGCAAATAGCTGGTAGATAAACTTCCGGTTAGAATTCCCGTCTGCGCATGACAAGAGTATGACAGATGACATTCTGCGCCGACCACGTGACCTGTGATTTTGTCTTTTCGTGTGATAAACACCAGAATTGAACCACCGCACGTCACATCTTGCGGTGGCGCACCCGGCTGAGCGCTGGCAAGTTGCGCCGAACGATACAGGTTCGACTCCAACCTGCCTTGGATCCCGCGAGTCAACAGAATGTTAGAGAGTTGCAGAAGTTCTTTTCTGTAAGTTCAGCTCTTTATGGAATAAATAACCGGATTACATCTCTGTATTTAAGGTGGTACGGTGGCGCGCCCGGTTAGACGCACGAATGTTGCGCCGCAGGCTAGAAGGTTCGAATCCACCTACGATCGGGTAAAGTGTCCGCCGATAGCAAAGGCATGAGGAATCACTCGACTCGAAAAATGAAATAACACCCCCTTTTTATTGTTGTTATTATAACAAATTTCATAAAAGGCGACCCTCTGGCGTCACATCGCACTGACTCTGCAGGGTCATTGGAGTTTGGGGAGTTGCATTTGAATGGCAACTACCCCGAGTTCCGTACATCAACGCTCCTCCAAGACCACGGAGCAAGCCCCGTCGGCCAAAGTAGGAGTCGTCTTCATCGGCAACTCGGACACGGGCTTGAACCCATGTCCAGGGGAACACCTCCCCCGCGTCATTGTCAGTGCGCCACACCGGCCGCCGAAGTTGATGTGCTAATCTCTAATACTTATCTCTCGAGTGTTGCAATTTTATTTTATTTTTTTTATAAGTTCAGCTTTTTGTGAAATAAGTAACCGGATTACATCTCTGTATTCGTGATGGTGCGGTGGCGCACCCGGTTAGGCGCACGAATGTTGCGCCGCAGGCTAGAAGGTTCGAATCCACCTACGATCGGGTAAAGTGCCCACCGATAGCAAAGGCACGAGGAATCGCTCGACTCGAAAATAAAATAACCCCCGCCTTTTTATTGTTGTTATTATGACAAATTTCATAAAAAGGCGACCCTCTGGCGTCACATCGCACTGACTCTGCAGGATCATTGGAGTTTGGGGAGTTGCATTTGAATGGCAACTACCCCGAGTTCCGTACATCAACGCCCCTCTAAGACCACGGAGCAAGCCCCGTCGGCCAAAGTAGAGGTCGTCTTCATCGGCAACTCGGACACGGGCTTGAACCCATGTCCAGGGGAACACCTCCCCCGCGTCATTGTCAGTGCGCCACACCGGCCGCCGAAGTTGATGTGCTAATCTCTAATACTTATCTCTCGAGTGTTGCAATTTTTTATTTTTTTATAAGTTCAGCTTTTTGTGAAATAAATTACCGATTACGTCTCTGTATTCGTGATGGTGCGGTGGCGCACCCGGTTAGGCGCACGAATGTTGCGCCGCAGGCTAGAAGGTTCGAATCCACCTACGATCGGGTAAAGTGCCCACCGATAGCAAAGGCACGAGGAATCGCTCGACTCGAAAAGTAAAATAACCCCCGCCTTTTTTATTGTTGTTATTATGACAAATTTCATAAAAAGGCGACCCTCTGGCGTCACATCGCACTGACTCTGCAGGATCATTGGAGTTTGGGGAGTTGCATTTGAATGGCAACTACCCCGAGTTCCGTACATCAACGCCCCTCTAAGACCACGGAGCAAGCCCCGTCGGCCAAAGTAGAGGTCGTCTTCATCGGCAACTCGGACACGGGCTTGAACCCATGTCCAGGGGAACACCTCCCCCGCGTCATTGTCAGTGCGCCACACCGGCCGCCGAAGTTGATGTGCTAATCTCTAATACTTATCTCTCGAGTGTTGCAATTTTTATTTTATTTTTTTTTATAAGTTCAGCTTTTTGTGAAATAAATTACCGGATTACATCTCTGTATTCGTGATGGTGCGGTGGCGCACCCGGTTAGGCGCACGAATGTTGCGCCGCAGGCTAGAAGGTTCGAATCCACCTACGATCGGGTAAAGTGCCCACCGATAGCAAAGGCACGAGGAATCGCTCGACTCGAAAAATAAATAACCCCCGCCTTTTTATTGTTGTTATTATGACAAATTTCATAAAAAGGCGACCCTTTGGCGTCACATCGCACTGACTCTGCAGGATCATTGGAGTTTGGGGAGTTGCATTTGAATGGCAACTACCCCGAGTTCCGTACATCAACGCCCCTCCAAGACCACGGAGCAAGCCCCGTCGGCCAAAGTAGAGGTCGTCTTCATCGGCAACTCGGACACGGGCTTGAACCCATGTCCAGGGGAACACCTCCCCCGCGTCATTGTCAGTGCGCCACACCGGCCGCCGAAGTTGATGTGCTAATCTCTAATACTTATCTCTCGAGTGTTGCAATTTTATTTTATTTTTTTTTATAAGTTCAGCTTTTTGTGAAATAAGTAACCGGATTACATCTCTGTATTCGAGATGGTGCGGTGGCGCACCCGGTTAGGCGCACGAATGTTGCGCCGCAGGCTAGAAGGTTCGAATCCACCTACGATCGGGTAAATTTCCCACCGATAGCAAAGGCACGAGGAATATCTCGACGGAAAATGAAATACCATCGCCTTTTTATTGTTGTTATTATGACAAATTTCATAAAAAGGCGACCCTTTGGCGTCACATCGCACTGACTCTGCAGGATCATTGGAGTTTGGGGAGTTGCATTTGAATGGCAACTACCCCGAGTTCCGTACATCAACGCCCCTCTAAGACCACGGAGCAAGCCCCGTCGGCCAAAGTAGAGGTCGTCTTCATCGGCAACTCGGACACGGGCTTGAACCCATGTCCAGGGGAACACCTCCCCCGCGTCATTGTCAGTGCGCCACACCGGCCGCCGAAGTTGATGTGCTAATCTCTAATACTTATCTCTCGAGTGTTGCAATTTTTATTTTATTTTTTTATAAGTTCAGCTTTTTGTGAAATAAATTACCGGATTACGTCTCTGTATTCGTGATGGTGCGGTGGCGCACCCGGTTAGGCGCACGAATGTTGCGCCGCAGGCTAGAAGGTTCGAATCCACCTACGATCGGGTAAAGTGCCCACCGATAGCAAAGGCACGAGGAATCGCTCGACTCGAAAAATAAAATAACCCCCGCCTTTTTATTGTTGTTATTATGACAAATTTCATAAAAAGGCGACCCTTTGGCGTCACATCGCACTGACTCTGCAGGATCATTGGAGTTTGGGGAGTTGCATTTGAATGGCAACTACCCCGAGTTCCGTACATCAACGCCCCTCTAAGACCACGGAGCAAGCCCCGTCGGCCAAAGTAGAGGTCGTCTTCATCGGCAACTCGGACACGGGCTTGAACCCATGTCCAGGGGAACACCTCCCCCGCGTCATTGTCAGTGCGCCACACCGGCCGCCGAAGTTGATGTGCTAATCTCTAATACTTATCTCTCGAGTGTTGCAATTTTATTTTATTTTTTTTTATAAGTTCAGCTTTTTGTGAAATAAGTAACCGGATTACATCTCTGTATTCGTGATGGTGCGGTGGCGCACCCGGTTAGGCGCACGAATGTTGCGCCGCAGGCTAGAAGGTTCGAATCCACCTACGATCGGGTAAAGTGCCCACCGATAGCAAAGGCACGAGGAATCGCTCGACTCGAAAAATAAAATACCCCCGCCTTTTTATTGTTGTTATTATGACAAATTTCATAAAAGGCGACCCTCTGGCGTCACATCGCACTGACTCTGCAGGATCATTGGAGTTTGGGGAGTTGCATTTGAATGGCAACTACCCCGAGTTCCGTACATCAACGCCCCTCTAAGACCACGGAGCAAGCCCCGTCGGCCAAAGTAGAGGTCGTCTTCATCGGCAACTCGGACACGGGCTTGAACCCATGTCCAGGGGAACACCTCCCCCGCGTCATTGTCAGTGCGCCACACCGGCCGCCGAAGTTGATGTGCTAATCTCTAATACTTATCTCTCGAGTGTTGCAATTTTATTTTTTTTTTTATAAGTTCAGCTTTTTGTGAAATAAGTAACCGGATTACATCTATGTATTCGTGATGGTGCGGTGGCGCACCCGGTTAGGCGCGCGAATGTTGCGCCGCAGGCTAGAAGGTTCGAATCCACCTACGATCGGGTAAAGTGCCCACCGATAGCAAAGGCACGAGGAATCGCTCGACTCGAAAAATGAAATAACACCGCCTTTTTATTGTTGTTATTATGACAAATTTCATAAAAAGGCGACCCTCTGGCGTCACATCGCACTGACTCTGCAGGATCATTGGAGTTTGGGGAGTTGCATTTGAATGGCAACTACCCCGAGTTCCGTACATCAACGCCCCTCTAAGACCACGGAGCAAGCCCCGTCGGCCAAAGTAGAGGTCGTCTTCATCGGCAACTCGGACACGGGCTTGAACCCATGTCCAGGGGAACACCTCCCCCGCGTCATTGTCAGTGCGCCACACCGGCCGCCGAAGTTGATGTGCTAATCTCTAATACTTATCTCTCGAGTGTTGCAATTTTTTTTTTTTTTATAAGTTCAGCTTTTTGTGAAATAAATTACCGGATTACATCTCTGTATTCGTGATGGTGCGGTGGCGCACCCGGTTAGGCGCGCGAATGTTGCGCCGCAGGCTAGAAGGTTCGAATCCACCTACGATCGGGTAAAGTTCCCACCGATAGCAAAGGCACGAGGAATCGCTCCACTCGAAAAATAAAATAACCTCGTCTTTTTATTGTTGTTAATATAACAAATTTCATAAAAGGCGACCCTCTGGCGTCACATCGCACTGACTCTGCAGGATCATTGGAGTTTGGGGAGTTGCATTTGAATGGCAACTACCCCGAGTTCCGTACATCAACGCCCCTCCAAGACCACGGAGCAAGCCCCGTCGGCCAAAGTAGGAGTCGTCTTCATCGGCAACTCGGACACGGGCTTGAACCCATGCCCAGGGAACACCTCCCCCGCGTCATTGTCAGTGCGCCACACCGGCCGCCGAAGTTAATGTTCTAATCTCTAATACTTATCTTTCGATTACTCCAAAACAACTCAGAAAAACAGAGTGCACGGGCTGGTATTGAACTCGAACTGCAGAGCCACCTCGTTGGCGACGCACTATCCGCGCCATACCGGCCGCGCAAATATACTTTCTAGTCTCTAATACTTATCTCTCTATTACCCAAAGAACTGAAAATAAGACAACGTATGGGACCGGCATTGAACTCAAACGACATGATTACGTAGTTGGCGACGGATCCTCTTTTCCACGCCGGCCGCAATGCAGCGCGTTCTGAACTCTCATACTTATGTCTTGATAACTCGATTACCAAATCAACTATAAAAACGATATCACATCGGGATGGGATCGAACTCCAACGCCAAGTTTTCTTCGCAGTTACAGATTACCTGCGCCACAGCTGATGCCGTAAAAATGTGCTAATCTCCGATACTTATCTCTTGATTACTCCAAAACAACTGAAAAGGGGATGCGCATGGGTCTGGTATCGAACTCGAACTTCGGGATTAGATAGCTGGCTACTGATTGACTTTGCCACATCGGCTAATGGATAACGCGCTCTACTATCTAATACTTGTGCCCTATCTACTCCAAAACAACTAAAAAAGAGCGCACACGGCTGGTATTAAACTCGGGCGATGGGATTTCGCATCTGACGACGGATTGTCCGCGCCACACCTTCGGCAGTCTATTTCGCTCTCATTTCCAATACTTGTATCCTGATTATACTTCAAATCAACTAAAATATAAGCGTGCGGGGCTGGTATTGAACTAAAACAGCATTATTAGTTCATGGTCGACAGACCGCCTGAGCCACACCGGATCGCGATGATCTGCGTCTTTGTTGATCTACCTGCTTCTATTATTTCAACACTTCACGTAATAGCTTCATGTAATATTTTAATTGGCTTAGATTCAACCAATCACAAAATTCCAAAGTCACGTGACAAGCGCGTTGCCTTAACGGACATGCAGTTACCATGCGCGGAAATTTCATGTTTTTGAGCGTTGCCAGATTGCTAGAATCCGTTTTCAATAATATCTGGCAACTGTCGGTTTTCAAGAAATCTCGCGCATGGCAAGTAGATGGCCAGTAATCTACTGCGCAAGTTGAGAAATTTTAAATTAGCCAATCAGATCCAAGTATTTTCTTGCGCATGGCAAATAGTTGATAGATGAACTTCCGGTTATGATGTCCGTCTGCGCATGGCAAGAAGATGGCAGATGCCATTCTGCGCCGACCACGTGACTTGGAATTCGAGATATGATTGGCTGCCATTTTGACATCGTAGAATCCAGACAAGATTTTTTCTTTGCCCTATTTATCAAGGATATTTCTGTTCTGTTCTCAAAATGGCGGCTATATACAGTTCTAACTTACTAAGTGAAGCTAACTTCTGAATTGTTCGCTTTATATCTCATTTTCCCTGTGAGCCGTCTCAACAACATTCGTAGGGCGGTTAGTGTAACTAAAAGTCGTGGTTTGCTAGATGATTAGGCCGTCATATCGGCTCCCCTCTCCCCCGGGAGAAATACGAAAATTCCACCGTACCTTATTTTTTAACACGAAATATTATCTGAAATAGCATAATTTAATACTCGAATGCAACTTTTATACAAATAATTGTGAAAAACGAACAAACTGACAAAAATCATTCAAAATAATTCAATCACGATGTAAAAAACGGTTGCACAAGAATTATAGGCACTCTAGCGTGAAGAAAAAATTGGGATGAATAGGTAGCGGGGTTGTGGGGCTCTTAACAGTGCTATGAAGTTTTCCATGTTTCTCTCGAAGGGAGCTGAGAATGACATCATACGCAAAAGCTTTAGTTATCAAAATTTGATTTCTTAAAACCGGAGAACTTCCATTACCATGGAATGCGAGTTGGAGGCATCATTTTATCTTTGACTGCACCAGGGCGTACACATAGCCAGGACATAGCCGGGAATTCTCAGAGAGTGAGGGGGGAGTCTGAAATTTTTATTTTCCTCGATAGATCTCCTGCCGAAATAAGCCGCCTAAGTGTAATTTCGGAAGAGTCTGAGGGTATGAGCGTTTCAAACTACAAAAAACTAATGTTTTTTTTTACATTTTAAAAGGAAAGGAGCTATCAAGCCCCACATGAGTCCGAACTTTGTTGAGAGATGAACCTACTACTGAATGAGTGCATGCAAGATTTAAAGTCTGAGAGTCTGAAATTTTTATTTTCCTTGATAGATGTCCTGCCGAAATAAGCCGCCTAAGTGTAATTTCGAAAGAGTCTGAGGGTATGAGCGTTTCAAACTACAAAAAACTAATGGTTTTTTCTACATTTTAAAAGGAAAGGAGCTATCAAGCCCCACATGAGCCCGAACTTTGTTGAGAGATGAACCTACTACTGAATGAGTGCATGCAAGATTTAAAATAAATTTAACAAGGAAAAGAATGAAGACTCAACATATAAACCGAGAAAAACAATGATAACAGATAGTAACTGCTCAAAGAATTAAATCGTTTGACATAAATAATAATTTTCTTAACAAATATGAATTTCATTTGAAAAATAAAATATTTGAACTTTTAGAAGTTTAGAGAAACACGACATATGATTTTTAAATTACATGCACTGTTAATAGACCAACATCTGATGAGATTTGATATGATAAGCAACTTTTTATAAGAAGAAATTTATTTGAGAATAATTTGATATCTTCAATGGTAATAAAAAAAAGTCAAATTTGCACACAAACACTTATAAAGTTTTAATTCTAGTTCCTAGAGTCTGGAAATTGCTAGCAAAGTAGTAACTCCCAAATCGCCTAAAAGCCAAAACTCCGATAAACACTCAGATCCTCGGACTATCAAAGATGGCTAGGCTAGCATATGCAAATGATTTTTTTAAATATTTGATTTTTTTTCCAGCAGTCAAAACTTCTTACAACCCAGAATTGATTGTGAATTTTGTCCAAGGCCCTGCTAGCAATGCAAGAGCCCAAAATTGGCGCCATTAAAGTCAAAACTCCCGATAAACAATAAATTTATAAGCATTAAATTTAGTTCCTAACAGTCTATTAAAGAAGGCTGAGCTAGCATACTCAAATGATTGTTTTAAAAATTTGTTTTTTCAGCAGTCAAAACTTTTTACAACCAAAAATTGATTGTCAATTTTGTCGGAATCTAACGCCCTGCTAGCAATGTGGAGTTCTAATTTAGTGCCGTAGGTGCGTCAAAATATTTCATTTATTTTTTCGTTTTCTGTAGACTGAATGAACTTTCCAGCTGTTTCAGTGCTTTCAGTGCGATTTCTTTCAATTTCTTTGTTTTCATCCTCAGACTTCGAATGTACGATCAAGATTTCAAGAATATTGCTGAAAAAAAAAATGGAACAGCAACTTCAATAATTTCACTCAAACATGTCATCGACAGGTTATCAATCTTTTGTCTTTTGAATGAAATGAAGAATGTTTATGCATGATGAGATGGAATTAAATAGTTTTCAAAGAGGCAAAAAGGGGAATAAGGTTAGGAACCATTGCCATTAATGGTTCCGAATGAATTGGTATCAGCTGCAGAAGTGTGTGTACCAATACGGAGGAACTAATTTTGTTCGCCTACTTTACATCAAGTTGTATAAAGGGACTGAAACCTATGGGCAGTGGGTATATTCACTTGGCTAAAACAGACAGTCCCCGAACCCGTAATAGAACTAAAATATGGAAATCCAGAATAATATCATGGCCTATTCCTAACCTGTTACACGCACTACGGGACACCTATGGATGATCCAGACACAATCGATCAAAATTTTCTTGTTACCTGGTCTTTAATCTTGCAGATTTCTTCTTTATTCTTCATTCTTTATTCCGAGAGCACCGGCTGCAGCGAGTCTTGTCTGCTCATCGTCTTCAGCGAGAAGTAAAACTAAAATTTTTGAGCGATCTTGTCCCACCTTTGCCATCATTTCCTGAAACTAAAAAAAAAATAATTGAAAAATTAAGTTTTGGAAACCAATTTTAGCGCTCCAGAAGTATGTGCACCAATGTGGAGGTAACTAATTTTGTTCGCCTACTTCACATCCAAGTTGTGTAAAGGGACTGGAACACGGCTAACAAAGACAGTCCCCAAACTTGTTAAGTAATAATATAAACTATAATACGGAAAATTCGAAGTGTTCTTTGATTAAACACTGGTTATAAGTTCAATTCTCTCACCACAATCACCAGGGGAGGAATAAATGAAACAAAAGAAGATGCAGATCCCTTCAACCAATTTTGTATAACAGGATCAAGATCCCCAGTTCAAAATATATAGCCACCAAAAGTGTAACAAATCTGGTAACCGAGAAGATCAGTGGCCCCCCAAGAAGTCAGCTAAAGGGGGTCATAATGCTAGGCATTACTGAGGTTACTTTTCACTTTACAAGATAACTTCTGTTTTTCCTAGTTTCATTGGTTGATTAGGTAATTTAACGCAGTGTTTTCACCTTGTTGAAGGTGCTGTTTCACCGATCTCGGGGAAAAAATTTCAATCCGTGCTTTCTAAAAAGCGATTTTGTAGAATTTGCACTTGCAAAAACAAGTCAACTGTACTAGAGAAAGATAGGTTCGGAAAACCACTGGCCTCAAGTCATGTTGTGAGTAAAAATGGAAACAGAAAATATAATTTAGAAACTTACATCAGGGCTCATGCACATGTTACACATTGTCTCTGTTGCGGCTCTTCTGATCATCTCGTGTTCTTCCAACGTATAGGTTTCAATATCGTACGTCATTTTTGCATGAACGATACGACGCCTGAAAATACGATATGCAGGAGTTTAGTTATGTGGTGAATATCACATAGAAATCCGAAATCAATGATTTATTTATTCTCTGCTATAAGTAGTGTTACCATATCGAGACTGTCTGTGTAAACCAAAGTTATTCAATCTGGGAGTCGCTGTAATATCTTTCTTGACACTAAATATCTTAAAACGATGACAAAAATTCATGAACACTAGTCTAGTTCTGCGATTTCTTGAACAAGTATTTTATTCGACTGTACTGGCAGAAACATTGTTGGAAAGCCACTGATCTTGAGTCTTGGTTTAAGTAAAAATGGAAAACATAAAATATAATTTAGAAACTCACATCAGGGCTCATGCACATGTTGCACATTGTCTCTGTTGCAGCTCTTCTGATCATCTCGTGTTCTTCTAACATGTACGTTTCGATATCGTACGTCATTTCTGCATAAACGATACGACGCCTGAAAATACGATATGTAAGAGTTTAGTTATGTCATGAATATCACATAGAAATCAGAAATCAATAATTTATCTATTCTGTGCTATAAGTGATGGTGAAATCAAAGGTCAAATCAAAATGGGCATCAGATTTCTTCAAGGGGCCCTAAAGCAGTTGTCCTACAAGCTACAAGCAAATATCGGTACTCCTGAAGTATGCGCATCAAGATGTCGCATAACCTGAACCCTAACCTGGTACACAACCCGAGTTCAGGTTTTGCGCCATCTTGATGCGCATACTTCAGGAGTACCGATATTTGCTTGTTTTGTCATATTCAAGATTAATTTTACTAATACGTCAGCATAAATGAATTTCTCCGTAGCAAAAAGAGAGCAATGCTCAAATATATGGACACGCAGAATAATTCCCAAAAAATCATATGCGGTGACTTACCAGTACCTGTATCGGGGTACCGTGACGGTACAGGGACTGTCATAGATATTTTAGGTCCTGTGACAATGATCCATTTTTCTTGATTATATCGAAACATAGATTAAAATATCTCGTGATATGAGTCACTTAGGGACCGTATTACCGGATCAGGTACCACAGTCAAACATTTCACATAAAAACGTTACTAAATAACATGCATCAACTAACACCAGCTGAATCGGGGTACAAATTTCGGTACAGTGACTGTCATAGCCATTTAGGGCTGATGGACAATTCGACTACACGGACAATTCACCAGGCCTTCCTAGACATTTCATTTTCCGCTTTCATTTTACAGATTTCTGTGAGTTTGTACCAAGTTCTAGAAGAATGCCGAAATAAAAAATGAACAACAATTACCTCGATCCGTCGATACATCAGCTGCATGATCAGATACCTGGTTTCCTTGCACTTTTTCTCCGTTCTTGAGGCTGAAAATTGGACTAGTGCCACGGCTAGCTGTAGCAACTAGCAAATTTGAATAGTGTGCTTGGGTAGTCTAAATTGTTCACTGGCTTTTTATCTTTATGGCTGGGAATAAATTAAAACAGTTATAATAACTAAATATGATAACTAAATTTTAGTGCTATGGCCTGAGAATATAATTTGTTCAGTTGTTTTTTGCAACCAGCCTAAACAGTAGTACAAAAATGCCTCTAGAATGTCAGAAAAATTAGTAATTACTCTCCTGTACCTTACATTTGATAATCAATTTGCAGTAAATATAACCCTATGGCTATCATGGGATCAATCAGCATTTTCAAAGTTTGAGGGATTTATCTTTGAGAACCCCATAGCTGTTCGAAAGCACTTACATTTGCGGAAGCACTATCTCCGTTGTGAAGAGTTTGAAATCTTACATCAAACGTAGATATAGAAAAACGTTTGCATGTTTTAGTGTATTTTCGTGTATTTTGCATGTTTTAGCTTGATAAATGACAAATAATGATCAAATGCTTGCACAATAATAGTGTTTGTTTTGTATTGCCCTGTTAACCTATTTCTGACACGATTGCGGCCCGCGAACAATGAAAAAATAAATCTGTGGCCCGCAAGGGCGACAACCTTGGACCACCGTCCTGAATCTTCATCTTATTTATCACGCAAAACAAAGGGCGCTTCCGAAGTATGTGTACCATGATGGCGCACAACCTGCACCCTAACATGGTACACATACTATGTTCAGGTTGTGCGCTACCTTGGTACACATACTACGAGAGCTCCGAGCAATGTGACCAAACATTTTCTCCCACTTCTATTTAACCTTTTGACCTCAGTGATTGGATGCCATAATTCCGGGATCAAATGTCATACGTTTTTCACCCATGAAACGATTTATACATTCATTCGTTCGTATTCAACAATTTCTAATCTAATAGAATAAAATAGGAATCAGACGATTTACCTGTCCATTCACATCGATCAGTCGCGACCATCAACCAATTGCGACAATATTAAAGATGACTTTTTGTCTGTTTCTATTTTTCTTGCTCTTTAGTCCTGTAATTAAAATAAACGGCATTGGGTATTTGCAGTTCATTGCTTATTTTATTTATCGATTTACATTGGCACATTCTGTTTCAAACTTAAAATCCGCACAAATATATTTAACAATATGTAAAAAGGTACTTACTTTATAAATTTATTTTGGGAGTCCGTAAATAATAGTCAACCTTTTTACGGGCTCCGTAACACAAAGTTAAGAACTCCTGTCCTAGAGGACTCGTGACTAAACGTCTAAAACTGCTTGTACTTTGTCATATTATAAGGTAAAATAATGATAATAACATACCTATTCATTCACATTGATCTCTCGTTCTTTCTAAAGCCCTGTGATTGGATTGAGAGTTAACTTATAGATTAATTTTGTACAATACTATTATTCACCATACAGTTGGTACTTGAATTTTAATAGAATGGTAAAATATTAAATTTTACCTCTAACAGTCGCGACCACCTTTTTACAATAACAAACACTAGTTACTTTTTCATCTACCCTCGCCGCTCATTAGTCCTGTGTAAAAGATTATATGTATTAGACATTTACAGTTTGTTGGGGTCTGACTAAAAAGGTAGGTATCAAAGGTATCAGTGATGAAAAAGGTAGGTATCAGCAGTAGATGACTAAAAAAATAGGGTTAAGGTCACTGTCGGTCCGTTTATTGACTTATTTTATTAAGCAGGGTAAAATAAAAAAAATAGGACTCACTGATTTGTTGTACGAAATATGAAAGTCGCCGATACCGCACCTCAACTCGGGCTGCAGAATTCTTGTTTTTCAGCATCATCTCTTGGCGGCCTGACGGTCGACGCATCGTGATATTTATTAGAAACACGCTCTTACCTGATAATTATGTGATTGCTGGACTACTCGTCGTTATCGGTTACATCTTCTTTCACCAACATATCAACGCATATAAAACAAATAACTGGTGAACTAATTCCATACCCGATATGGACCGGTAACCGGACAATGGCCGTGGTTCGTCATATTAAGTTCGTCATATCACATATTTTACGCGGAGGTTCAATGAAAACCAAAACATAATTAACGAGGGACATAAATAACTAAGGTACGCAAAATAGCACAAAAGACAAGTTCAGATATTTACAGTATACACATGCTGACATGTGAACATGTTGGTGCAAAAAGCGCCAAAATAGAAAAAAAATAATTAACCGATCCAAATCGTATCAAAATTGATTCATAAACAAAAAAAATATAATATTTTAACAAATCCTAAATAGACTTTCTAATTCTTAACTCAGTTTCAATCACATATTTGGGTCGGTGGTGGAATTCAAAATTTCACAACGAATTTATTTTAGCGCTCCCGTACTGGATGTACCAAGATGGCGCACAATCTGACAACTCTTAACCTGGTACATATACTACGTTCAGTTTGTGTACCATCTTGGCTCACATACTATGGGAGCGCCTTCTTTTGTATCTGGTTATCAATAAGTCCTCTCATTTCAAAAAATAACCAAGACCTTTTAAGTCTAACCGCTAGAACGGGCTAGCTATTTTGTTCACGTACTCGCATCGCTATTTCGGGCGATCACGCTATACTTTGGCAAACTCAATTTCGCAATGACGAAGCCAGAACTGATATATGTAAAAATTGTTACGCTAAGCTAATTAGAAGTTGTTGTGTTATAAAACTGCACGAGACTCTTGTCACCATAACACATTTTAAAAACGCATTCCCCCGAAACTCATGAATCCCACCAACCGCCCGAAACTCATGAATCCCACCAACGACTGTAGATATAATAAACAAGTGGAATATACAATTGGTAATATAAAAAAGCATAAAAGCTGAGTTAGAAGATTAGTTATGACCTGGCCTTTCCTCTGACTAAAAACCACGCGTATACCAGCGCAGAGACGATCCCACACTACCACTCCCTATGTCGAAAAGAAGCGCCCGCGACAAATATTTTCTTGAAGTCTTTGTCGGAGAAAAACGAGCATTATCAAACTTAAACATAAGAAAATGAGTTGGTAGAATATAATAAAGAAACAACAAAACGGAATCTCACGTTGAGCAGTCCAGTTATTAAAGAGTGTGTCAATTACCCTAAATGATTATTGCTTTCGTGTGCAGCATGTTTGTTTAATCTTGCGAAATAAATGGAATGAAGCTCCACACCCCACGGCGAGGAAGAGTCCAGCACTCGTCTTGCACATGATAATCCCTCACAAGCTTTAAGTCTGAAAATCCATGTGTAATGGCAAACGTGTTTCTATCGCGTAGCCACAATTCGCCGAGGCTCTAAAACTGACAAAGGCAAACTACAGCCCGTGAGCCAAATACGGCCCATTGGTTAATTCAATCCGGCGCGCATGATCCTGCCACAACAAAAATAAAACCAACTTTTGACGTTTTACCTATAAATTAGCGCAAGGAATTTGTTGAGATTGCAATTAAATTTAGTTTTGGCACGAGGGTCATTGTTTTCCACTTTTGCTTTTGTAATACTGTAAATATCGTTCATAAAATGTAATTTATACGTCACATTTACATGGCCCGCCAGTCTAAACGGGCAAAATTTCTGGCCGACGGTCTTAAACCTTGGTCACGTCTGCTCTAAAATGAGCCTCGTTTCTGCACTATGGAGAGATATTGTTCAAAGAATGGTGCTTCTGAAGTATGTGTACTAAGATGGCGCACAACCTGAACATAGTATGTGTACCAGGTCAAGGTTCATGTTGTGCGTCTTCTTGGTAAAGTTCAAATAGTTCTGGATGCCCATAAATAAGTATCACAATAATATTAAATGTGTTGGTGTTGTCAGGAGTATGACGGTAGGGTGCCCTGATTCTTTTCCATCGTAGCAGTGCGTCGCTAACTGGAGCGGTTATGTGACCAGCTGTTCTATGGTCATCTACCTGATCACGATCTATTTTTTGTTACTATGTTCATGTTGTGCGCCATCTTGGTATACATACTACGAGAGCGCCGAATTTAGCAGTTTTATCGGCTTTCCCTCCCTTGAATAAAAATGAAAATCCTATCATAACCATATTGACTTTGCTTGCCCTGGGATAAATAGAAAAATGCCACCCCACCACCGCATATATTTTTATACAAAAAAAAAGTACATACAAATACATTTTATTAGCTTCATAATTTACTCCGGCGACAGGAATTTTATATTAAATGCTTCATAATTTCAGATAACAAATAGAGAAGTTTCAAGTTCATTGCAAAGACAGAACCAAAGCCCAAAATAAGATATACATCAGTGGTTCCCAACCGGGCCCACGTGACCCATAAAAGGGCCACAAAGCAGTTGGAATGGGCCACAACACTAGACGCATTTCATTGACTCGGAGACGAACTTAAAAAGGTGTTTTCACTTTATTGAGCATGAATTGTTTGAACCCAATAGGATTCAGAATTTACCAATCAAAACACCAATAAATAAATACCACTGTTATGACAAGCAGGGGGCCATAATGGCTTTGAGCATCCGGAAGTTGGGAACCCTGATGTTGATATATGAAAACTTGGCAGGGTTATCATGAGGCAAAAAAAAAATTTGAAAAAGGAAATTTTAATGTAGATGTCCAGGATTGATTGTGTTGGATTTACATGACTACAGTTGAAGCACAGATCAGTGTTAATTTTCACCCCTAAGCGAAACTCTCACCAAGACAAATACGGTAAAGTTTACCCCATGGGTTTTGTTTACAATTTACTCACAATTGGGTATCCGTGTTGTAATATGTAGCCCCAAATTTGAGTAAATTTATAATATTTCTGCTTTGGAGCGAAATCTCGAATGAAAAAAATTTGCGAGACTTCAAACTTTTCGACATAAAATAAAACAAAATCTTCTAGTTTTCATCCACGTATAACAAAATCTTCCAGTTTTCATCATGGTATATAAACTCAATCAAATAAACATAATATGTATTGATAATTTTCTTAAAAATATCCAACACGATTTACCCCCTGAAGCACCCAAAATTTTATGCTTGTTATTTTTGATGTTGAATATTACTTCTAGCAAATTGCTACCCCCATAAAACATATTTAAATTATATCAATGTTATGTTAGTTTAAAATCTTTGAGCCACCCGTACAGAAGTTCGTGGGTAAAATTATGAAAGCATCTGTACAGTTTTCAAATTGAATTTCTAATGCCGCTTTGTCTTCTTTGCTTTTGTTGGAGTCTGTGCTATCGGTGCCTGATATTTTGCGGTCGATAATTTATTGATGTAGTACAGATCGATCATTGAAAAGATGAAACTGTAAAATAAAGTAGAGATTGAGTGGGGTTCAAAGGTTATAGCAGTGTTGGAGATTTAGGTGAAGTCAAAGGTTATGGCAGTGTGGGAGATTTGAGTGGGGTCAAAGGTTATAGCAGTGTGGGAGATTTGAGTAGGGTCAAAGGTTATAGCAGTGTGGGAGATTTGAGTTGGGTCAAAGGTTATAGCAGTGTGGGAGATTTGGGCGGGGTCAAAGGTTATAGAAGTGTTGTGGATTTGAGTGGAGTCAAAGGTTATAGAAGTGTTGGGGATGTGAGTGGAGTCAAAGGTTATAGCAGTGTGGGAGATTTGAGTGGGGTCAAAGGGTATAGCAGTGTGGGAGAATTGAGTGGGGTCAAAGGTTATAGCAGTGTGGGAGATTTGAGTGGGGTCAAAGGTTATAGCACTTCGGGAGATTTTGAGTGGGGTCAAAGGTTATAGCAGTGTGGGAGATTTGAGTGAGGTCAAAGGTTATAGCAGTGTGTGGGATTTGGGCAGGGTCAAAGGTTACAGAAGTGTTGAGGATTTGAGTGGGGTTAAAGGTCATAGCATTGTTGAAGATTTGCGTGAAGTCAAATGTTATGGCCGTGCTGGAAATTACAAATCATCGTTGAAGATTTGAGTGGAGTCAAAGGTTATAGCAGTATAGGAAATTTGAGTGGGGTCAAAGGTTATAGCAGTGATGGGGATTCTCAAGCCATTGACTTGACCAGAGTTTTATTTTTGACAGACACCATCCTATGCCGTATCAATTTCTGTGCCTAACCAACGGGAAAAGATAATGTTTCATCTACGATAGCACTGGATATTTGTCCGCAACGCTCAAACAAAAAGATGCACTAGCTTTTTGATTAAAATCAATCATTAAAAATCATTTCGACTCTTTTCTCATCCAAGACGTTTGCGGACCCCAGTTAGGAAAACCTTGGACATGACTCCGGTTTTAGAGATATTTCTCACAAAACTGGATAATACAGGATGTCAGGATAAGACAAAGAAATCTTCACATTATAATTTCTTACTCTCAAAATGCTTCTGAAGTTATTCATTACGTTTTAAGTAAATTTATGCTGTTAAGGAACTGCATGTTTCTCGCGGAAATATTTCTTTCCAATTATGGGAACATCTTTATAAGTCTTCAGTATTGCTCTCATGTGATTTAGCAGCAATAGAGACAAATTTAACTAGATTGTCAATATTTACAAGTAACAGAGAGATTTAAACATCTTCATGAACATGCTATCGTTATTTATGAGCTCTTTTGAGTACCATAAAATTTTAGGAAACTCATTTTTGTGAAGTACATTTGACAGAGAATAACAGAAAAATCCAATATATGTTAAAGCGCAACTCACCAAGTTGTTACACAGACCCTGTGAACAAGACCAGATGCAAAACATGCAGCAGCGAGGCATCCAAATACTTCAGGAATAAATTTAGCTTGAAACATGTCGCCGAATAACATCATTTCCAAGTTACTGCAAGCTGTTAATAAGCAGCAGAACAAAAGAGAGCCAAGCACTCCTCCGCCGATAGTAAACCATTCTGATGACGCAAGCTGGACCTGGAAAAGAGAGAAAGATTTTATCAACATGTTGAGGAATTTGTTTAATTTGTTTCCTGAAAATTAGCGTAAACTTATCACTAAAAATGATATGCGTAAAATATAAAAAATTTATTCTGGTCAAAAACCGATGATCGTTATTCTTTGCGGAAGTATGTATATCATTCCAACCCAGTCTTGATTATTTTTAACGAGGCCACATAGCTGTTTTTCTGCTTGTATTGGCATGAACTACCTGAAGCAGGGGTAGGCAACCTACGGCCCTTGGAGTAATATAATCTGGCCCGCGACGCTTCACTGAATTTAAGTAACAACGTGTAGACTAAATTACCTATATTAAAACCTAACAAGTATATAATTCACAATTACAAGTTTAATGATCCTATAACTTGATTATAATTACACAAATGGCAACAAAACGCTAAAAAGGCAAAGCTAAGTGCAAAGAGTTCGATGGTGCCGAAAGTATACGATTGGCATTTTTCGAGATGCAATGCAATTCGAGGAAATAAATCTATATTCTGTTCGAGAGATGTATCACTGCTTGATTTTTATTATAAAAAGTATCATCCGTTCGGATTTTAACTTTTTTTAAATATGTGCGGCCCGCCAATGACTTGCAACCCTGGCTTAAAGCCTCGGCAGTTGTTGGCACTTAAGTGGCCACAGTAACTTTGCTAAGAGATTAATCTCCTACATTTCTCAGTGTGTGAGATCACTCAAGTTTCCACTGCTTCGTTTGAATTTATATAAATGCTGTTTTTATTTCATAAAGCAGGGATACATTACACCTTAACAGTTAATAACTAAGCCCACGAAAAGTATGGTTTGAACATTGTTAAAAGAGAAGATTGTGCAGTATTATATATTCTCATTGACAAAATTTGATTAATAGCTCGGACTCACCTTAAATACTTGCATTGATGAAAACACAACGACAGATAAAAAGGTTGAGACAATAAACGAGTTTGTTGTGCCGAGACCTGCAATATAGGAAGAGTAAAGAATAAGGTTGATAAAGTAGATCGAAGATTTTGAGAGCTGTAAACTTGAAAGAGCTGTTTACAAAAGAAAATAAAAATATATTTTCTATTAATGAACTAACAAACATTGAAATATTGCTTTTGACTATGATTAAATAGCAGGTTAAAAGAGCACCTGTTCCTCTGTAATAATTTTGAATAAAAATAATTCAAAATTTGAAATTTCCCTTTTTTATTTTAAATCTCGATTACAGGAAAAAGAATCTGATTATCTACTTTCCGGCTTCATCGATATATTATTGAAGCAAAACTAGTCTGAATAGTTTCAAAATGCAAGTGTTGCAGAATAATAGAAATATATTTTACGCTTAAAATAATTGCAGATTTCTACTCCCCAAAACAGAAAAAGATTTCAAAATTTTAAAAACAAAATTTTCTTACCCATTTTGACTTTTAGATTAAAAGTTTCTGGATGCTTTAATATTAAATACGTTATTTAATTCTGAAACAGTTAAGAAATAAATTTTAAAGTGCTCAGTTACAGAAATGAATTTTCCGTCCACAGACATTCCATATTTTTATAAATTAACATGTATTATTCACATTATCGTCTATTGCTGATTATGGAGTCGAAATAAACTTATAACTTATAACAACTCCGATTTGACCGGAAATCAAACTCATAACTTGAACCGCCTTGTGGCACAAAAAAAGTCTGCAAACCCTTTTGAGATTCTGACATTACTGCATTTTACATAGTGATATCATGGCAGCATGATGCAAAGCAGTAAACCTGCTTTTTCATTTTGAATGAAAACATAGGTACGGTATAAGGCAAAAACGCACATTCTAGCATTTTTCATTACAGCCAGGGAGCCAGAGAACTATACAACCTACTGACTTAAGTTTGCAATACCAGTAAATAGCGCAGCCGCCGGCTACCTAGTCCCTATACGCAAAATCCCTAGCTCATATTCTCAATTCAAAGATAGTTTTGTCATATATATGCAGCAAAATTAAAGCGAATTACAAAACTAACAAAAAAAGGCCGGGACCGCAACATAACACAGCGACGCGAATAAATGCCACGACGTCGCCGACAAAATACCGGTTTGTTTATTTTCCCTTGATGATGTGGCGTGCTAATTGGTGCGTAGCGGAGTTTTATCCCTTGCGGCGTTTTTGTCTTCATCGAAATATTATTTCAAATTACGTTAATTCGACATGAAAAAAATAATCTTGATTGAATCTTAATGATTTATTCTACGAAATTGTTTCATTATCGTAAAAATTGGAGTTTTTTGTAGCACCTAAATATCCTCTTGGGGCAGTAGAGTGCTCGTAATAATGTGGTGATTGGAGTTCCTAATTTTATTAAATTTATTTCACATATTAACGCCTTCGTCTTGATTATAAGACTAATATTCCCTATTTAATGAGCAAAATATTTTTTTTACCATTATATCAAATCTACTTTTTCGTTGTACTATCTGTCATTCGAAGTAAAAATTTTGGCTAATTCAAGATACGTAATTTTCAGACCACCACTAAAGATACTCTGTAAGTAGCTGATGTGCTCTGCCTACGTAGAGCTTGATTTTTAAATTGGAGAGTTTTTGTATGAATCGTTCTGTGTTACAGTTACAGCAAGGGCTTTTTATTGCTCCAACGTGTTATTTTATTTATCTATTGAACATAGTACAATAGCGTTTCTGTCTTAAATAATTTCGCTATGCATTTTCTTTAGTTGAGCGAAAAATAGCACCATGTCATTTTATGCTGTCAAAATCGTGTTTTCAGATATTTCTACAACTATATCTGTATATAGCTACCGTCCAGTACACAGGACTAATTGTACATCATCAGAAAGTAGATCAGACCCCAGAATAGACAATTCACCCTCCAGTCTATACCGAATTAACTTTGTGAATATTGTATATATATTTTCGTATAGGCCCATAGTCTATATTTTTTCGTTTGTTTTCTGGTTGACAAAACAATAAATCTCTCTCTCTCACCTAACACCAAAATATTCATATATTAGTGACATGAAGGTCTGAAATTGCCATTTAAAAACGCATTTTATTACTGTTTAATGTTGCTTGTTGCCTATGTATACTTACGTGGGAAAAACCTCGTAAAGAAAATTAATACCAATTTTTTTTTTCATTTGCAGTAGCTGGTGTCTTTTTAAATTAAATCATGAAGCCCACGCTAGTTCCTGTCGCTGATGAGATGTTTCCAGAAGGTGCTTACAGTGAATTAGATGAGGCGTCGGTTGGAACTTCATCGTCTGTTCATATGGTCGATATAACTGCTAATGAAAAAGCCGTCCACTCAGATTTCTACAACAATTTCGAAGATCTTTTTGACGACGAAGATTTGAATTAAAAGAAAACAATATATTATTTCATAATCAACTCTTAAGATAAACAAGACATTTCTCATCCCAGTATTTAAGACCAGAGCTTCCAACATATATTTAAATACAATCCACTGGATAATGAACATTTTACCAAAGACACAATATAGTATTTCACTGAAATTGGTAAAATTTTCAAGTTGTTGTCTGCCAAGAAAAATTTTGAGGCTTACTTCTATGCCAAAGACTTATTTTCACACCAACTCTATTATTCTATCACAGTCTGATGTTCAGCCTTTGAGTAGTATTTCTGGTCTAACATTTTTGAATTTGAAAAGGCATATTCCATCTTTATTAAATCGAATAAGCTTTGACGAACTCAATTTTGAAACTACTGATAATGGAAAGACTATTGTATATACAGATGGAAGTTGTTTAAATAACAACAAAACAGATATGGGATTGCGAAAGAGTGGAATAGGGGTGTATTGGGGGCGTGACAATCATCCTTTAAATGTATCAATACCACATGGTGGCAGTAAACTTACGAGCAGTCGAGCTGAAATTGCCGCATCTCACGCTGCAATATTACTAGCAAAAGCTTTTAAAATCGAGAAACTGTGTCTTCATACAGACTCTGACACTTTAGTCAAGTCATGTAACCACTGGCTGCCAATGTGGCAACACAATGATTGGAAATCGAGGTCTACCAACCGACCAATTTTAAATCAAGACATGTGGAAAAAACTAACAGAGGATTTACTTCATGTGTTAGTTGATTTTCATCATTCTTCCGATTGTATTGAAGGAATTAAAAAAGCACATAAACTGGCACAAGAGGGTGCTAATGCTTCCTGAGAAGATGATCTAACAACAAAAACATAGAGCGTGATTCAAAATTAAAATCTATCAAAGAATATTATTTTGTTGGCAGTACCATTATCATTTTTGTAATTAAATAGGGATCTTTTTCCAGATGCTCTTTTGTTTTCTAGGAACTTGCATGCTAATATTAGATATATTGTCGAAGTTGAAAAAGCTAGTAAACCTAGTTCTAGTTCATGAATGTTTATAGATATTAAATTAAAATAAAAATAAAAAAACAGCAAAATAACTGAAATCTAACCAAATCTATAAATTGATTATTCCATCTTTTTACCCTAATTTTTGGATATTACCGGTATTTGTTTCTGACTGTTTTCAAAAAATGATTTATTACCCACTTTGTATATTCACTTTTTTTTTGGTAAAGTAAGGCACGGCTAAAATTCATGATTTATATTCATAACTGTGTGATTTCTTTTTGCTTTGGTAATTATATTTCCTTCCAATTTCTTCAGGTCCAATCTTAAGAATAAGTATATTTAGGAGTAATAGTAATCATGTCTTCAGAAGGAGTTTTTTCAGTTGGTAAAAAGTTTTATTCTGATTATGTTGCCACCACATCACAAAGGCTGAAGGTAATTACATGGGATAGGATTTTTCATATTTATCTTGGGGGAGACAAAAGTTGATAAGAACGATTAATCATCAGGGTGTTGCAAAATTGTTGTGTCACAATTGTATAATTCTTGCTTCATATGTTACTCTAACCTTCTGCCTAAAGTTTTATATCTATCCCAACCCAGAACATACCATGAACCCCACTTCATATGCTACTCTAACCATTTGTCTAAAGATTTATAACTATCCTAACCCAGAACATACCATAAATCCACTTTATATTCTTACTCTAACCATTTGTCTAAAGATTTATATCTATCCTAACCCAGAACATACCATGAGCCCCACTTCATATGCTACTCTAACCATTTGTCTAAAGATTTATAACTATCCTAACCCAGAACATACCATAAACCCACTTTATATTCTTACTCTAACCATTTGTCTAAAGATTTATAACTATCCTAACCCAGAACATACCATAAACCCACTTTATATTCTTACTCTAACCATTTTTCTAAAGATTTATATCTATCCTAACCCAGAACATACCATGAGCCCCACTTTATATGCTACTCTAACCATTTGTATAAAGATTTATATCTATCCTAACCCAGAACATACCATGAGCCCCACTTCATATGCTACTCTAACCATTTGTATAAAGATTTATATCTATCCTAACCCAGAACATACCATAAACCCACTTTATATGCTTACTCTAACCAATTGCCTACAGTTTTATATCCATTCCAACTCTGAACATACGATATACTAATGTTTTATATTTATCCTAATAAAGCACTTAAATTTTGTATAAAATCAAATTGCAAATTTTTCATTACAGCTGATTGACTGTTACCTTGCTTACATTCTTGTGACTGGAGTGCTACAGTTTCTCTACTGCGCTCTAGTGGGGACGTTCCCATTCAACTCTTTTCTTTCTGGATTCATCTCTTGTGTTGCATCATTTGTTCTGGCAGGTTAGTTTAATGATATTTAGTTTAATAGAGTCCTTTTCTCCGCTGATTTGAAATCGCATTGGCTTCAGCTCCAAAGCCACCGTATAATCGAACTCGGGTCCATTTTTTTACCCCTGGGGCATTGAGGTTTTAGCTCTTAGTTTAACAAAAGTGGGGCTCGAAACTCAGCTATGAAATAGGAGTTTTTAAAATTTTGCTTCAAATTTTTAAAGATACAAATTTGACTTCAAAAGTACAAATTCATATTTGAAATGGAATTGAAAAAAAAATTGTAAGCTTAAAAGGATAGATTTCATTGCTTTACGAAGTATTAGAAAAAAATTGGTTTGGTGGATGGTTTGAAGAAGGAGCTACGGAAAAACAACTTGTGAAAGCCTTCCATATCCTCCCCCCTGAGATGAAAAATCTTATCAATGAACAAAATAATTTAATATTTTCAGTGAATCTGAGGCTCCAAGTGAACCCCGCCAATAGGAAGGATTTCAATAACATCGCACCACAGAGAGCTTTTGCTGATTTTCTCTTCGCACACGCTGTTCTGCATCTTGTTGTCGTTAATTTCATTGGATAAGTTTTATAATGGTAAGCGTTTTGAAGTTTTACGATATTTTGCTCAGAGGAAGGTTACCCACTTTTACTCAGAAGTAGAGGAGAGTCATGCTCTGAACTTACAGATAACGGCTGATAAGACGACGAAATCATATGGCGAACCACAGCCTCTCGTCTGGTTACCAGGCCAAGTTGGATATGGGTTTAGTTAGCCAGTTATTTGTTTTCAGATGCATGGACTGGATGGTAGAGGTAATCGAAACCGACCAGTGGTTACATGAACCTCTCTACAGTGGCAAGGAGCCAAGCTATCCCCAGGGGATCATCCCCTCGCACATTATTACATTATTAACCCATGCAGGGTAATTAGAAGTGCGGTGGCGAGCGTATTTCTAACGCTTAGCACGATGCACCGCGCCGTCGAGCTACGGAAATATGTAACTGGCTTTTCCTTTCCCAGTATAAAGTGTTAAAAAATTCTAATTATGTGATTACTAATTATACAATTTCTACACAGGTGCTGTTGGTATGTGGACTCGTAATGAAGCATAAAGAAAATGAATTCTATTTGTTATTTGACCAAATTTTTAATGGCTTAGACATATTGCAATAAAACGTTATCTCATGCTCAATTGGTATACATTTATACCGGTGTGTATTTGTGGAAGAAGGGTGATAGGTGAAAACGTTATCCCATGCTCTATTAGTATACATTTATACATGTGTGTATTTATGGAAGAAGGGGTGATAGGGCTGGGGAATTAGAGTTGTATATTAGCAAATGGGCGAATTACACAAATTGTTGTTGCATCGTGCTAAACTTAATGCTTCCAATGATGTACTCCCGTAGTATGTGTATCCGGGGTATACCGTAATTTTATTCCGATTTTCCTTATTTTAGTTCTATTACTAGTTCGGGGACTGTCTGTGTTAGTCACATGAATGAACCCCCTTTCACACAGCTTGATCTAACGTAGGCGAACAAAATTAGTTACCTCCCTATTGGTACACGTAATTCTGGAGCGCCTCCGATGACACCACAGACCCGCCTATCACTGCGCTGGACAAACGTGAAATTTGAATTCATGAACAAGAACGCCATACCGCTAGTTTGCGCTCGTGTGTAGTTTCAATCAGTCAATACTTGAGTTGACAAGGAGGGAGTGTCGCAGTCTTTCACAATTACTTTACTCCGTCTTTCGATATTCTAAATTTATCAAACTTTTCTGGGTAAATGACTGCTGAAATCCTAATCGTTACATCGCTGTTGATATCTTGCTGATTAGCCAATGTTGCGGGAATAAATAAGGAAATCGATGCACGGGGTAGCAACTTGGTGTGTCGCCGTACTTCACAATTACTTTTCGGCGTTCGTTGGTACTCCAAATTTATCGAACATATCCGAGTGAGCGACTGCTGAAATTTTATTCATTACGTAACCGTTAACATCTTGCTGATTAGCCAATGTTACGGATATAAACAAGGAAGTCGATGCGCGGGAAACACCCTCTGGTCAAGTCGCGGCCTTTCACAATTAATTTTCTTCTCCCTTCGATATTCTGTATTAGTGGTTCTCAAACGGTGGGGCGCACCCCTCAATGGGGGCGTTAAAAAAATTGGGGGGGGGGGCGTGAAGCTAATTAAAAATAAAAATAGTTGTTAGGTTTGTTCTTGCTCGCCATATTTAGATTTCTTTATATTGAATATTCACATTCAATCCACATAATTTTAACGTGCTTTTCGAATAAAACATACTTTCACCTTACTATCTGTTATTTGTAGGGTATTTTTGAGGTGGGCGCGAGTCTGGACAAATTCTAAAAAGGAGGCGCGGCCTCAAAAGTTTGAGGACAACTGCTCTAGATTTATCAAACATTTCGCCAAAAAGTATTGAGAGTTGAAGGATCCGACGCTAACTGATATTTTACTTGTGGGCGTTTTCATTTCAACTAATATTTGCAAAAAATCCGTCGCAAGTCAGCCCAAAACGTGCGGAGAACAAAGAAAGGGTCACTTTGTGATGAAAGACGTGCCAAATTATCATAGTAGCCTATAGGGTGGCCTGAAACGGAACCCATATTACTTGGAACATATTCTGAAAAGAGTATTCCCGTAGTATGTGTATCGGGTTAGGGTTAGACCATAATTTTATTCCGATTTTTTTTATTTTAGTTCTATTATGAGTTAAGGGACTGTCTGTGTTAGCCAAGTGAATATACCGCCTGCCCATAGGTTTTGGTCCCTTTACACAACTAGATGTAGGGTGGGCGAACAAAATTAGTTACCTTCATATTGGTACACATACAGCGCCCTGAAACGAACATAATTTTTTGGCAAAGCGTTATAGATTATTGAAACTTTCGGATACAATCATATACAAATAACTCATCTCGCGTCTCATACCGTCTTTCCCGTAAAATATGACCTACCCTGAAAAAAGGACCTAGTCGATAGCGCAACATTTTTTTGACCTAGTCGACAGCATAAAATATTTCCTACTCGGTTTAATAATTTTTGTTTGGCAGTTTTTTTTTTAAATAAAAGCGTTTTATTTAGAAGCGGTAATGGATATCAATTTTCATATTATGTATATTTGAAAATCTCGTAATTCTTTACGTTGTAATTTTATTTTTGAAAAATGAAAATAAAAAACATCCGCCAAAAATATTCCCCAGTGTTATTTTTCAAAGAAAAATTTTCGAGCAAACACGGCATACACACAAATATCGAGAGAATATGGAAATGTAGGACATGCCTTTGACTAGGAAAACGAATATAGGAACCTGTCGGAAAAGGCGATCTGGCCACACAAAATAACCGTAAAAAACTTATATATACTGTTCACGAAAAAATTTAGTTAGCAGAAAGCAAATAAACTTTGCTTTCAACTAATTCATATTTCAATCACAACTAACGATTTGGATAAACATGGTATCCTAAAATAAAAGGCCATGCTCCACACAGTAAAACCATAAAATATCATATTCTATACAGCAAAAAGTAAGTTATTAATTAAAGGTACAAAAAAGACATAAATGACTTCGAAATATGTACGTTCGAAATCCATGAACAGAGAAGATTTTTACCTAATTTGTATCAAGCACGGGCATAGCATAGCTATAGCATAGCATAGAGCTGTGTAGTTTAAAAAAAATTCTCCAAGAAAGGCCGCACTCACCCATAAATAAAGAGACTCATCGATGACTAGAGTTACCGGCGACCACAGAAGCTTGTCGCAATGCTGCCGCCCATAATATCTATCAAATATTGTATTCTATCTAGCAAAAAGTACTTTTGTCAGGAATAAGCAAAAATATTTTCAAATCATTCATGTTTTAACCCCGACCAACGGAAATGAAATATGCTTAATAATTGCCAAGCACGGGATATAGCATAGCGCAATGCAGAATAATTTTATAAAAATTCGTCTAAAAAGCAAGATCAGTCGCCCTTACAGATGTTGAGTTTATGTAAGATTTAGGCGTTCATATTCTTATTGCGATAATGTCCAGTCGCCATTACGTGACAATAAATCATATCCATTGACGTTTTGCTCAAATATTTGAGTATGGCGTCCACTCTAAGAGTTCGATCTACGATGAAAGACGCATCAATTTTGAGGTTATTTTTAAAAACTTGCGATAGTCGAGCTGACATTTAGGTTGCCACATGCATAACCAGAATTCTTCAAAGTTTTAGAAATTCTTGTAATTTCTAGTGATCGCCCATATATTCCCTCAAACACGAGTCTTCTGAAGATTTTGTAATTCTAATGATCGGCCTTTAATAAAGACCTGTTAACTATTTATTGATGTATTCTGTTTAAGATGATAACAGACTCTGATGTCTTTAAAAAAAGTATCGGTAAAGTTAAATACCGAAAATTTTGAGTCCTTAGTTTTGTATGTAGGTTTTTTTTTTAATTCTGGTTTGGCTAAAGTTATAAATTCTCTTTTTAAAAAGAATTAAATCAACGTTTGACCTTGTTTACCCAACGAAATTGGACGATGGGCAAAGCGATAGGAGATTTGAGGCATCGTTTTTTCAAATTTTTAGAAACTTTTGTAATTCTAATGATCGCCGTAACATTTTTCAGATATGTGTCTCATCTACTTCTGAGAGATAACGCGTGGCTCAAGTTCGCCTAAATATATCCTAATTTCGAATAACATACTGATTGGGTTATATATGATTGCACTTTAGTAAAATGGTTTTCCATATTTTCTCTGTGACCGGATTTACGAATAAGTGCACATGAGGTCTTTGACATTTAATTTTGGGATCTCCAGAAGTATGTGCACCAAGATGGCGCACAACCCGAACATAGTATGTGTACCAGGTCAGGGTTCAGATTGTGCGCTATCTTGGTGCACATACTTCGGGAGCGCCTAATTTTGAACTAAAAGTTATTTCTAATTATATTATTCGTGCGAAATATATTCCCGTTTAAAATAGATAAATTTGTATGAATTTAAACTCTATCATTACAAGCTGAAAAATGTATCCCCGTTAAATCGATTATACCGAGATTTATTTGGGATTATTGCCTGGGACGACAATTAATTTGGCCTTCGAGATCATTTCATCTACGAAGTTGGGCGATGGGCAAAAAGGTTTCCCCGTTTACCCGACCATTGACCCAGGAAAAATTCTCCCTCTACTTTACTATAGCAAAAAATTTTTTACTCATTTTGAGAATCCAAGGGCAAAAAAGATATTCGTCGTTTTTTTATATTTAAACAGAGACGGATTTTTCATAAAATAAATAACCCGGAAGTAGGTTAAACTCTGAACCCGGAAATCAGACAAATAATTGTAAAATTGAATAGATACTCAATATTTCCAATAACTGGGCATTTTGTTCGATATTTTGCGTCTTGACGCAAATATTTATTCTTGGCGTATACCCGTTCCTATCTAACCGAAAAACAATGGTATATTAACATCCAGGGACGTGTACCAACTTGGAGGAAAATTGAACAAAGTTTGTGACGCATATAACACTGTTTCATTAGTCTGACAAGGACCGGGTAAAAATACTCAAACATTGCCTCGATCAATATGCGATCAGTAATAGCAAATGGAATTTACCGCGACCACTTTTCTTACTCATTTTGCGAATTCAAGGGAAAAGGGATATTCGCCGTTTTTTACTATTATTTTAATCGATACGGATTTTTACCAAAATAAATAATCCGGAGGAAAGTTGAACTGTGAACCCGGAAATCAGACAAATAAATGTAAATTTTTATAGACACTCAACATTTCCAACAACAGGGCATTTTCGTTCGATATTTTCACGTCTCGACGCAAATATTTAATCTTGGCGTACACCCGTTCTTATCTAACCGATAAAACAATGGTTTATTAACATCCAGGGACGTGTACCAACTTGGAGGGAAATTGAACAAAGTTTGTGACGCATATAACACTGTTTCATTAGCCTGACAAGGACCGGGTAAAAAAACGCAAACATTGCCTCGACCAATATGCTATCAGTGATGGCAAATGGAATAACCGCGACCACTTTTCCTACTCTTTTTGAGAATTCAAGGGAAAAAGGATATTAGCCGTTTTTTATTATTATTTTAACCGATACGTATTTTTACCAAAATAAATAATCCGGAATAAGGGTGATCTGTGAACCCGGAAATCAGACAAATAAATAAATGTAAGTTTTACTCAACATTTCCAATAACAGAGCATTTTCGTTCGATATTTTCACGACTCGACGCAAATATTTGATCTTGGCGTACACCCGTTCTTATCTAACCGATAAAACAATGGTTTGTTAGCATTCAGGGACGTGTACCAACTTGGAAGAAAATTGAACAAAGTTTATGACGACTATAACACTGTTTCATTAGCCTGACAAGAACCAGGTAAAAATACTCAAACACTGCCTCGACTTTTATGCGATCAATGTTGACAGCTGGAATTTGCCGCGACCATCTTAAGACAAGTAAATATCAAGATGTTTCAAACGACTTGGCACGCCCTAAATGTAAACTTTAATTATTCCAGGATCTTAGCTGTGTACATGTCTTTAAGACTTTATCATCAACGTGAAATGACTTCCTTACATAATTTAGCAAAAGGTGAAATCGCTGTTGGAAAAACGCAGAAAATAAACTCTTTTTAAAAAAAATTAAATTCTTGCTATCTTATTCTGAACAAAGTGAGAAAAAAATATACAGGGTGTCCATATCGTCCCTCTACAATTTCAATTTTGGTACAAAGTCAGTTCTCAATATATCCTAACCAGGTTCGTTGTTTTCTGTAATTGTTCAAGTATTTTTACTCAATTTAACAAATCTGTGAGGGCCAAAACAATATATGGTATCGATAAATTCACACACAATTTTAATCAAAATTTTTAGAAATTCATGGACACCCTTTGAGCTTGTTAAATTAATTAGTTAATTGGTAGTTTAAACAAATAAGGAAAATGTACTAATGACTTCAAAATTCAATGAAATATCTGAATTTTAATGAATGTTTATATAAGCTTACATCAAATAGCCGACTGGCGGATTCTTTTTACTGACTTTTTATGGTTTTATATTTGATAAGCTACGTCTTCTGTTTGGTAAATAGGCGTTATCAAGAATTTCTAATTGAATAAGTTTCATTGTGAGTAAGGGCGATGTCGGATTCTGACGGGCCTGGGTTTGGATATAAATTTTAGCTGCGAGGAAAACAGGACACAGATGGGTAGATGATCGGAGAATTCGTTGATCGAGCAAAGTCGCTTATTCGGAAGCAGTCACCGCACTTTTGAATGAAAAATTGGGATTTGAAATTAGGCTAACTTCGTCTTCTCTTTATCGTTATGTTGGAAAGTCATATTTAAAATGCTGTTTCTAACTAATTTGGCGTCGCAGGTGAGAGATATCTGAATGAAGGGCCATACTTGGCTGAGGGTGTAAGGGACTTGCGCCTCTTTTTACCATTACGTTGGGAAATCGTTTCAAAACGCTGTGTCTATAACTAAACTGGCTTTGCAGGTTTCAAGTATTGGAATAAAGGCCCATCACTTCACACTCTGCCCAAAATGTAATAAATTGCGTAGACTTGAACCGGAAAGATCTGAGACCTTCATAATAGCTACTGTCGTAGGTTCTGGTTTGGGTCAGCCGGTTCCGGTTTAAGCCAGCAAGTTCTGGTTTGGGCCAGCATAATGGAAAATTTGTGCAAAAATTGATAGTGTAAATGAGTTACGTCAAAGTCACATTTTCCCCCACCAAAGTCACAGACGATCACTAAAGTGCCAAAAGGTGATGAATTATAGCGGTTCGTTGCGAGCACTTACTCAGAAGTAATAGAGACTCGTCTCTGAGCCAAGTTACGGACACTCAAAAGTAAAAAAACACACATCCTTGAGCTAAGTTACGAGGACTCACTCAGAAGTTAAAGAGACTCATTTCTGAACAAAGTTACGGTCGCTCACTCAGAAGTAAAGGTAACTTAGCTAAGGGCACAGTTATGGTTTATTACTGAAATGTCAAGTTAGCGTGTTGCCATAATTTAGATTTGGTACTCCTGAAGTATGCGCACCAAGATGTCGCATAACCTGAACCCTAACCTGATACACAACCCGAGTTCAGGTTGTGCGCCATCTTGGTACGCATACTTCAGGAGATCCGAAGATTTTTATTCTAAATCTATAATCGGTAATGCTATTGAAAATTTTAGCACCTAAGCTCAGAGCCCAACTCCAGCATTTCTATCGAAAAAATTGTCTTCAAGTAATCCAGCAGAATGCAAGTGTCAAGTTTAATCAAATCATTACAAGCATAGGGCAGATGTAGTTAGTAGCGTCGGAATGAATTGAGTCACAAATCTTTTATGATAGTTTAGCGCTCTATTTGTCGTTTGTGACTTCGATCAGAAATCGGTCTCTTTTATTTTTATTCACTAATACAGGGTGTCCAAAATATTCTGGTTGATCTTATAGTAATAACAATTGAAAATTTCTCTGTCTTTGTTTATTAATAGTTCCTATTGTGCCCAAACTTACAATTTTTATTACTATGAAATCGGGAAAAATTCACGGGACACACTGTATACTCCAGGGATCGAATTATATTGTAATACCGGTAGAAACACCTATTATAAACTATTCAAAATGCTTAAAAGCCAGAGTGCAAGTTTCCATTGGGGGTAAAAACCTTGGCATCTTTCCCGGCCAGGACTTCATCAAGACTTTACCGAGTGCAAAAACTGAAAATATATCTATTTACATTTCCAGCCTAAATAACTCATAACGTCTGATATACTCAGAGGAGCCCAAGAATGAGGGGTTTTGTTTTGCTGGCGGTTTGCGCCTTTTTGGCCACCGCATTCAGCGCACCGCTGGAGACTGTCCAGAAAAAGAGTTGTAAGTACTGGATTCTATTAATTTGTTCTGCTTTTAGGTTGGCAACGACCGTTGTATTTTTGTCACGATTGTGAAGTGGCAAAAGGGAATCTTTGTACAACCCCCCCTAAGATATCCATATAAGTGACTGCTAGTATTGATACCCGCTTTGAGATAAACTTAACCGAACTACCATTTTGCGCAAGCCCTAGAATGGGTATATTTCAAGACGTAGGCCCGGGTTATTAAATGAGCGCGACAACGAAACTCAAACTATTTATGAATATTTTTGCAAGCTTTGAAGTCCTATTTTTGAATTCGAAATCTTAATTTTTAGACATGTATGGACAACATCAAGCACAATTTCAAAAATCGAACAAAGGCTACCAATATCAGGTAACATTTCATGTATGTGCTTTTACGGGTACTCCCGAAGTACGCATACTACAAATACTACGGGAGTCACTTAGCTAGTCCCCGAACTCGTAATTGAACTAAAATTGGAAAAATTGGAATAAAATTATGGCCTAACTCTAACTTGGTACACATACTACGTTCCGGTGTCCGCCATCTTGATTCACTACTTCGGGAGTACTTTTTTACGCGCCTTGTTCTTTGCCTTGTATGAAGCAGGATGCGGGGGTGAAGAATATACACAATCGACTTCTATTACGAACTCCGGAAAAACGAAAAATTTGACTCCAAGTCTGACTCTCGACTCCGGTTTTCAAAAAATTTTGACTCCGACCAAATCAAATTTTGACAGCGAGAATTTTCGCATACGCAAACCTATTTAGATCTTTTTACAAATCCCCCGCCAAAGAAACGCAAAGGCGCTGAAGATTCATATTTTTAAATCATTTCTAACCCGAACCTCTACTGGATAATTATCAAATTGATATTTTTGGACATAACAGAGGATGCTTTTTTTCTTTCAAATTTCACATTTTTGCATTAGTGGCGGGTGTTTTTTACAAAATATAATAATTTCAGCATATTCTAGCCTATTTTATTAACCAGTTGAAGGCGCTTAGTAAAATTGATTCATTTTGAAATCGCAATCGAAACTTATGACTGACAAAAACTGACAAAATATCGACTATAAATATAGCTAATAAATAGCCAAAAGACTAATTCTTGTTAGGTAAATCGATTTTTTCAAAAGATTGCGCAAGCAACTTATATATTTCATAAACTGTTTCCGTTTAAATTAAAGAGGCGTCATCGTAAAAATTATATTGGATGATTTTAATGTGAAACACTACCTGGCATATTCATAAAGCTGTAAAATAGTGGTTTCCAACCTTTTATGGCTCGTGTCTCCCTTCCGGAGGGTTTTAGCACTCACTGTATCTCTGTTTATTATTCCAAAGTATCTAATGTAGATTTTTTTTCAGTAAATTCCAAATCCCGTTATGTTCAAATAATTCATGCTCAACAAAGTGGGCTGAAAATATCTCGTAAAAAAGGCTGATGATAAAAGCGCTATCTCTGTGACTTTTATTTAACCGCATAGTCCGGTGTCCTTATTGTTAACCAATGTCTTAGCAAATAGCAGAGGACAATAATGGTCGTTTGTGGTCGAGCGCCGATATTGTCGTTTTATAAATCGAGTCGACCTCGCCCTATTAGGAAACAAAGATTATTTGATTTCTGGGCGTCCTACTACCGTTACGAGTGTCTTTTTTTCCTTTGTGACTTCTCCTAATTAACTTTTTTCGTGATCAGTTTCCATAGCTATAGGTTATAAAAAAGTTTAGCCGATTGAAACGAATTTATCGGTAACTAACAAAGATAGTTGGAACGATATAATATATATTATATACTCTATGCACAAAGAAACGACGGTATTTGCACGTTCAAGCAAATTTTTCATGATTTTGACAATTTTTGCACGTTGTATCAAGGTTTTTGCACGTTTTCATTTATAACTGTCGCGACTTCCCTTCCCCAGTATAACTGTGTAATTATCATAATTTGTGTTCGACTTTTTTTTTTCTTTACTGGTTGGAAAAATAAACTTGATTTGACTTCAATTATTTATACATTCAATTCATTTTTATTATTTTTTTCAGGGACAGAGCCAAACTGGAAATGGCGGATCCCAGTCGCAACACCAGGTATATAATGATCAATTCTTATTCTCCGTTTTTTTTTCTTATACAGGGTGGCCCCCGTTAGACAACCCATCAATTTCTTAGTTTCTTTTATCAAAATGACTAATTCAACTAGCACTGACAAAAGCAAACTACGGCTCGCGGGCCAAATCCGGCCCTATTGGTATTTAATCTGGCCCGCCTGATGCTGCCACAACCAAACTAAAATCAATTTTTGATGTTTTAGCTTAAAATAGCTCAAAGAATTTGTTGAGATGGCGATTAAATTTAGTTTTGGCAAAAGGCTCATTGTTTCCACTTTCATGCTTCTGTAACACTTCATATTCATAACATGCAACTTATTACGTCACACTTACATGGCCCGCCAGTCTAGGTGGGCAAAAATTTTTGCCCCTGATCCAGAAAATTTTGCCGTTGTTCTTGTTCTCGTTCTCCGGCGGGTCACCTAGCTGTTACAGTCTACCTTGGAAATTAGAAATTTTGGTACTCCCCCCCCCTCTCCTTTTGAAAATTCATGGCTACGCTACAAATATTCAGCCACCTGCACCTGCGCGTTTTATAATGAATATGCCGAGCCTGTAATAAGTGCGATGTTAACAAAAACATATAAACTAATATTTAAAATAAAAGCGGGAATCTTTTCTACAGACTCAAGTTAGTACCGGCGGCGGCGGTTACCAATATCAAGGACAGGCTCAACACGGAAGCAGCGGCGGAATGCAATCTCAAACACAGGGACAAGTAAGCTCGGGAAAAAACGGCGGATACAACGGACAATACCAGGTATGTAGGAGATTTGCTAATCAGACACGAGTGGACTTATGGATAGTTTTGTTATTGTGTCGTCGTTATTCTTGTTGGTGTTAAAAAAATCGCTTCCCTTTTTAACTACTGGGCCAATTGCTTTAAAATTTTCAGTGTCTAAAGATTGTATTTTTTGCAAGAAGGCTATTACTCTCATTTATTCCAAAATTTTACGTGGCCCTATGTCTATGAAATTGGTAATTTATTGTGGCAGATTGCATACTCGCAGTACTTCGTTTAGACCTGCGCGTCCATAAATTTAAGAATCGCATTTTGTTTATCGAATTGATGGCTGGTTCATCTTGCTAAGTCATAAACACAGTCGAGATTGTATGTATTTTTGATACAGTAAAATAAAATGAAACATAATATAAATTTTGTAAGAATTAAGTAACCACGCAATTTTTGTGGAAAAGTAAAGTCACCGAAACCAAGATTGGTTATCGAGTAGCGGCACTCAAGGTTATTTGTGTGGTGTGGTCATTTGTTTGTTTTCATCAATCATTTTCTTGCCTGGTATGCTGATTATGGAGTCGAAATAAACTTATACTTATAGTCACAAAAACAGAATGGCGGCAATGGCGGACAAGCCCAACAACAAGGACAAGTTAGTTGGGGAAAGAAGAAAGGATACAGCGCTCAATACCAGGTAACGAAGTCAATTGTAAATTGTTTTCAATAGCGCTGTCTTACATATAACACCATGGACTTTTTTTCTCCTTCTTAGTAGTCACATAGATTGGATATTACGCATGTTATAAAGACATTATTTCCACTTTTTAGGCACAAAAACAAAACGGGAAAGGTGGCAAGCAATCCCAAACACAGGGACAAGTAAGCTGGGGAAAGAAGAAAGGGTACAGCGCTCAATACCAGGTAACGAAGTCAGTTGTAAATTGTTGTCAATAGCGCTGTCTAACATACAACACCTTAAGTATGACGATGACATTTTTTTTTCTTTTTTAGTAGTCACATAGATTAGATATTATGCATGTTATAAACACAATATTCCCACTTTTTAGGCACAAAAACAAAACGGGAAAGGTGGCAAGCAATCTCAAACACAGGGGCAAGTGAGCTCGGGCAAAAACGGTGGACACAGCGCACAATACCAGGTACGTAGAAAATACTAATTCGCTTATCAGACACGTAATGGACTTATGGATAGTTTTGTTATTATGTTGTTGTTATTCTTGTTGGTGTTAAAAAAAATCGCTTTCCTTTTTAACTACTGGACCAATTGCTTTAAAATTTTCAGTGTCTAAAGATTGTATTTTTTGCAAGAAGTCTATTACTCTCATTTATTCCAAAATTTTATGTGGCCCTATGTCTATGAAATTGGTAATTTTTTGTAGCCGATTGCATACTCGCATTACTTCGTTTAGACCTGCGCGTCCATAAATTTAAGAATCGCATTTTGTTCATCGATTTGATGGCTGGTTCATCTTGCTAAGTCATAAACACAGTCGATATTGTTTTTTTGATACAGTAAAATAAAATGAAAACATAATATAAATTTTGTAAGAATTAAGTAACCACACAATTTTTGTGGAAAAGTAAAGTCACCGAAAACCAAGATTGGTTATCGAGTAGCGGCACTCAAGGTCGCTGGTTATGTGAGTGGTGGGATTATTTGTTTGTTTTCATCAATAATTTTATTGCCTGGTATACTGATTATGGAGTCGAAATAAACTTATACTTATAGTCACAAAAACAGAATGGCGGCAATGGCGGACAAGCCCAACAACAAGGACAAGTTAGTTGGGGAAAGAAGAAAGGATACAGCGCTCAATACCAGGTAACGAAGTCAATTGTAAATTGTTTTCAATAGCGCTGTCCCTCATATAACACCTTAAGTATGACGATGACATTTTTCTCTCCTTCCTAGTAGTCACATAGATTAGATATTATGCATGTTATAAACACATTATTCCCACTTTTTAGTCACAACAACAAAACGGGAAAGGTGGCAAGCAATCCCAAACACAGGGACAAGTAAGCTCAGGCAAAAACGGTGGATACAGCGCGCAATACCAGGTATGTACAAGATAATTTACTTATTCATCGTCGCGAACGGTTGCGCTCCGTGGTAAGTATTTTGAACTATTCTACGTCAACCCGCAGGCTCCGAATATCCAGTGACGAGTTTACGCCGAAGAGGGTCGTTGGACTTGTCGCCGTCAAGGCACAGAAAATCGATCCATTTTTATTTTGATAGGCGAGCAAGCGCGTGCTTCTGCTACTTCAGAATTCTCAATATCCATTTTGTACATTATAAACCCAATAATGAATTTATTTCAATCATATTTTCGTCGGTTTTTCGCTTCTTACCAAAACCACATGGTGGCGTTTTTTCGTTTGTTACCCTAGTATTCGTGATTGCGGGGTTTTATCGGGGTATGTTTATAATTCGTTTACTGCACTGCTAAAGCACCAGTACAGCCCTAACCGTTACTATGTCCGAATGTTCTATACATCCATATGTATTTGTATATTATTTCCTGATTTCAGAATAAGTTTTCATTTCTTAGTTTTTATCAATCATTTTATTGCTTGTTATGCTGATTATGGAATAGAAATAAAGTTATACTTGTTATACTTTTAAATATTTTATCATCTATCTGTCTTATGCCATATTTTTCCTGAGAACCGGAAAGGTAATAAGACGTCTTAATCATTTAATTAAGCTTATTCTACTTACATTCTATAGCAACAAAAGCAAAAAAGCAACTCAAAGTACGTGCAAAAACAGAAACAAGTTCAAATAACCAAAACTTGGGGAAAGAATGGAAAAAAATCAGTTCATAAACAGGTAAGTTCATGCAGTTTAATGCCAAACAACCTTAATATCCATCCTGTAAACCCCCATAAAAGTCAAAAAGATATTCGCAGGGTGCAGATCCGAGCAAACATGTAGCCGTTATAGTTCTGACATGAGATTTCCGAGTAAACGGTTTGCGGCAGATATGACATAGTTTACGGCTGTCAGCAGAACGCTGTCAGTTATATGTATTTTTTGTCGACTTTTGATTTTTTCTGCTCGTCTGAGTAGATGTTCGTTTGCGGTGGATGACCGCAGTAAACGAGTAGCGTGCACAGCGGCTAACGAATGGCGTTAGTTAAATGAGTAAAATTTTGACCATGTAACGTAATAACGTAATGTGTGACGTAATAAGTTACATTTTATGAACAATATTTACAGTGTGACAAAAGCAAATCTATGAAACCTGTTGTTAGCTATTCCGATACATAATTGAATCTGGTATTAAACTTAAAATCCCATCACCAGATGCTTTGTACTGCTGGTAAATAGGAATATACGGAACAAAAATTGGCTATATAAATGTTTCAATACTCGAACTAAACTGGTTAATCAGTAGTCAGATACTGTACTAAAAGGTCAGATACAACGTCTTACAACCTGTTATATCCACCCACTTATTTCAACATTCCCAGGCAATAAATAAATAAATAAAAAGCACCATTTTCTCTCAATATTTTACTTTAAATAAGATTTCAAGTATTGCAAATCTGAACCAAGTTTTTATTTTCAGAAACAAGTTCAGAAGAGCAAAGGTTTATACAAATCCAAGCAAGTTCAACAGCAAAAACAGGTAATTTATTTTAATTAATGTAATTTAACCCAGAAATTAGTGAAGCATTTATTGACAGCATCGGTGCCTTCTAATTCATATTAGAATATTCTGATACGATATCTTTCATTAAATGCATACGTTAGCAGAGTGGTGCTCCATAATTCATGTGAGAATATTCTGACTCGTCATACTTCATTGAAATTATTTAAACCAGTTTCAAATTGCCATATTGAAACACGCATTGACAATGATGATGACGAGGTGATTAAGAGGAAAGATAGTATCACAGCTTCAAAAATAAGTTTTAAATTTGGATTGAAGAACTATTTGCATTAATATAAGCAGGTGATTCCTAACCGGGCGCCGACAGAGCAGTTGGATGGGGACACAATTTTGGGCGCAGAACTGATTTTGCTTTTCCATTTACAAGGAAACTCCTCAGCTTCCTAGTTTTATTGCTTGATAAGGTTATTTCACATGGTGTTTTTACGTTTTTGAGCACGAATTGTTTGAACATAATGGGATTTGGAATCTACCAATCAAGATAACACTATAAATAGCACCGGAATGATAAACAGGAAGGCCATGAGTACTAAAGGCTTCTGGGAAGGGGGGTACGAGCCTCAAAAAATGGTTGAGAACCACTGCTATAAGCTGTCCGAGTTCATGTATCTGAAATTAATAACTGGCTAACAAACACCATAACCCCACATGGACTGGTTACCAGACGAGAAGTCGTGGTACGCCATATGTTTATGTGGTGTTATCAACTTTCCTTGTCCTTAGGAAAATATGAAATCCATTCCTAAGATGCGTCGGTTCTCTCGTAGTATGTGTACCAGGTTAGGGCATAAATTTATTCCGGTTTTCTTTATTATAGTTTTATACGAGTCCAGGGACTCTCTGTGTTAGCCAAGTGAATATACTCCCTGCCCATAGGTTTCAGTCCCTTTACACAACTTGATGTAAAATAGACGAACAGAATTAGTTACCTTCATATCGGTACACATATTTCTGAAGCGCCGATGCTTCTTATGAATACCTATATATTTCAACAATATGATGATTTATTTCTTTATACCTAACCAAAATCTGATTACCATTATATTTTAGGTTCAAGGAAGCAATGGAAAATCTCAATTCCAACAGCAAACTCAGGCTCAATGGGGAAATAAAAAGGGAGGCCAAGCACAATATCAGGTAGGAGAAGAGTTTTTCTAAACTTTTCATTAGTGATTAATCCTCTAACACAGAGCTCAGGTTCGTGGCGTCTGGAGTCGTTTTCATCTATTAATTAACTAGTGTGACACTGGGATATCTGGTCGCCTGAATGTCTCTCAAAACCTGGCTTTTGTTAGTATTTTTAGTATTTTGTGTTTGACTTTTTCTCAGAATGATTCAACGTTAGACTCCCTCATAGGTGACGATGCTCGATACACTCACCGAAACGTATTTTTCATTTTTTTTATCTTAATTATATTTGTCCATTGTGTACTTTTTGCATGTGAAAAATTAAACTACTGACTGACAGAACTCTTCTTGCTTCCAAAGCTTTCCCTTCCCCGTGATGGATATGTAATATTTATCCTATTCAATAATTTTTCTGTGCATTACAGCAACAATCCCAAAAAAATAAAGGAGGGAAACAATCACAATCTCAGAGCCAAGTACAATATGGCAATGGAAAGTACCAGAGCCAAGGCCAATCTCAGAGCCAAAAATACAAAAAGTATTTTAACTGGGGAACACAACAGCAATCTCAAAAACAATCTAAAGTAAGTTTTCTTGCTCCACTTTGCACGAGGCATTGTGAAAGTGCCCACTGATATCTATTTTTAGAATAATTAGAACAGCGGTGGGCAAGGTGCTTAGAAAAGGGACAAAAAAATTGTCCGCACCTGTACTAGCGGGCCATGTAAGTGTGACGTAAAAAGTTACATTTTATAAACAATATTTACAGTGTTACAGATGCAAAAGTGGAAACGATAAGCTCCCTACCAAAACTAAATTTAGTTGCAATGTCAACAAAATTATTAAACTTCCGAGAACTGCTTTGTCGGTCCACAAGGAAGAGCAGAGTACCCTAATTGAGTAACCCTGACTTGGGTTATGATAAATAAGACTAGCCCAATTTCCCACAGAATAGCAAGTATATTAGCGAGCTTTCGTTAGATTAAAGCAGTGGTTCCCAAACCACGGCTCACGGGCCAATTACGGCCCGCTTAACGATATAATATGGCCCGCGGACTTCAATTAAAAAGTTTAACACTTCAAGTTTTTACTTTTTTTTGTTCTAGATACTGTCAATTGGCATGTCATTATCACAGTTTGGGCACATGTATATGCGTAACAATTCAATTATACCGTTATCTTATTTATACATACTGGTATTAAAATTACATTCTCTCCTGGCACGCGAATATTCTTCAGCTTCTGATTTTGGCTGTCGGGGAATTTACTTTATGAACCACTGAATTATAGTCTGACTTTTTCATACAAAACAAGATATAACTCAATCAAACAGAGAAGTACCATATATCCTACACTGAATATCCTAATACGCCCTAGAGATGATGATATCTACAAATAAAGATAAATTTTATTTACACCATACAGAGAGGAAGCCAACAATCCCAAGCACAAGTTCAGGGTTCATGGGGTGGCGGAGGCGGAGGCGGAAGCTACCAAAGTCAACACCAGCAATCCAATTGGGGTCATAGTTCACAATCTCAGTCGCAAGGAAGCTGGAATCATGGCGGAGGTGGAGGTAGGTTGAAAAATTGACAAATGTTGTATCAGTGGTTCAGTGGCGAATTTTATCTCGTGTTCCAAGAATATGCTCACATACTAAGGGGCGTCTAGTGCTTTTATGACCAATTACAGAATTAAATGACTAATAAACAACAGTCAAGTCCATGCTTCCAAAAAAAAACAAATAGCTAACTAATCCCATACCCGACATGGACTGGTAACTGGACGAGAGGCCGTGGTTCGCCATATGGTTAAGTCGTCTTATCGACTTTCCTATCCTCCGGGATAAATATGTAAATTCTATCCTATCCTAACAGTCGGGGATTCATTTATTTATTAATCGAAATAAATGCTGCCCAGAGTTTACACCTTGATAATTCTCGCTTATTCGATTACTACTAAGCTCCACTACAATACCAAATAGACAAATTTTAAAATAAAAAATAAACCGATAACTTTTAAACTTGTTGAATAACCGACCAACGAAGATTTTCATGTTACCCAGTTCTGGGTCGCAACCCATAAGAAAATTTCAAACAATTATGGTAAATATGTGCTAGCTAGAGGATTGCTGGACTTCTCGTCGCCGTATGGCGGTTCACAAAACCACTTGTCGGTCAAGGCTTTCTCCATCAAATATCCATGCATCTGAAAACAAATAACTGACTAACTAATACCATACCTGACATAGAATAATAACCGGACGAGAGGCCGTGGTTTGCCATATGGTTAAGTCATCTTGTCGGCTTTCCTCTCCCCTGGGATAAATATGTGAAACTATCCTATTCGTTTCGTTTTGCAGGCAGTGCACAAGTTCAGTCCCAAAGCTCTCACAATAGCTGGGGAAGTTCTTCTCAAAGTCAATCGCAAGGTAGTTGGGGCAGCAACGGTTTTCAACAACAAGGGCAGTCACAGTCTTCCAACGGAGGACATCAAGTAAGTATTATATTAGGCGCTCTAGAAGTATGTGTATCAATATGGAGGAAACTAATGTTGTTCGCCTATTTTACATCAAGTTGTGTAAAGGGAATGAAACCTATCGGCCGAAGGTATATTACATGGCTAACACAGACAGTCCCCGAACTCGTAATAAAACTAAAATAAAGAAAATCGGAATAAAATTATGACCTAATTATAACCTGGTACACACAGCACAGTCCAGGGATCCGTGAGATTCCCTTTTAGATGCGAGAGTCTATGTTAATATATATATGTGTATTGTTTTAACTATATTTAAATGCCTTACGTTTTCCAATATTGTTGAACTAAGATTTAGCCACAATTGTCGGTGCTCCCGAAGTATGTGTACCAAGATGGCGCCCAACCTGAACAAAGTATCTGTACCAGGTTAGTGTTCAGGCTGTGCGCCATCTTGGTACACATACTTCCGGAGCGCCGAATTTTATTTTAAATCAAAGAGTCAGTATTAATAGATTTAGATACAGGGTGTCAAAAAAATGAGGATAACGCTGCGGTTACCAATCGGAAGCCGTGGCCCTCCAGGGGGTCACAAGAGAAATTATGGGGGCACAATTCTGAGGGCAAAACTGATTTTACTTTTACTTTTACAAGAAAACTCCCGGTTTTTCTCAGTTTCAATGCTTGACAAAGTTATTTCTCAGGGTGTTTTCACTTCATTGAGCATGAATTCTTTGGACCAAATGAAATTTGTAATCTACCAATCAAAATAACACTATAATGATAAACGGTCCATAAAACGTTGGGACCTAGCTAATTTCTATACCTCAATAAAATCTAAAAAATTTCCCAATTTTCAGTCTCAGTCACAGAGCCAAATTAATGCTGGAAATGGAGGATTCCAGGCCCAACACCAAACTCAGGTCAGCGTAGGCGGTGGGGGATATCAGCATCAAGCCCAGAGTCAAGGCCAATGGGTAAGTTGTTGCAATTTTATAGAATAAGGAGCTGTCTAACTCCATCTAATGAAGAGCCTGAGATTTTGCCTGATGATTAACTCGTCTTTTCAACTTTCTTCTCTCACACAATAAAAAAAGGTAAATCTTCCTCATGAAGCATTTAGCCCAACGATCCTCCACAAATGAGCCGTTGGAGGAGGTCCACAATGCTACTCGCAAAACTTATTTTTCACTTTACAAGAAAACTCCCCGTTTTCCTAGTTTCACTGCTTGATAAGGTTATTTCACAGTTTTTTTTTACTTAGTTGGGCTTAAATTGTTTGAAAATATTGGAACTGGAATCTATCAATCAAAATAACACACTGAATTATCCGAAAAGTAACGACTTTCTCAGTTCTTGTGTGTTGAGTGTGACTGTAAAGTTTATGTATGGCTGCTAATAAATTTATTATATCAGTTTCTATACCCCAACCTCCTAAAATTTCAAACACTGTATGTAGTTTGCTGAAAAGTGACACACATCCTGTAATTTTTGCTTCGGTGTGCACGTTTTTTGTGAGTGTACTCCTTCTTTTCTAATTTGATATTTTGAAATACCCAATGTCCCAAATTCCACTGGGATATTTTCTTGAGTGTGCATATTTGTGTGAATGTACTTATGCTTTCGTAGATTAATAAATAAAGTAATCTCACAGGCACGGGGATTTCAGTCACAACACCAAGGACAAACCTCGATAACGGTAAACTAAGTACGCACGTCTACGCTACGGCTTTGGAGTGAAATATATATACACATTATACTATTTTAATCGCTTGTTTAATTCAGTGTGTTGAGCACAACTTTTAATTCATATTGTACGTATTTAGGGTAAAACAAAATATATTTATCCCAACCCAATCATTTATATACAGGGTGTTAAAAAAGTAACGCAAAATTAACAGAAGTTAAGATGAAATGCTACTTAAACATTTGACGACTGACGCCTTTTAACAGTATTTTTAACGTTGCCATGACGAAAAATCTTATCTTGATTTTGCATAACTTTTTTAACACCCTGTAGTATGGGCATTCCAAACACAACAAAACATGAACCAACCAGAAAGTGTTTCAAATTTTGGAGACTCGGAAATTTGATTCTGATCCAAATAAATTCAAAAAGTTATCAAAAATTCCCTTAAATAGCAATACTTTGAAAGTAGATTTACATGAACAATTCTACTATCTTTTAGACTTACCCGATGGTGATTAGAAACTTTCAAAAAAATTGATTAAAAATATTTACATTACCCTCCTTCAAATCTGGTAACTGTCATTCAAATAGTCCCTGCATGACATATATGTTTCTGCCTGAAAACTTTATATGAATTGTGAAAACTGGCTAACGCTGCTTATTCTATTCCAACAAATTTAACCCATGTTTTATCCCCACGTGTGTAATTTTTAAGCAACTCCCATGACATTGCACCCTTTTTATTAACCATGACATTTGTGCCTTGCTTCCTATATTATTACTTATAAACAAATAATTTGCATGTACATTGAGTTGAATCATTGTGTCCTAATAAATCAAAATTTATTCTCAATGTCTTAATTGTTTTTTTGTGTCATAATACATTTTGTTTGGGCTAAATTGACGTCATACAAGAACTATATATGTCATGTCAGAGGCTTTTGTAGACTTCATTCTATTGGATTAAATCCCAATAGGTTGATTATAGGGTGACTCAATAAACAGAAACCAGATCTTTTGTAACATATTTTAGAGAGAACATAACTTTTGTGCAAAGTGTCCCTTCGCCACTCGGCACGCTAGTTGTCTGTTGTACATTGGCTGTCACGGTTTTTCATTCATATTGATGTTTGAGCCTCCGGCCCAGTAACCAATTCTATTATCTGTAACTAGCCCACTTAGAAAAGTAATCGCCCACTCCTGGTATAAGACTATTTTGACAATTCCAGATCTGTTCTAATTATATTATTTAATGAGGTGAAGCAAATTTGATGTTTTCAAACACATTAGTGTGCTAATCTTAAAATATATTAAAAAAAATCTCCATTATAAATTAAGTTGAAAATAAAGTATTGGAGAACTACATACATACCATTGAACAATGGATTAGTAGACTAAACTATAAGGTCTTTCTATTAGCCTAACAGATTGTCCTTGGGGTAATTGGGGTGGGAGTGATAGGAATGCAGAAATTCTCCAAGTCATGGTAACAATCAGGCAACTTGGTGGGAAATTCATAAAATGTATCAACGATTCATAGGAAAAAAATTATTCTTCCACCTGTGTACAATGTTAGGTTGTCAATTGTTGCAACTTCATAAGTTTTAATATGCGACTGGTTAGTTAATTATTCCTATGCCAAGCTTTGCTTTCCTTAGATAAATATGGAGAACCCCATATAATTATCAACAATAATATCCTATGTGATGGAATATGATTCAAAAGTTGCCATCGAGATCAAGCCTATTGTGTAATTACTATTGTGTGTGATATGATAATTCTAATTCCAGTGATTCAGTATGTGATATCATAATATTACAATGAAAACTTTACAACTCAATATGACATCATAATTCAAATTAAAAACAGTATGATTGTTACATCAAAAACACAACATATAATTTCGTGTGAAATCATAATGGTTCGAATAATCAGAATTCTTACCTTACAAATTTGATAATAAATATCAAACAAAACTTACAGGTTGGAGACGTAACAGTCCAACATCAGCACCAGAGTCAAACGCAGGTAACAAGAACTCAAAAACAACATTAAAAACGAATTAATTAGTCAACTAAACAAAACTTCATATCGGTATTTGGTTTGGGATTTTCAGAAATTTAGCAGATACTTTAATTAACTGATTTTATAAAAAAAAATGATATCAATACCAATTTTTGAGTATAAAGTGACATAAAATTTTTATTTGCTACTATTATACATTATTGAAATTAAACAAATTGGACAACTGGAAATTAATTATAACTTAATATTCGATACTTCGAACTGACTCGAAATCGTTAAAAATCATTTCCTACTTTTATATAATTTGAAATTATAAAATATACCAAAAAGCCTAGTCACAAATTCTCGGGGTGTCACTAAAATCTATTTTGAATCGAATTCTGAGGAAAATAAACTTGCATAAGACTCTTTGCTGATGTTGAAACACAATATTGATACAGGTTGGCGGATCAGGAACGCAAGTGCAAAGCCAAACTCAAACCCAAACACAGGGAGGCCAATCACAGTCGCAAAGTCAGGTACAAGTCGTAAGTTGTCAAAAATTCAGACAGTTATTCACTAGCACACTTTTATTTATTGATGGGCTAGTTCAGAAGTTCTGATTGAGCAAAGGCGGATACAAAACAAATTGCGCGATGCCCAGTCTGTTTAAAGATTAAAATAATAACTGGAATTAGGATTTTTTGATGGAAAATGATTTCATGTTTTAATACCTCTCGAATTGGCACCAAACTCGCGATTAAATCATTATTGCTTTTCGTCGTTTGCGAGTTCTTGTATGTGCACCAAAAAGACGCACAGCCTGAACATAGTATGTATACCAGGCTAGGCTTATCAGGTTGGGCGCCATCTTGGTGTATATACTACGGGAGCGCCAATGTGTCTGCAGAATAAACATGCTGACTCGTATATTATTTTAATTATAATAGTTGAATTCAATAATTCACAGCTAGGATTGGCGTGTCGCCTTTGAAAGCACGGGGCCCACTGTAGCCGTTCAGATTGCTGTCTACCTAGGCCAGTCATATGGTTGTCGCTGCTCGATGATCAAATTTAGTTTCCCGCGAGTCCCCTCGCCCTGAGGTGCTTTCTAATTATTTATTGTAACTTGCATATCCAGTGTGCTTTCAGTACGGTGAGAAAGTAAACTACTGATTGCTGTCCTACATGGACCTTTTGGCTATATGTCATGGTGACGGATATTTTATACAAAGCCCCCGTCACTAATGGAAATATGTGAGATTCGAAAAAAGCCGCCACGTTTCAAAAACGTTTTGAAATAACATTGTAACTATGGGGTTGGGCTTGGTCTTAAAAAAGATTTGAATTTCTATCCTTCACCCCAACTAGATAGTAACAGATTTTCTGGTACTCCTGAAGTATGCCACCAAGATGTCGCACAACCTGAACCCTAACCTGGTACACAACCTGACTTCAGGTTGTGCGCCATCTTGGTGCGCATACTTCAAGAGGTCCAATTTTCTTACTTTGGGCGTTGTCGAAGGTGTTTTCTTTATTAGGGGCTCTGTACAAAAGATCCGTGGCTACTTGTTCAGAGCCCTATTAGAGCAAGGGAACAACGCTTTTCTATACATCATTTCAGTTCTTTATTCAGAGAGAAAGTATATAGAATCCAAAAAAGCTCTTAACACTCTACAGGTCGTCAGTAACTTTGTTCAGAAATTGTCTTTTTACTTCTGAGAGTGTGTGAGAGTGTGTATATGACCATTGTCTTGAGCAAATAATCTATAATAATATCCTTGAGGCTTGAATACCCCAATACAAGGGCGTAGCTAGAGCTTTTCAAGGGGGATTCTGAATTTTTTATTTGCCATGATTGTTCGAAACAACTAGTCCGGCCGAACGCTGAAACGTGTTTTCTTGAGTCTTGCGGGTCTAAAATGCGTTTCAAGCTACGAACAATTGCTATTTATGATATAGAAAGATGCTTTTTTTTTCACAAGGGGGGGCACTACCCCTAAAACCACCCCCTGGTTACGCCACTCCCCAATATATGAACAGAATGCAAAGTGTTTTCTTATCCTTACTCTGAATTATTATGTGTGTGTTCTGTGAAGGCAGCTTAGCTCAATATGAGTTACGTAGAAATTGCTGAATCCGAATGATTGTCGGAGTGTCTTGTTTTATTATATAGCATACATGGGCAAAGTACGGGCCGCGGGCCAAATCCGGCTCGTTGGGTTATTCACTCTGGTCCGCATGATTCTAATCAAGTCCATGCTTCCGAAAACAAATAACTGGCTAACTAATCCCATACCCGACCTGGACCGGTATCCGGACGAGAGGCCGTGGTTCGCCATATATGACTAAGCCGTCTTATCGGCTTTCCTCTCCCCCGGGATAAATATGTAAATCCTATCCTATCCTAACACAACCACATCAAATTAAGATGTTTTAGCTAAAATAACTCAAGGAATTTTTTGACGATTGCGATTAAATTTAGTTTGGCCAAGACTTTTTGCTTTTCACCTTTGCTTTGTAATACTGTAAATATTGTTTATAAAATGTAACTTTTTACGTCACACTTTCATGGCCCGCCAGTCTGAGTAGCCAAAATTTTGGCCCTTTGTTTAAAAACCGTGCCCACCCCAGTCATATAGGGTGTTCATAATGTCTTAAACAACAAATTAAATATTTACTTGTTAAAAATCAACAAACCCGGTTACGATATATTTAGAACTGACTTCGTACCTAAATTGAAATTGTAAAGAGACTTCCTGAACACCTTGTATAGTACATTACAAATTTTATGAACTATTTTTATATTTTAACAAAGTATATACAATTCAATTTTCAGAGCGGTTAAATTTTTTAATTCAAATCAAATACTGAGTCTTTTGCTCTAAGTGCCCAATGTGGTTCAGCTGCCAAAGTCATACTCACCTATAATAACAGTGTTCTAAGAACTCAATTTTCGACCTTAGAAATTAAATTACATATTGAACCTTGGATGTCGCTGCTGGATAACCAATCCTGGTTCCCCGCGACTTCACTCCCCTAGTGAAAATGCGTGTTTAAATTATATATTGTTAATTTCGTATGTTGATTTTTACTGGATAAAAATATTAACTTGACTGTGTGACTTTACACTCATGTATTATTTTAGCAGGGAGGCGGCGGTGGAGGAGGCGGCGGCGGCGGAGGAGGAGGCGGCGGCGGCGGCGGCGGCGGCGGCGGCGGCGGAGGAGGCGGCGGCGGAGGAGAAGGAGGCGGCGGCGGAGGAGGAGGAGGAGGAGGAGGAGGCGGCGGTGGAGGAGGAGGCGGCGGAGGAGGAGGCGGCGGAGGAGGAGGAGGCGGCAATGGTGGTAATGGAGGAAATGGCGGGAACGGAGGAAATGGCGGCAACGGAGGAACTGGCGGAGGTAACAGCTTGTTCCCCATTTAACTTCAAATTACTGATATAAATGGGGCTTTAACAAGGGATGATAGACATGAGCCACAAAGACATAGATTTACGTATCTCTCTCTCTGACGGGATGGTCATCACTGACCAGCCGTGGCACTCTTCACGAATCGCCGCCATTGTTTCCGGTTTTGTGCCATTCTGAGTAACTGATGACCATCCCGTCAGAGAGAGAGATACGTAAATCTATGTCTTTGTGGCTCATGTCTATCATCACTTAACAGCTCACTTAACAGCTTATCACTTAACAGCTCAACTCAACAAATTGCCCTAATCGCGGGCGGAACGGTATTTGATGCCTCTATAGGCTTATCTAATCACCCCATAGATACTGCTGCATGCAGCGGTAATTAACTGCTATTTTAGAACCTGCTAAATATTGGCAGCGATGATATTAATTGAATTTTATCTAGTTCGTTGTAATATTTTGTCATTAGTGAGCTATCATGCGTAGTTGGATTTAACATTTCTATGATAAAAACAACTTTAAATCTGTCAAGAGAAATATTTGTATTCATATATTAGCTGATGTACCGTGGCTTCGTTTTTTAGGTACTTCAAATGATCCTTGTGCTGACGGTACATATCCAGAAGGAACTCTATTTCTTTATGAAGAAGGATGCTATCCGTACTATTATGAATGCGTGCATGGTAACGATTTTTTATTTCACAAAGTATCGTCAAGATTGAATAATCGAACCACTAAACTTGGAATATTTATAAAAAAAAATATTGGGTACTTTCGTAGTATGTGCACCAGGTTCGGGTTAGGGCAGAATTTTATTCCAATTTTCCCTATTTTAGTTCTATTACGAGTTCGGGAATGTCTGTGTTAGCCGAGTGAACATACCACGTGCCCACGTGTTTCAGTCCCTTTAAAGCACTTGATGTAAAATAGGCGAAAATTAGTTACCTCCTTATCGGTACACATACTTCTGGATCGTCAAAAATTGTTATATTATTAAAATATATTATTTTTTTTTCCAGGTCAAGCTTTACAAAGACCATGTGCTCCGGGTACGGTATTCAGTACTTCTGTTGGAGTGTGTATTCATCCGCGAGATCATCCGGCATGCGAAGGTACGAAATCATGAAGAAGTGATTATAACTTGATCTAATCCCTCCTTGATATCACTCAATCATTTATCACTAGCAAAATCACTTGCCAAAATAATTTGCGTTCGTTTGGAATATGTTCCATTTAACTAGTTCTTACTTATCGATCTTGATCGTAATTGGCCTGCGGGGCGCGGTTTGGGGCCCATTGTAGCTCAAGTTACTGCTTGAAGTTGACAAACACTGTTTATCTGAGTATTACGGCACGTTCAAATGGACATATTTAATAATTAACTCAACTGATCATTAATGTTATATTGCAACACCAAAATATTATCATAAGTATCATATTATATTAAAGGATCAATATATATATATATATATTCTTATGTATAAATGATACATGGGGTCTTGTACTAGTTGAGGTCCTAATTTGAAATAAATAATGTCATACAACCTTTTAGATGGCGGCAACGGAGGCGGTGGCGGCAATGGAGGAAATGGCGGCAACGGAGGAAATGGCGGAGGTAAGCGTAACGGCTTGTTCCCTATTTAACTTCAAATTACTGATATGAACCAGGCTGTAAGTATGGGCTGATAGATAGCCACAAATATATGGATTTACGTATGTTGATTCATTATTCCATCAGATGGTGGTTTGCACCAGTGTTGAATTTGAAAATGGATCAAAAATGCGTCAAATCAGTTTTAAACGCTCGACCAAGATTTGTTTGGAAACAATTAAATTCGAACTTTTATTTATATCATTCAAATGCGTAAAAAATCTGATAACTAAAGTTTGATTTTTTCAAGTTTAATTCCAAACTCTGTCGCCAGATAGTCATCATAGTAAACTCCAATAAAATGCCATATCAGTTTGCGAGAAAAATACGAGGACAAGAATATGAAAAATAAGAATATTTATATGGCTGGTGGGTAAATTCTGCAAAAGGTTGAACTTAAAAAAACATAAAATGAATGGAGTCGTCAACCGATGTGAATTGACAGCTCTAACTCAACCAATTGCCTCAATCGCTAGCAGAACTCTATTGGATGTCTCTATAGACGTATCTAATCATCTCAGAGATACTGCTGCATGCAGCAATAAGTATACCCAACTGCTATTTTAGAACCTGCTAAATATTGGCAGCGATGATATTAATTGAATTTTATCTAGTTCGTTGTATTTTTTGTCATTAGTGAGCTATCATGCGCGTTTGTTTCAAGATTTCTATGATAAAAACAGCTTTAAATTTGTCAGAAGAAATATTTGTAATCATATGTTAGCTGATGTCTCGCGGTTTCGTTTTGTAGGTACTTCAAGTGATCCGTGTGCTGACGGTACATATCCAGAAGGAACTCTATTTCTTTATGAAGAAGGATGCTATCCGTACTATTATGAATGCGTGCATGGTAACGATTTTTTATTTCACAAAGTATCGTCAAGATTGAATATTCGAACCACTATACTTAAATTATTTTAAAAAAAATGGGTACTTCCGTAGTATGTGCACCAAGTTCGGGTTAGGGCAGAATTTTATTCCAATTTTTCTTATTTCAGTTCTATTACGAGTTCGGGAATATCTGTGTTAGCCGAGTGAACATACCACCTGCCCACGTGTTTCAGTCCCTTTAAAGCACTTGATGTAAAATAGGCGAAAATTAGTTACCTCCTTATCGGTACACATACTTCTGGAGCGACAAAAATTGTTACATTATTAATATATATATATATATATACTTTTTTTTCAGGTCAATCTTTACAAAGACCATGTGCTCCGGGCACGGTATTCAGTACCTCTGTTGGAGTGTGTATTCATCCGCGAGACCATCCGGCATGCGAAGGTACGAAATCATGGAGACGTGATTATAACTTGATCTAATCCCTCCTTGATATCACTCAATCACTTATCACTTATCGATCTTCCGCATGTTTAATATTTTACTCGTCGAAAAAAAAAATTGTCAAAAAAAAATGAAATAAAAAATAAAATGTTTGCTCCGATATTAGCGACACCACGTGTCCCATCACTAACTAATTAATAACTCGCTCATTATACCAGATAATTCACCCAAAATCAATAGGCTTCTGGTACGAGATATGATGAATGCACATGCAGAATTTGAAGCAGATTCGTGAGATATTGCGTGTATCTAACAGACAAACAGACAGATACCTATAAACATACTTACCGATCTTAAGATCGATAAGCAACAAACAGACAAATACCTATCAACATACTTACCGATCTTGATCGATAAGTAATGAAGTAACAGTTGGCGGTATCTAGAACGCAAAAAGCAAAAAAATATAGTATTAAATGAACTATTTTACTCTAGTTCGGCGATCCATATCAAATTGTTAAAAGGGGCCCGCGGAGCGCGGTAATTGGCCCGCGGAGCGGTTAAGGGACCATTGCGGCTCAAAGGTACCGCTTGAAATTAACAAACGCTGTTTATTTAATAATTACGGCACGTTCAAATGGACATATTTAATAAATAACTCAACTGATCATTAATGTTATATTGCAATACCATAATATTATCATATTGTTGCAAGGATAGCACGCATCTCTAAAATGTAAATGTTAGTAAATGGTAAGAGGTTAATACATGAATAATTCTTAGTTTCATTTTTAAAACAACGTATGAATCGGACTGGATTTGCGATCAATTTGAGACTCAAACAGTAAATTATCTAGACTCGAGGTGGTTTGAAATGTGCTACTCAAATTTTGGAATATTTCAGAACTAAATTGGCAAAATAGTTTGACAATATTAGCTTAGTAATGCCCCATCATAGAATTCACCTAAACCTACATTCAGAGGAACACCGATTTACCGACCGAATAGGGTTTAACTTTATCTCTGAAATAGAAAGACGAATAAAGTAACTTAAATCATGTCACAGCTTTTGTATATGCACGAATATATATATTCTTATGTATAAATGATAGATAGGGTCTTGTACCAGTTCAAGTCTCGATCTGAAATAAATAATGTCATATAAACTTTTAGATGGCAGCAACGGAGGCGGTGGCGGCAACGGAGGTGGCGGTGGAAATGGCGGCAACGGAGGAGGCGGTGGTAACGGCGGCGGAGGTGGCAACGGAGGCGGTGGCGGCAACGGAGGCGGAGGTGGAAACGGAGGCGGCAACGGAGGAGGAGGTGGCAATGGCGGCAACGGAGGTGGCGGTGGAAATGGCGGCAACGGAGGAGGCGGTGGTAACGGCGGCGGAGGTGGCAACGGAGGCGGTGGCGGCAACGGAGGCGGAGGTGGCAACGGAGGCGGTGGCGGCAACGGAGGCGGAGGTGGCAATGGCGGCAACGGAGGAGGTGGCGGAAATGGCGGGAACGGAGGAGGTGGTGGAAATGGCGGAAACGGAGGAGGTGGCGGCAACGGAGGCGGTGGCGGCAACGGAGGAGGCGGTGGAAATGGAGGAGGTAAAATAATTCTTTCGCTAGATTTAGGGTTGCAAAAAAAATAAATAAATAGCCTATAATAATTTACCAGCTTCATTCAAATAGCATTAATAACATTTTAAGCATCTTCCCAAATTTGAGAGTTTTAGGCCATATTAAAAACCTAGCAATAGCGCATTATAATAAGTATTTTTGAAGTAATATAATTACCTTTGTAAAAGGTACTCGCACTACCAAGGCCGAACCTAAAAGTCCAATCATGCTTGAAATACTTATGAATATGCCAATAAATCCTGAAAATCATTCTATTCAAAATTGGTAAACCTCAATAATGATTAATTTTATGCAATTTCAATCATAGGTGGCGGTAATGGCGGTAATGGTGGCAACGGTGGTAATGGCGGTAACGGTGGCAACGGAGGCGGAAATAACGGATGCAAAAAGAACGACAAAAACTGTGGAGGCGGAGAGGTACGTTTAATAGTCAAGTCTAAGCAATAAAAATCTGCGACCTCTTATAATCTAATAAACCGTTTCGATAAATTTGCCTGTCTGCAACAAGTGGGGCAGTTATGAGAATTACATTTATAGTTGTGGAATTATATAGAACTTTATGGTTACGCTCATGGAGTGGATGTTCGGTAAGGCGCCTAAATCATACTAAGAAATGCGGTTTGTCGGGCTGCACAGTAACAAGTCAGATATGAATAAGATTTATATATGGAAAAGGCGGAAATGTAACTTAAGCATGTAAACGATCTGAATAACAATTCTGTTACTCGAATGGATCGGTAACTAGACACACAACTAAAATTTTTATTATAAAAATATCTTCTGTCACAACCCTGTTTCAGAATAATTCGGTGAGATTCGATAAATTTTGTGGAGCCGATCTCCCCCCCCCCCCCCCCCCGCCCCTCAATCTTCAAACATATTATCGCTGATAACAAAATATTCACCACTCCCTAAATTTCGAATTCTGATTTGGGAATTATCTTGTCAGGAATCCAAAATTCAAAAATCGAATTCAAAAATCACATCGAGTTTACTTTATCGTCGGAATAAAATGCAAAGTCTGTTTTCAGAAATCTAATCGAGCTTATTTTTTGTTTTGTAGAATAGTCCACAGTCACCACAGACAGGAAAATCAAGTTCAGGAAAGAGTCCCCATACCCACGGATCAAGCAAAAAGTCTCCCCATACCCACGGATCTAGCAAAAAGTCTCCCCATACCCACGGATCGAGCAAAAAGTCTCCCCACTCCAAATCGTCAAAGAAGTCTAGCAAAAAATCCCCAAAAACCAAAAAATCAAGCAAAAAGTCAAAAAAATCTCCCAAGAGCCCCAAATCCGGGAAGTCGAGCAAATCTAGCAAAAAATCAAGAAAGAGAAGAAGAGGTTAAAAATCAAATAATCAGACTGATCTTATGATGACGGACGAATCATGACTATAATTCTAAGCCTTATAATTTTAATTCCTTATAGTTCATTTTAGCTAGAAGCGATTCGCTTTCAAAACTCCTTCTGTAAACTGGTCTAGTTTGATACCAACGTTCTATGAAAGATAAAAAATTACAGCATAGATGACCTCTAACTTGCATGACTTCATTCTTCCAATATTTAGTAGCTTAATATATACGTGCGCACCAAAACGTAACAGATCTCAGATAGATAAAAAAAATTCCTGTCCACTTTCAAATATGCAAAAACCTTTGTTTTGGCTGTTACGATTAAAATAAGTATAAAACTACAACATACAACTTCCATTGGCATTTAGAATTTGTTTTAGTTCTGATATAGTTTTTTATTCATGTTGATTCGGATTAATCGATGAACATAACTAGAAAGAGCTTAATTTTACAACTGATTTCGTTTGAATTCTAGTGATATTTGTCAATATAGATTCTAACTTTTTCTCGGTTGCTTATCTAGCAATATTTTTGTAGCCTAACTGTTCAGTGACGCTAATATTTGCACATCTTTTGACTAATTTCATGCAGTACATATATTTTTTTCGAGCAATTTTGCACTCTTTTAGTTTTTTTTTCTCAATAAAGCAAATCAGATAATGATGATGTTTTCTTATGCTTGAAAAGTCTCTATATCTTGAGAACATGAGTGTCTTTTAGAAAGTATTAAGCCTCGTAAAAATCTTACCTCCCTAGGACATCCATGAGATTTTATTTTGAAACCGTGGAATTATATAGAACTTCATGGTTACGTCAATAAAGTGGGAGTTCGGTAGGGCGCCTAAATTATACAAAGAATTGTCGTACTTCACAGTCACAAGTTAGAAATGGATAGGATATATATATATACATTTATCGCTGGGATGGGAAGTCGGTAAGGTACGATACCTTAAGCATGTGACCAGGGGAGTGTCAAACTTTTCTGCTGGCCGGGCTAGTTTCTGATGCACGGGGCGAGTATCTGATAATGCAGCCCCTTGTAACTAACTTCAAAAATAGTTTTGAGGATGAACAAATTATAGATGTTGTTATGCATGAGAATGAATAAATCAAAGGTCAAGTAAGAGTAAAATGTAATATTATTATTTAAATCATCAAACTAAGCAACAAACTGCCCTTTGCCCGACCAAACTGGATGACTGGATAATAAAATCCGACAAAATTTGAAATAAAGAATCCCACAGGATTCAAAAATTGAAAAAAGGTAATTAAAAATCAACTAATTTATTTTTATTTGAATACAAACAAATGAGCGAGACTGACATGGATATGGAGACGAAACCCAAAAAAAAGTAGTTTTCGTACCGTGCATATCGGTTTGGTATATCGGCATACCAAGCAATTGGTTTAATAGTCAGTGAGAAAAGAAAAGCGATTTCTTCATAACAACAAAAGAACGAGAGAGCTATGCTCAGATATATGGACACATAGCGACACCTAGTGGCAAATTCGGATGACTTTATAGCACACAAAAAACGAATTCCATGTAGCTCACCGGATTATTTGAAATAAATAGAAGCCTTCTAGCAAAAAAAATAATCTTTAAGCACTGAAAAGCAATTGGTCCAGTAATCAAAGAGAAAAGCGTTTTTTTTTCTGTGAGAAAAAACCACAAGAACAAGAACAACATAATATTAAAACGATCCCTAGGTCCACCCAAGTGCCCAAAAATACCAACAAGATCAACAACAACACAATACAGCAAAACGACCAGTATGCCCAGTTCGTCTCAAATAAATTCAAATCGATCGCGGAGGAAGGAGGCACCGACAGTTTTGTGGCATTTCAGTGATGCCATCGATGTCGACCGCGTCATGGTGCTTGCTCCTATGATTTTTCGTAAAGGATGTTTTATTTGCTTGTAGCGAGGAAGTTATTACTTTATTATTGATACGTTACTTTGGAGGACGGGAGGTGCTTAATTTAATTGAAGGGCTCTATTACGTCACTGTGACGTCGTAATGACGTAATTTTTGGAAGGTGTAGTCAAGTGGGGGTTAGGATTGATACGTGAAAAAATTGTCATGCTACGCCCACTAGAAGTATGTTAGGTAAGAAACTACATGAGACCCACTGCTTGGATAATCCCAGCAAAAATGTGATCTAAAAATACAGCCTATGCTAGACCCTATTTGACATAGGAAATATCTGTTTAGTTGAAAATTGAGTAGGTCGTGAGGTCTGTCGAGAATTTCATACTGCGCCAGACAGACTTTATTAAACAATAAAAATGTTACATCCTGAAATCACATTTTTGTTTGGTATTACAGTCCTGCAGTCTGACACTGACTGTGTTATAGAAACTACAGTCAGACAGTAATCTACGAGTAATTTAAGACTAAGATGTCTACAATAATTAATGCTGACAGTCAGGAAATTGCGTCCAAAATTATCAAAGAAAATGATTTCTTTCTTTTTGACTGCGATGGCGTACTTTGGACCACAGGACATATTTATCCTGGCGCAGCGGAGGTTATACATAAACTACATGCATTAGGAAAAAGAGTTCTTTTTGTTACGAATAACAGCACAAAAACTAGACAACAATATTATGAGAAAATTATTCAATATAAAATTGAAGCGTCTCTTGAGGATATATTCTGTACCTCCTATACTACAGCATTGTATCTCAAACACCATGTTAAAAAAGGTGAAAAAGTTTACATTATGGGAAGCTCAGCAGTTGCCGAAGAATTGGAAAATGTTGGTATTGAGAGTTTCGGTGTTGGGCCAGATACTTCAATTATAAGTTTGCATTCTGATTTTTCTAGACCGTTAGAAAAGAATGTGAGAGCTGTTGTAACTGCGTTTGATGGATACTTCAGTTACGCAAAAATCATAAAGGTATGCTCATTTTATTGTTGTGAAGAAGAAAGTTTGGGAAGTCTGGGGAAAATTTACAATCGACTTCTCAAGTTAGCTTCAAATAAATGCTGTTAATCCTGAATTTTAGACTCTTGGTTTCATTTTTGTCGTATTTTATTTAAGACACACATTTTCTTTCATGCAATTAATTGGGTCTAAATTGGTGGGCTGCACCCCACAAGGCGAAGCAAATGAAAAATTTTGTTAGATTTGATCTTGCCTGTCCTATTTTGGATATTTACATTCATTTCATCCACATATTTTTTGAATAAACATACTTACTATCTGTTATTGTTAGATAGGTATTTTTTTTATTTTTTGGGTGGGTCGCGAGAGATTATAATTTATTCAACCAATTTACTTGATACATTAAATTATTGTTTATCAATATATTTACAGGCAGCATCCTACATAGCCAAAGAAGGTACAATATTTGCCGCCACAAATATGGACGCTCAGTTCCCTTTGAAAAACTCTGAATACAAACTCCCTGGCACAGGAGCCCTTGTGAAGTCTGTGATCACAGCGGTAGGACATGAACCCGATGTCATATGTGGAAAACCTGATTCTGTCATGTTTGATTGCATCAAGGTGAGACATAAAATGTGTGTTAGTGATCATTCATTCATGACATTGACAAAATTTCTATAAGCTTATCCGATATGTATTTGGGAAATTGTATCCAAATATATGGTCCAATTATTTATGTAACCATATATAGTTTTCAGTATGAGGCCATATGTAAAGAGCTACTAATATTTGGGGAACCTGGAATCTTTGGCATTACCTTATTTATTACACCCTGTGTGACATGGGATTTGACAGGTTTAATCGGCTACGCAGACACAGTTAAGTCTAGCATCTTATTAACCACTAAGTCATCGCGCCAGCCCATGTATTTAATCATTGCTCTCTTTTTACAGGAGGGAACTGATATCGACTGCAACAAAGCAATTATGATTGGAGATCGTTTAGACACCGATATTTTGTTCGGAAAAAACAATAACTTACAAACTTTGGCTGTAATGACGGGGGTCACGACTCACCAAAAACTGAATGAGATTCAACAAAGCACTGACCCCGAAATCAGGAAATTGATTCCCCAATATTATTTGGAATCAATCGTTGATTTGGGAAAATATTTGTAAAGCCACTGTGCACTTATGATTTGTTGAGATGTACTCCTCTCTTTCAGGGAAGACTACAACATATTGCTGAAGCACAGCGTGTCCATAAAGTCCGTTTACAATTTCAATTTGTTATGAAGTCAGTTCTCTATATATATTAAACAAATTTGTTGTTTTTAATCGGAAATTATTCAAGTATTTTTACTTCTGTGAGGGCCAAAACAATATATAGTATCAATAAATTCCCTTTGCAATTTTAGGACCTTATGGACACCCTATGCTATACAGATCTTTTAGTAATTGCTTATAACTATCCAGACCCACAGTTATTTTTAGCATAAAACATGACCTTATCGCTTATATTAGCCAATTGTTTATGTTATTCTATATATTAATATAATTTGAAACATCCTATTGAAAATAACTAACTATGCTATGAAACAAAAATCATTAATTTATTGAACTATTTTATTCATAGATTTATTGTTTAATCTGTGTAGAACTGTTTTTGAAATACCAGTACGGAAGTCCAAGCGTAATAGGAATAAATTTTGTTGAAAGATTCATATAGATTTCTGTAGATAATTATTCAAAAAATCCAGGACAAAATTTTATCCCGAAGGACTTTTGGGGATTAGTATGGTCCGAAATTCCCCAATTTAAGGATAATGTTATCTATTTATTTATGTAAGTACAGTTTATCGACATCCTTTACCCAGAATAAACAAAAAATTCCCCTTAAGCTATAAGGAATATGAACTGCATGTCCCAACAAAAAGAATTGAATTATTTTGTTTAATTATGCAATTTTTCCTCTGATGAAGATTTTATGAATAGTCAAGTTTAGTTGTTTTTTGTCTTTCTTTTGTCAAAAACTATAAATAGTACTTCCTGATCTTGTTATTTTTCACTTTTAAATATGATATCATTGTTTATAAGATTTTAAATTGATCTTATGCAATATTAGGAAATAGTTTTACTGTGCGAGAATTTTAATTCATTTATAGATAAAAGGAATTAGTTTTCCACAGTTAATTTTTGCAATCTTTCAGTTCTTACTTGTGTCAAGTTATGTCTTACTTTGCGAAGCCAAATCAACAAGACTATCAAGTTCCCTTTTTGAATAATTTCAGTCTCTTCAATGTATCTCTGCATGTCTCTTTCACAGAAACATTTAAATATGGTAAATCTAACTAGATTACTTAATTTTCATAACATTAATCGGCAATGGTGGATCAAAACAAAAGTATCAAGAAAAAGATTCCCTGCTCGGGGAGGGAACAATTTAAAAACAAAAATGAACGTCTGGCGCCGTCAAGAGGATAATAAAATAGAAGCAGAGGCTGAAAACGTAATTCGACTTGCAGTAGCCGGATGTACGAACAGAAAATATTACCGAGTCGTTGTTGGGCCGCATTACGGCCCTCGAGACAAGTACGAGATAGAACAGTTAGGGACTTTTGATCCCATGCCGAATATTTTTAACGAAAAAACCTGCGCTTTAAATTTCGAGCGAATCAAATACCATATTGGAATGGGAGCTCATATAACACGACCCGTACGAAGGCTACTTGGACTTGCTGGTTTTCTCCCACTTGAACCGACATTAATATTTTTTGCTCAACATTTGCGAAGGAGGAGACTGATTGAGCAGAAAATTAAGGAACGAGACGCAGAAAAAGAGGGAGAGGAACAAAAAGAAACAACGGCTTAAGTGTCTATATATTTCGCAGACTCTAAATCTCTTTGCTTCTAGAACATTGGTGGTAATTACAGGGTGATAATTTTCACTTATTAATAATGCTATTTTTGCGGAAAGAATTGTATGTTTTTCTTGGAGTTTTTTCCCAGCATGAAAAAGTGAGTGGGCTGCAGAATCAGTGTGCAACGAAAATGGGCCACGAAAGAAAGAGAACCATTGCTTTAGAAAGAGGGCATAACGATAAGTCTAGATTTAACTATACATGGGATATCTAGACTTATTTTTCAATAATTCAAAGTTTCAGTTTAATCGATTTTCACACCTTTTACTATAGTCCACTTTGGATATATATTTTTGACAGCTGGAATTCCATAGTTTTTGAATAAAAATGTTCTAATTTATTCCAAAATTTACTCTGTTGAATAAAATGAACTTTGAATGTATATGAATATCATATTCTTTTTTGACATCCCTGGATGTTATATTTTTGAACTACACAGGAGGCGCTCTGTCACAGCAGAGCGTTACGAGAGACAATAAATTTTTTAACTTGCGGACTAAAATTGTTATGTTATAGAATGGTCCAAATTTAAGAGTGGATTGAAAAGGATTGCTTTCGTCTATTCAAATTTGTGTGAAGACACTTGTACCTACCAGAGCCGCATCCAGGATGATTTCGGGAGATTAAACCAGAATTGAGTTATTTACAGCCTAAGTAACACGTCGCGCTGACATCGGCGTTTTCAATAAGATACGTCATTTGTGACGTTTTCACTCTTTAAAAAGGGGTAATACTAGCCTACCTACCTCCAGTTCAGTTTAAATTTATTTATTCCTGGGAACTAGACTCAAAACCTATTTATTTATTCACAAATTACAAAAACTGATCCGAATGTCAGATTTGATAGAGAGATTTGAGTATTCAATACATTTGGCAAGTAATACTAACATCAAAAACTAGATTATCAAATCTGACATTCGGATCAGTTTTTGTAATAGAGAGATTTGAGTATTCAATACATTTGGCAAGTAATACTAACATCAAAAACTAGATTATATCCTCTCAAAATATATTTTTTCAAAATGGTTTATTTATAAACTTGTGAAAGGTAACCTGCCTCCTCAGACAGGGATTACATTTGTTTCAGTTTCCTGATAAGGCCCGTCAGAATCCCATCTACGAAATCAGTTTTTTTCTGGTGCGAAAGCACCATTGCGATTGACATGGGTAAAAAATCTCACATCAGGTAAGACGCAAGAATTCTTACTAATTGCAGACAATAGAAATAATGCCGTCACTTACGATGCCAAGGTCCTGTTTTCACACGATAGTCAAGATTTTTTCACTACGTCGCTGCCTAATAACCAGTATTTGTTATTTCAGAACTCCCTTTATTTTATTATCTATGTACTTCTACAGTGCGTTTTATTAGAATCGTAAAAATACAGAAGGCTTTTTTGACATCAGCAGACAATAACCAATCTTAAGCTTTGTCCACATCTGCGCCTATATTTCAGTCAGTCCCTTTACCTTCATTTTACCCCACTGAAGTCCCCATTAAGAAAAGGTATTTACTGTCAAAGTCTTCAGTTGATGGGAGTACCGGGTCTCCTGAAGTTCGCGCGGAGCATAGATCTTGCTCAAATATGGCTACGATAGTCACTGCAACTTCGCAGTGATGTAATTTTTGGATGACGTAGATGGGGGTTAGGAACGACATATACAAAATTGTTGAGCCAGGCCAACTAGAGGTACTCGCGGGGTGTACTTCGGGAGACACGGAGTACCCACAAGGTTCGACAAGTAAAACCAGAAGTGTGCGATGACCCTAACTACAACAAACAAACAAAAAAAACGGTTTTAACCCCTGTGAACCAAGCTCATGCCAGATGGGACTGGAAAAAAAGACAGCGAGACCCACATCAGGATGTCTGAAAAACGGCTTCAACGCCAGTAAACACCACCAACTTTTTATTTACCTTTATCCCATAAGCAGGGTTTTCACAGTCAAGAAGAGCCAGACTTAACAAAAAAGTAGTTGATATGACGACTAAAACAAAAGGTAGGGTGTTCGGCATCAAAAATATTGGATTTCAAAAGTAAATATTTCTTGAACAAAACATACGTTTGATACCATTTGCCAAAAATATCACTTTTGTGCTGGAACCGGCTGACAAAAAATTTGAATCCCACCACTGCTCCTACTGAGTCTATCTTCCTTCAGTTGGCATCTCCAGCCCCCTATAAATACTTACAGACAGTGTTCCCTCTAAGGTGTGCGAGTGTGCGCGCGCACACAGGCTTCAGAGGCTGCGCACACGCATAGATTTACTGCGCACAGACGTATTTCGATGTAATGTAAAAATGTGCTCGGTTGGCATGTTGAGAAAGTTTGTTGTTGGCCCACCCATTACCCGGTTAGAACGCCAAAATTTCTTCATTGGTTTTTGCACAAATATTAGTCATTTCCAAAAAAGTGCGCACACACCAAAATTTCTGCGCACACATACTACAAAAAATTAGAGGGAACATTGCTTACCGAACCCCCTAATCAACGTTGATGGTTCATAGATTTGATTCACAACAGTAGTGATGGAGCTCAAACCATTTCCCTAACCGTATTCATGGGAGACATAGCTATGATTCCAGGTCCTTAATAGGTTCTCCTGAAGTATGTGCACCAAGATGTCGCACAACCTGATCCCCAACCTAGTACACAACCCTAGTTCAGGTTTTGCGCCATCTTGGTGCGCATACTTCAGGAGGTCCCCTTAATATCTTTGGTCAATTACTAGTCTATTTTAGGAAAGTTGATGGTCAAAGGGCTCTAGATTCAAGAATAAGTATATTTAACAACCTACTTGAACAAAAATACCGGGACAAAAAAAAAATAAAAAAAGAGAAATCAAAACAAAAAAATAGGAAGTGAAAATTTTTGAGTAAAAGGAGTTATGATAATAGCTAATCTGCCATTAAACTAGTATAACTGTAATCAGTAAGTGTACAAAAAATAAAATGAGAAAAATTTCACTAAGATTGATATAAAAAAAAAGTTGAAACAAGGCGTGAATTACTAGAGTATAAATTCATAACAGTGCAAGAAGCTGATAGTTCTGAACTAAAACAGAAAATATGCTAATCCACTGAATTAAAAAAAATTTAAGAAAAGTTTGAAAAAGTTAGGCCATGGGAAGCTTTCATATCTGAAGGCTGAACAATGTCAAAAAAAAAATAGTATTTTTAGGAACATTGAGTAAAAATAGGGATAATCAAAACTAACCAGCAAGCATCCTTACTTTTCCATTCACTATGGAATTAGACTATACAGTGTGCAAAAAAGAGAGAAATTGTACTAACTTTGACATAAAAAAGTGGGGAGTAAAGATTTGTAGCAGCTTAGGTTTAATTACCAGTAACAAAAATGTATTAGGGGAAGTGAACAAAAAATCTTAAATTCAAACTTGATTTTAGCTAAAGCAACATTTCCCCACTTGGATAATTCCAGTATTTTTTCCCCATGGGGGGGGGGGGGATTTTGCTTGGTATGTGTACAAATACTAATTTAATTCTCTATCGTTATCACTATAATGGTAATTTATGCATCATTCAAACGGCAAACAAGCAGGAGTACTACTGACGCACAATACTAACTAAATCTCCATCGAAGGTTGAAAAAGTAATTACTTTTTATGCATATTGAGGGGGGGGGGGGGATAAAGCGATCCAAAATAACCAAAGGGAGGTAATTAACAAAAAAGGCTAGGAACCACTAAAAAAACAATATGTTATTCATTTTCGGTAAATTTGAACAAATTACAGAGTAAATTCGGATCATGGGAAATTTTATTGTTTATGCTGATATCTGAAGGTTGTATCGAGTTGTCATTTGGATCAGGTGCTGAATTTGTAACAATACTTATAAGATCACAAGCTAATTGAAGATTTTCAAGCTTTTGTTTTGGCGATAGTTGCTTAGCAACTATGTATTCTTCAACTGGGTCGCTAACAACAACAGCTTGGCCATTGGTCACAGATGACTGGTCACAAGTCATGCTTGTATGACCATTTATTTTTTCCATTGCTGGCTGCTCTGTGTAATTATTTGCAGCTGGTAGATTAGATGGGTCTGCGGTCATGCTTGACTGATCACCTGAAACAGAGCTAGAAATTAAATCATTTTCTAGTTTCAACAATAATTTATCTCTGTAGATTGTTAAATGGTGGTTGATGTTCTCTGATATTCCGGACAGATTTCGACAGATTGTTGGGACGTCCTCTGGTCGAATCATTGTCGTCAAATGAACCAATGTTGTACATAGTTGCTCTTGTAGTGTATCTAGAATCAATATGAAGAGTGTTGTTTGTAGCCCGTCGTATATTTTAAGACGCTTCAAAAGTGTGTGTACCAATATGGAGGTAACTAATTTTGTTCGCCTACTTCACATCAAGTTGTGTGAAGAAACTGAAACCTATGGGCATGTGGTATATTATCTTTGATAACACAGACAGTCCCCGAACTTGTAATAGAACTAAAATACGGAAAATTGGAATAAAATTAGGGCCTAACCCTAACCTGGTACACACACTACAGGTGTCCCATTTTTTACAATAATCGATTGAACTTACGGAGAGCCTCGATACTTACCTCTGAACTTATACTCAGTAAAATTAGCAGCCATGTCACTATCTTCAAACCCATGGATTAAAGATCGATATATTTCACTAAACATTGATCCAAACTGATCTCTCTTAACCGGGGTTGAAAGAGCCAATGCAGCTTTGATTCGAACCTGAAAATAAAGTTGTTTATGAAGCTCAAAATATCTTTAAAATGTGGTGATTTGAGTCTTAACATATAGCAAGCATCAAACAGTCACGACATTTGACCCTGTTGTCTCATACTGTTCGCCCTTTAATAGCATGGTGTTTTGATTTGAAAGTAATTAAGCTTAAAGACTCTTAGTTGACGTTTGAGCTAATAAAAGCCCAGTGTACGAGTTTATTTATTACAGTGTTTCTCAACCTGGACGCTCAGGCCCATAAGCAGTTATGGGCTTTGAGAAAGTATTTTCGAAATGGACTTGCAGTAGGTCATCAATCACCGAGGAAGTGTCATCAATTACAAACTGCAAAAATGAGTGGATTGGCGCTAGAGGTCAAACCAAGTATTGGGAGATTAACTTGACAATCTGATAAGTAGACACAAGGATTAGTTTGGTCATTGACACAACCCCACAAATATTAAAATCATTTGAAATTTCCGCACCTTGAAATTTTTGCAGGAGGTAACACTGTTACACAGTGCTTGATATATATGATCTGTCCACTTGGTGTTACCCAAGAGAAGCTCTTTATTTCGTAAAAAGTTACTGCAGGCGGTACAGGCATTCCATCGAACCTGAAATTCAAAATAAAATTATCATTTCGACTCTTATACAGACTGTTATTTAACCACTAGAGTAAAGGGTGAGCTTTTTTAAATATTTACAGAACTAGTACTGTAATTTAAGTAATACCCAACATTAACTGCTGACGGGACAAAGCGCAGTGGTTTGTAATATTATTAAGCTGTCTTATCAACTTTTCTGAAAGAACAGTTTATCTACTCAGTGGCTGAGTTGATGTACAGAATTCAGGTGTAACAGAGTGCAACTTTCATAAGCGTGAACTAATAATAAAAAAATACAGCTAATTTAGAACAACGCCGATAAGAGGTATTGAAAAATATCTCCGAATAGCTTATTGTATTAAGTCCTATTCTCAGCGACGTCCATCATGAAAAAACAAACTAACCTTGACCATAACATCCCCAGCCACCATATCAGCTAGTATATTCGTAGACTTCAACATTAATTCCTCAAATTTTTGATTCTTCAAATAATTTGTGTCAGAGAATCTGAGTAAATTTCCAAGCACTCTCATCATGTTAAAGACAACCTGTGAAATGATATTTATTAGGCATTAAGGGGGTTTGACACAGTGAAAAGGATAGGATTCATACCAGAGGAAAGTAAATAGGACTGTTTAATAATCCTATAGTGCAATTGAGCCTATGGTTCACTTGCTAGTCCATGTCAGGTATGGAATTAGTTAGTTATTTGTTTCAAATAGATTTCATGGCGGAGAAAGTCGTAACCCACCAGGGCTACATCCTACAGTGGCGGAGAGTCTACAATCTTCTTGTACACAAGCATTTTCCACAGGATTCGAACCTGAAACCCCACGCAAGTAATCAGAGGTGCGATGGCGAGCATACTCCTAACTTCCAAGCTTTTTAGACATGTAGCAACTAACATTTGCAGAACACCAACCAATACTGGTTTATCGCGTTCCCTTCCACCCGGAATGCATTATTTTCCTCTCTTTTCTTATCTCGTTCGGTATGTACGGTGTGTATTTCTTATATGATGATAAAATAAACGACTGATTACTACTGATTACTGAATGAACACCAATTTGCTTAAACCAAATGGAGCATCTAGTTTTAATTCATATACTGTAAAAGTTCTGTTTTGAGAGCATTAAATAGAGTATAGAATGTTGTATAAAAATATTATATATTTTATTCGATTATCAGAAGATAAGTAGATAGTCCCACTAAATTCTAATCGATACATAGAACAAGGCAACAACTTATGAAGACATTTCCATAATTCTGCATACTTTAAATATCTTTGATAGCTTATATTGTCTTCCTAAACATTTTGTATTAAAAGGGAACACTATATCTCATTAAAACGTTGGTACTTATGTAGTATGTGAACCAAGATGGTGGACACCAGAACGTGGTATGTGTACCTAGTTAGGGTTAGGCCATAACTGCCAAGTAACTCCGGGAGTCACTCGACAAGTTCCCGAACTCGTAATAAGACTAAATATAAAAAATTGTAATAAAATTATCGCCTAACCCTAACCTGGTACACATACTATGTTCCGGTGTCGTTGGTTCACATACAACAGGAGCGCAAACGTTCCCCTAACTTCACATACCTTAACTTTATCATTGATAGCCTGTATTGCTTTCTCAAACATTCGTATCAAAAGTGAACACTGGAATTCATCAGTGAACCCCCCATGCATTTCTTTATTAATAACCAAAGTATCGGTGAGATTTCCGAGTGACCAAGCAGCGTTCGCACGAACGATTAGGAACGGATCCTCGAGAAGTCGTAACACGGCATTCGTGACGTCTTCTAAAAACGCTATATCCTGGAAATTTAATAGATTTTATCAAAAATCTGAGTAGAAGTGTGTGTGCCAATAACTAATTTTGTTTGCCTACTTTACATCGAGTTGAGTAAAGGGACTGAAACCTATGGGCAGGGGGTATATTCACTTAACTAACACAAGACAGTCCGGAACTCGTAATAGAACTAAAATAAGGAAAATCGGAATAAAATTATGGCCTAACTCTAACTTGGTACACATTCCAATGAGAGTACCGCTGTTCCAACATACCTCTCTCAATGTAGAAAACATAACATAGACGCCCAAAGCCCGAACAGCGGGCGCTCGAACAAGAGCGTTCTCATCTGATGTGAATCCTAGTAGCAGAGTTAGACAGAATATTTGAAGGTTTTTCTGAAAATAACAAAAGCAGAAAAATTATATTAGTTGAAGAGATTGATAGTAAACTAATCAGACCAAGGGGTACTAGGATATTGTGTGTTGAACTGCAAGTAATAAAAAGATAAATAAATTATAATAAAAGTAACATAATAACTCTCTGCAAAATAAGTCTATTCATTGACTTGCATTAATATCATAGTCTGTACTCCTGCAGTATGTGCAACAAGATGGCGGACACTGGAACGTAGTATGTGTACCAGGTTAGGCCATAATTTCAGATACAAATACTACAGACGTCACCTGGCTAGTCCCCGAGCTCGTAATATAACTAAAATAAGGAAAATTGAAATAAAATCATGGCCTAACCCTAACCTGGTACATATACTACGTTCCGGTGTCTGCCACCTTGGTTCACATACTATGGAAGTACCCATAGTCTAACTATAATGAGTTCTAAACAGTTGGACCTTCTCATCTTATAGCTAAAGCTTTGTACATATCAATGGCAGTTTGTGGAGCCTTGCTTGTAGTGGTGAACATGAAAAAACATGGAAAAATACTGGTAATCGGGGTTCCAGTCCTATTGAGAATAGTAGCTCTGTAAAGTGACTGTTTGCACAGATTGGTAAAACATAAAAAAACATTAAAAAAATACCGGTAATCTTGGAAACACTAGAGGTCCGATATTCGACAACGAATCACATCCTTTGCCTTGTAACACCGGACTGCTACGATCCTGCATGACAGCTTGTAAGGGGCCTTGAAGTACTTTAATCCATAGATTGAGACTCTGCGAAATAAAGCAATGTGTTAATACAATTATGTGAATGTCGGTGATTTAGTTTGTAAACTAGGCCATTTTACATCTAAATTAAAATATTTATACATACATATTGGATGCAAATTTGGACATTATATATATTTCTGCCACTACAAAAAAGATATTTTGATTAACATATTTCTTTCTTAAAAACTATGGTGTATTTTAAGAATTGATAATATTCTTAGGTACTCCCAAAGTATGTGAACCAAGATGGCGGACATCGATGTAGTATGTATACCAGGTTAGGGTGAGGCCATAATTTTATTCTAATTTTCCTTATTTTAGTTCTATTACGAGTTCTGGGACTAGCCAATTGACTCCTGTAGTATTTGTACCTAAAATTATGGCCAAACCCTAACCTGGTACACATACTACGTTCCGGTGTCTACTATCTCGGTTCACATACTTCAGGAGTGCCTATTGTTATAGCATAATTTTGGTTCGTTTGATAGTTGTAAATTCTGAAGTTAGAATTTCAGATACAATTTATAGTTGAAACTTGCCTCATCTTCAATAGCTTTTGAAGGCGAACTTTTCATCATTTGTAACAAACTGCTTCCCAGTTCTTCAAGTAATTTTCCTGCATTCACACGAACCTGTGGTGTTGAGTCTTCTAAGCATTGGCAAACAACATCGCCTATAGTATTTATGTAGTCTCTGTAAAGAATTTGTTGTTTTTCTTTATTTTGAGCAATTGAAATCTTCGGCACTCGCAATTGAAATCTTATGCCTTACTAATCATCTATGCAACTATGATTAAATATAAGTATTAAAGAGCTATTCCATCGTAGAAACTTGCTCAATTAATCTTACAGAGTTGCACAAAGGGCGTACCAGGGAGGGCTTTGGTTTGAGGGTGGAAACACCCTCCCTCTTTTGAAATGTGAAAAAAAGCATTTTTCCATGATACATAGCAATTTTTCGTAGCTTAAAACGCTTTTTAGACCAGCAAGGCTCAAATTTTCCGGCCTCGGGCCTCCGGCCCTACACGCTGGCCCAGTGCTCTTCAACCGGGTATACGGTATACCAGAGTGTTAGTGTGTAACGGACTATACGTTGGGTATACAACTGATAAAGGGTATACGGAGGGTGCACAGCCTAAATCAGGGATTCTAAACTCTAATATAATAAATTATAGGATATTTAAGCGGAGACAACAATGCAAACGCAGCGCACATGAAATATAAAGTGTCATTTACTCTAAGAACCGACGTGAGCACATTGGCCACATCACAAATTATATAGCTAATGCTGTCACATGTCTAGTTGGTGATTTCGGCTGCCATGAACTTCGTTTGATTGGCGTTGAATATTACATTATTCCCGTTGCCGCTAAGGCCGTCAGTCACATTTATAACTTGCGGACACTAGCCTATTAGATTGCATGATGATACTGCAGTACAATATGTGCTTAAATTCAATGTTCATTTAGGTCTTAAATAAGGTATACGAAGTTCTTGAAAAATTGTAAAAGGTATACCACGATAAAAAAGGTTGAAGAACACTGCACTAGCCTATGCAGTCTAACTTGGCAATCACAAATTTCAGTGCCATCCCTTTTGAAAAATCCTGACTACGCAAATTAGTTGCACACTCACTTAACAACAGGCAAATATCCTTTTGTAATCTTCGTTAATGTCTGTAATGCTTCAACTCTGAGAGGAAGTGGAACTTCTGATTGGTCCACTTCAGTATACTGAAAAGAGAAGATTTTGTTAGACTTAAAAACTTTGGTACTTTATGATTAATGATTGGATTTCGGTACTCCTGAAGTATGTCAACTAGGATGGTGGGCACCGGAACGTAGTATGTGTACCAGGTTAGGTATCATCATTTATTTTCAAAATCTATTTCGTTTTGCACTGAATATCAGGAAAATGAACAAAATTATTGCTTTACAATAAAATATTAACATAAAATCACAAGATCTACCTGTGAAGACCCTTGTGCTGGCACTCTTCTTGTTTGTGTAGCAATCATCACACATTGATCAATCAGCCAAGATCCAAAACCACTGTTGCCAGATATTTCCCTGTTTTCTACTGGAGTATGGTTGCCAGATGTAGGTAACACTGGAGTATGGTTGCCAGATGTAGGCAATACAGGAGTATGGTTGCCAGAATTTGATTGCCTTGTTGCATACAGTGGTGTGGAGTCTATAAACAATGGAACAATGATTACCAACGTATTAGGACTTGTGGCCCCCCTCAAGGGGTTCTAGCACCCATGGCCCCGTTTATCATTCCAGTGGTATTTTTGTGTTATTATGATTGATATTAGATTCCTTATTTTTTAGCGTCAAAGCCATACTTTTAATATGCAATTATGACATATAATCCTATCTTCCAAAACTTGTTTCTTCTTGTGTGTGCATTCTCAGCTAACTCACTGAGTCATGGATTTTCTGATTTCACGTACAATGACATATCTTCGATCAAATGCGATCGAAAAAAATATGCGATTCAATTCTGAAATCATCAGGTATTCAAAAATGCCCAGCCGTAATCATTAGTTAATGACCCATAAAAAAGGGTAAATGAGTCTTTACACAAAATGATGGGGAGTAAAAAGTTTTAAAATAAGCAAAAAGAGGAAAGGGGGCTCCCGAAGTATGCGAACCAAGATGGCGGACATAGGAATGTAATATGTGTACTAGGTTAGGGTTAGGCCATAATTTTAGGTATAAATACTACGGGAGGCTCTTGGCTAGTCTTCGAACTGATAATAGGACTAAAATAAGGAAAATTGGAAAAAAATTATCGCCTAACCCTAACCTGTTACCCATGTTACGTTCCGATGTCCGCCATCTTGGTTCGCATACTTCGGGAGCACCCGGAAAGTATGAAAAAGTTTGTGGACCACTAACCTGTCAAAATGCTTGCAACTTCACCCATTGGAGCTGATGTTGATGTAACAGCCCCCAACAAAACAAGACTTGCAACCTTGACATTCAAATCTCGAGATGTTGTTAAAAAATATCTGGCTTGCGACGAAACTTTAACAAGCAATCCCGGTTTCATTTTACGATATGGTGTGTTAGACACAAGTGTAGAAAGTGTCTGATAGTAAAAACAATAAAACCAGTTAGAAAATCCTACTACAGCATTTGAGCTGAGCCCACTTTGATGAAATAGTTTTATTTTCCCCCCAGAACCCCATAAGCCTAACCATGGTATAATGACACCATGGAAATATGACATCACAATCTGGGATGATGTCATCACAAACAGGTATGATGACGCAACAACAACAGCCATGCATGATGCCATCACGCTAGGTATGATCTCACTGACGATATCACAAGGTATCAGGTTTTGCCGTACATTTTACAGTACATACGGGTCTATAGTTTGGCTCAAAGCTAGACCTTGATTATCCCTGAAAACAAAGAAATTCACTCCAGGGGTAGTTGCATCATACATACCAATCTTTGAAGCTTGATCGCTTTTTGGACTTTTGAAAACCCGCTGTTGTTTCAATCTGACTTTTCATAAGGAAAACTTCATTACCCTCCTCCTTTGAAAATTCCTGGTTACGCTCCTGATTATCGCTATAATAAGTCTGAAATTCTGTTGAAATCAAGATTTCGACTCCTAATTCCGAAAGTTTAAAAATACGCTTCCACCCGTCTCAAACTTGAAATCAATCTTATCACAGATTTCGACTGCACAGCCCCAGATAAAACACATTTTCAAATCAAAAGCCCACCTTTAGTAACTGCGTCAAAGCCATGCTTGATTGTTCTCTGCTTGAAGTTGAAAGTAATTGTTTATGGATCTCTCGAATGGAGGCCGCTAGAGAGACAGAAAATGGTACAAACGACGACGTTGCGTGCTGTGATGGAGACCCCGTCTCCTCTGCTGCAAACGATAAATACCAACGACTGCCTTCAAGCATAGCACCCACTACTCCGAGAGCAGCAGCACGACATTTAGGAGCAGAGTCCTGAAATGTAAGTTTTTGAACTTGTTTATTTTGTTGAAATTTAGAAATAATTTCTTAAACAAATTTCATTTGCACAGAATTTAAAAAAATGTGGTCTCGATCCCCGTATAGGACCATGAGCAAAGCCATTTAAATCCCAAGACTCCACTAATCCGCAAATATTTGTAAGATTTGATTTATTTTGGATATTCAGATTTCTTTTTTGTTTAGAGATTGCTCTACATATTTCCAATGTATTTTTTGGAATAAAACATACTGTACTTTTTTCTTACTATCTGCTATTTGTAGCTCATTGTCGGTTATAGTTACTTTTGAGTTGGGAAGCGATACATGACAAATTCTAAAACGAGGCACGACTTGAAAAGTTTGAGAACCACTGACTGTTCCATAAAGAAGGTTCGTTCACATTTTTATTAGAGACTAGAGAAAATCCTCTTTACCTGTCTAAAACTAGTAAATAATGAAGAAGCGTTCTGCATGACCGACGAATATTCTGGCAGAAATGAAGACCAGTAACCAAGCATAGTGTGTTTGTCTGTTTTCTTGATTGTAAGATACAACACACTCAAACACATCTGACGAATTTTACTCAAGAAAGATCGAAGTCTGAAATAATAAATATCAGTTTTAATGATAGTATTTTCGGTACTGAAAATGTCGCATAACCTGAACCCTAACCTGGTACACAACCTTAGTTCAGGTTGTGCGCCATCTTGGTGCGCATACTTCAGGAGGTCCATATTTTCAATACAACTTTTCAAATGCAATTCGCTTTGGACTAGGATCTCTACAAGCATTATCTACATTGGGGATGGATTAATAAGTTAAATAAGCATTTTTCATTAGCATGTCAGAGTTTACAATTTTCCAAAATTCAGGAAATAAAAAAAAATCTCATTCTCAATCAAGCTCCAAACTTCATGATACCAAGCTGAGATAATAAAACTTTGGCCCATGCAAGTTATTTCTAGTAGACTGATAATAACACGCAAAGTGAAATAATTTTTCTCCAGGTTACACTTTTATTTTACTTATCTCTATTAGAAGACTGAAATTTAATAAAACCAAATTCAGAATTTTGACTTCCATTTCTGGAAAGATTGCAAATGCGACTCCGGATACAATGAAAACTTGGTACTCCCGAAGTATGTGAACCAAGACGGTACCAGGTTAGGCCATCATTTTATTCCAATTTTCCTTATTTTAGTTCCATTACGAGTCCGGGGATTATCCAAGTGACTCCTGTAGTATATGTACCTAATATTATCGACTACCCCTCACCTGGTAAACATACTACATTCCGGGGTCCGCCACCTTGGTTCACATATTTCAGGAGCAGTGTTCCCTCTAATTTTTTGTAGTATGTGTGCGCAGAAATTTTGGTGTGTGCGCACTTTTTTGGAAATGACCAATATTTGTGCAAAAACCAATGAAGAAATTTTGGCGTTCTAACCGGGTAATAAGTGGGCCAAAAACAAACTTTCTCAACCCGCCAACCGAGCACATTTTTACACTACATCGAAATATGTCTGTGCGCAGTAAATCTATGCCTGTGCGCACTCGCACACCTTAGAGGGAACACTGTTCAGGAGTACCGAAAACTTGACTTCAATGCCCTGGTCAATACTTACTTAGCTCTTTGTGCTCCTTCTGTGTCAGAATATTCAGACTCTGAACTTGTGACTCTAATCCATGAAGGACGACCTCTAACCCCTGACATTTGACCTTGATCGAAACTCAATTGCTCAATTCCTTGAACAACACCCGTAGGACTCGCAACCTCTCTCGGTTTTGATTTGGTCTTAGGTTTCCGTTTCTTCTTTTTTATCTAAATCCAAAAAAGGAAATTACACATAGGCTACAATATGATTTATCTAGTTTAACAAATTTTTCTGATTCTTGGTAAAATAAAGTGGGCTGAAGGAGTGGGCAAGGCCAAAAATTTTGCCCCCCTAGTGTGACATAGGAAGTTACATTTCATTAACAATATTTACAGTGTTACAAAAGCAAAAGTAGGAAACAATAAGCCTTGTGCCAAAACTAAATCGCATTCTCATCAAATTCTTTGAGCTATTTTTCAGCTGAATATCAAAATTTGGTATCAGTTTGGTTGCGGCAGTATTAGGCGGGCCAGAATAAATTACCTAACGGGCCTAATTTGGCCCCCGACCCGTAGTTTGCCCGTGTCAGGCCTAGTGCAACGTTTCTCAACCGGGAAGAAATTGCCGAATTTTAATGTTCTTTGGGAGGGAGTATCAATTTGTATTCGATGTAATCCAACGAATATTGTTTAGTTATTTAGTATTATTGTTTATTGGTTCCATTACATTTGAAACCACGTACATTTGAACCCATGACAATTGCACCTGTATGCTATTGCACCTATGGAATTTTTTTTGTTTCATGGATAGTTAAACCCATACTAACCCTAACCCAAGGGTTTTAGCACCCGCATATAGATTGAACCCGTGGATATACGCATGGGTTCAAATGTACGGTCACCTTTTTTATTATGTAATTTTGGTTTCATTTTGAAATAAACAATTCAAATTGTGCTAGATCCAGCGTGCGAGTTTTGTGCGCTAGCTTTAGACCCATTAAGATTGGACAAATAACGTACATTTCATGCAGGGGGAGCAATAAAAATGTCTAAAAATAGGCAAAAGGTGGAAATCATTAAGAAAGGTCCCACTGGCACAGTGGCTAGGGCTGGACTTCAATTATATTGGTATCACTGGTATACGATTCAAAGACATCCAAGGTGTGATAAAATGGATAATATCGAACTTAAAGTACTCCAAAGGTTCCAAATAACAGCATTATGTTGTAATAGTAGCAGCAACAAGAGAAACAATGATAATTAGGCAAAACTAAGCTCATGTCCCATTTTTCAGAAATGAACTATTTTAAACTTCTATCATTATGGACTGGGAGACACAATTTTCTCTTTATGATGTCACACTTACATGAGATTTAGCTGGTGTTGTCTGTGGAGTGTCTTGTTGTTTTTCATCTCCTTGTTTCGAAGAATAAAGCTCTGGAATTGGAATTGGCTGCAACTCATCTGAAGTGCTGTCAGAAAGGCCAGGGAGGCCATAAACCATGAATTTCTAAACAAATGAAAATAAATGGTATTAGAAAGAGAGTATTTCAAAATACACCATTAATTAACCTGATCAGAATCAGAACTTCAAGTAAAAATGCCTAAAAAGTAATTTAATCAAAATGACAATAAAACTGTCTCTGAATCAGTGGCGTAGTATTGGGGGTCGAAACCCCCCCTTTTGAAATGTAAAAAAAGAAGCCAGCTAGCTGTTTCGATAAAAATTCCCCCCTCCCTGGAAAACTTCTGGCTACGCCCCTACTCTGAATGATTCACATACCCGCTGGTTGGTTGTGGCCTCCACCTCCGCCATCTTTCATTTACAGCAAAATAACTGTAGAAATCAAAATCCACGACATGGAGACCAAATTTGTAACAAAAAAATATATTTCCTTTCTTCAAAGCTTATTTAATAAGTCTTAACGACTTTGCTTTATATTAGAATTCTAAAAAATCAAAAATAGGCAAATACCTTTAAAACAGTTAAAAGTGGTCCAATATGTGACATATGGATACTAGAAGACGTACTCAGTATATTGTGAAGGCCCTTTGATAAAGAGAAAATCATCTGAAATAAAAGGAACACAGTTGAACTATGTTGGGTTTTTTATACAGTGCCTGTTTAACTACTATTTTTAAATAGGTAAACCCTATATATAAACTTCATTGTCCGCCGACCCGAAAGAATTAATACTTGCAAAAAACAGGAAGGGCGGTAGCCGGTAATATAGATTATATATCGCCGCAAAAACGGTCACGGTGACAAAAACAATCGGCGATTATGACGAAATTAACCAAGTAAAAAACGCTTTGTAGCCGATTTTTCAACGTCTTCACTTATTTCCAAGGGGAGTATCGACCGACGTTCTGGATCTCCTGTTGTGTATAAACTATATTCGTTATTCGACTATTTGTTAAAAATATTCGAATTATTCGATTCGAAAAAAATATTCGATTTTGCCCACCCCTAATTATTACATTACCCCAGCTTCACCAAAATATATAACTGATTATAACAATACTGAATAAAAATACAAAACCAATCTCACCCTGCACATAATAACATCATATGGTGGAGCAACTGATAAATCTTGCAAAATAAAAATAAATAATTTCAAACATATTTCGAGATTCTCATCGGATAATGTTTCGTTGGATTCAGACCTAAAAGAAAAAAAATGTGTTTGTTTATATTCATTCATTGGAATCAAGAGGGTGCGGTTGTCCAATTTAATAAAGCATTCGACTTAACTTTGATAGCATGAGAAGTTACACACCTTATATTCAAATCACATGCACACCACCAAAGTGCAATATATTGGGTTATTCAGACTCCAAGTACACAGATCACAGTATCACAGTAAGATATTAAACGCAATAATTTAGCGGAAAGTTAGGGGCCACTGATTAGAGGATAACTTAGGCCCCATTCGTTATCAAAAAATTATGACACCCACTCAAAACAACTGATGAAAGTTTGACTCACAATAGGCAGATTCCAGCAAGACATTGAACAGCCGTTCTTCTGATGTCGAGATCTACAGACTTGGTTTTAATAATTGAGGGAACGGATTGATCACTTGGCTGGAGTAGATGTGACATATTCTGAGAAAATAGTGAATTGTAAATAAAATGACGATGTGGGAATAGTATCACTAAAAAAGTTGCAGTATATTTTGCAAAAATATCAAATATTTGTTATCGAAAGCGTGGATGATGGAGGAAGCCGTAACCGTCCAGCGGTTGTGTGAACGGCCCTACGACGGCGAGGAGTCCAGCAATCCTCTCGCACATAACTATCCCAGCACAGGATACACACGCAGGGTAATCAGAGATGCGTTGGTGAGTGTATTCCTAACACCGCCGAGCCAAGGGTGTTCGTGATTACGTAATTTCTCATTAGTATTTTCATGCCTTTATTTACATTCAAATCAATACGAACATCAATTTTTTCATGGTGAAAAATAAATAACTGAATCTATAAGTGAAAGGTTTAATATTTGACTACATACCTCTGGAGATATATGAGGTCCATTCTGGTACGTAGCTGCTGCGAAAGCATCTAACATTGATTGCAGAGAGACAGGATTATTCATGCATGAAGACCATAATCCATGAAGCATAGCAAGCAATTTGTTGACAGAATGCGGTTCAAGTACAATTCCTTGGCTGGAATGGATAATTTAACAATTTGATTGAAATTTGAAATATCTTTTATTTAACAGTATAGGATGGAAGGCTTGCATGTGTCAAAGTTTTCGTTATCAGAAATTGTTAGGAGTTCGAGTCTGAAGCGATAGTCAAAATTTGATACTCCAGTAGTATGTGTATCAGGTTAAGGTTAAAGCCATAATTTTTTTCCAATTTTCCCTATTTTAGTTCTTTTACGAGTTCAGGGACTGTCTATGTTAGCCAAGGGAATATACTCCCTGCCCATAGGTTTCAGTCCCTTTACACAACTTGATGTAAAATAGGTGAAAAATTAGTTATTTCCATATTGGTACAAATACTTCTGGGAGTGCAGTGTAAGCCAAGATAATTTTAAACCTAGAGTTGATTGTAAATTTTTTCCGACCCCAAAGACTTAAATTAAAAAAACACTGCAGACTTGATAAAATATTACCAGTTTAATGAAATGTGAAGAATTCTACATATATCATAAGTCAGAATAAAGTCCTTGAAGCTCCGAAGAAAACTATGCAGTGCAAGAAATTAAAGATAAGGAAAGTAAAGAAATAAAAATTGTTTTTACCTTGAAGTTAGTTGTACAATTAACTGGAAATATTTGTTCAAAAGAAACTCATTTTTTGTTGAAGTCAGTTTTGTATTTATTGCAAAATGACAAAGCACCTCACCAGCGATCTGGAAAAAACAATCTGAGTTTATTTTGACTGTATAATCAGCATAAACTAATGACAAAAACAAGGATAATTGCGGGTTTAGTATAGTTTAGTACCACAAGTACTTCTAGCTGGTGTAGCGTAACGATTTTTGCATATGTTATTTTAATCCTCCAACTGACGCCTTCCAAAAATTAGGTCAGTACTGTAGTGATATTTCATATATTATGTTATATTAATTCAGTGCCTAAGTTCATGACCTTTCATGCCGTTATTATCTTGCTCTGGCCTGCCCCCAGTGTATAACATGTATAACGTTTTTCTGATGGGTGAAGTAAACGCAGTACTCTGAAACAACGAGTTTTATTCTGATAATATTCTACACTCCGGTATAGAAATCAAGGGTAGAGATATTATTACAAGTACGACATCACAATCACGTCATAGAGCTTGCCGAAGAATACCTACAATCGCCCCAAAATGGCATCTGCGCCGACGATGGAGAACTCACTAACATCAGCGTTCTCTCTCATATCGGGATCGGTGCGACTAGAAAATGAGAGAAATAGCTTGCTCGATTTCGGATAATTGTCCGCGCGTTTTGGATGACAGTTCGTATAGTAAGAATGAAGGGCCTTACTACGACATCACAGTCTGACAGTGACGTAATTTTTGAATGAAGCAGTCGGGCAGGGGTTAGGATTGACATGCCGAAATTGTTATGCTACGCCCACTAGGATAGGATAGGATTTACATATTTATCCCGGGGGAGAGGAAAGCCGATAAGACGGCTTATCCATATGGCGAACCACGGCCTCTCGTCCGGTTACCATTCCGAGTCGGGTATGGGATTAGTTATATTGTTTTGTTTTCGGAAGCATGGACTTGGTGGTGGAGGAAGCCGTAACCGACCAGCGGTTACGTAAACCACCCAACGACGGCGAGGAGTCTAGCAATCCTCTCGCACATAATCATCTCTGCATGAGATTCGAACCTGCGAACCCACGCAGAGTAATTAGAGGTGCGGTGGCGAGCGTATTCCTAACGCTTAGCCCGTTGAGCCACACCGCACTAGAAGAACTTGAGGTACGACATCACAGTCTGACAGTGACGTAATTTTTGAATGAAGCAGTCGGGCAGGGGTTAGGATTGACATGCCGAAATTGTTATGCTACGCCCACTAGAAGAACTTGAGGTACGAACTACCGGTACGCTAGAGCCATGCGTTGCAGGGTTGATGAAATTCGAACCAGTTGCCAATACAAAAATTCGATTCTAGTTCAAATTAGACTACTTGAAGATGTCTAGCCTAATTTTATTACATAGTAGGCCTATCCTTCGAATTTTGAAATATACCCACCGTTCTTGTTATTGCAAAAATCCTTTTTGTATAATTCAATTTCAACAAATCATCCAAGATAATTTCCAAATCAACTTCCGAGGATCCTGAATCACTTTCTAAACATCGCACAAATAATTGAGAAAATACATCACTCTGTTCATCCATATTTACTTAAAATCCGGATCTAAAAGAGAGCCACAGAAGAACAAACCGGAATCACTTTTCGCTAGCTACGGGTCCGTAACAACGATTCAGCACACAGCATTGCTTCACTTTTAACTCTCGAATGACATCTCGCGACTAGCTCAATTCGGATTAAATAATCAAAACGCCCTTTCGTGTATGACTTTTAATTGACGAGGATAGCAAATTCTCAGTGACATCTCGCGATCAGTTCAATTCAATATTACCTTTAATAACGCCCTCAACCGTATAACTTTTAATTGACGAGGATAGCAAAATACAAAACTCGTTTGCGGCATTTATCGGATAGTACAATTCATCGTATGATAAAATTCAGATGCTTTTTTTGCCAAATTTCCCCGGCGTCGGAATTTAGAGTTTTTTTTTAATGACAATAAAGAAATTCGCAGAAAAAAAGACAAAAAGTAAAAAATCAGGTTCGAAGGTCAAAGAGACGCCAATCGATTTTTCAATTGACATTGAGCAGTTGTGGTTACAGCCGCACAGCGTTTTTATTAAAAATGAGTTTTTCTGTCTCTCCAGTGCAATGGATAGGCGTGAGATGCATCGTGCTAAGTGTTAGGAATAATACGCTCGCCACTACACGTCTGATTACTGTGCGTGGGCTCGCAGGTTCGAATTCCATGCTGGGATAATTACGGTATGTGCGAAAAGATTGCTGAACTCCTGACCTCAGTCCCTGCCTGCTGCCGCAGGGACCACTGGTCGATTACGACTTCGTCCAAAGATACCGTAAATATTTACTTCAAAACTTCGCAATCCCTGTTAAACTGCCTCATTTAAACAGATAGGCCTACCGGTAACAGTCATAATTTCTTTGAGTGGACAATCGATCTTTTTGACCTCTCAAGTCTTCCCCGCTGCCTTCCGATTATACGGGTAAGGCATAAAACTCTCACATTTCATTTTAGTTTCATCTTGGACTTTTTTTGTCCCACCCCACATTTTATTTTAATTATTCAACACTGCGATTGTACATTTTATTTGCATTTAAAGTTAATCTCTCTCTTTATAGACACTATAGTGTTCAATATATATAAATAAAATGACAAGTTTACAAACAACTCCAACCACCGCCTTATCATCACCTCCTTCCACCACTAAAACAGAGGTTAAAAAGTCGACTCGTCCAATCGGACCAGATGGAAAACCACTAAAGCCTTGTTGTGTATGCTTGGAAACAAAAGGAGTCAGAGATGAATGTATAATCAACAAAGGCGAAGAAAATTGCAAAGGGTTAATCGAAGCTCATAAACAATGTATGAGAGACTTGGGATTTAACGTTTGAATAATTTCTTCAATCATATTTTTTTCTTGAACTTGCGAAAACTGAGTTTTGATCAGATGTCTGGGAAGTAAACAAAATATCGCTGTACATAACATCTCTCGATGGATATAATGAGGAGAATTTTTAATCGTATCTTTGCGACTATTTAAAGGCAACCACCAATAAAAAAATTTTGGTTAATGTAGGTTAAATTGGGCAACACTTATTGAACTAGTGAAAACGAGTTTTGATCAGATGTCTAGGAATTGAAAAAAAATATCACTGTACGTAATATCACTCAAGAGATAATATTTTAAAAATTTACCAAGGCATTTTCATATTTTGGCTCCTAGTATGACTCGGTAGAAGCAGTAACCAAGGAATAATTTTTGGATATCGTAGATTCGATTGGAAAATAGTGTAATCCATATATATAAAAACATTTTCGAAATGGTTTGAAATAAAAATGCTTCCTTTTTTATTACGGAGATAAAATTCTATCCCCTTCCAACCTTTCATCGAAATTGGTAGCAAGAATTTTTGAATTATTTCGAACTTTTCGATGATGCTTTAGTTTTATTGGCCTTGGTTATTTGTGGCTTCAAATTATTGTACAAACAAAGCATTACAGATTCTTGTTATGTATGGGAGTAATCATACAGTTGTTATCATATGTATGGGCTTACATGGATGTATTTGTTTTGTGTCTCTGTAGGTGCCAATGTCAGTGTGTTAGATTTTATGTTCCTGTGTGCCTTTTATTTTAATTAATTAATTTAACGTGGTAAATTTTTTTTTTTTAGAATTTAAGATAATTCAAATTTCTAACGTTTTATACCGTTTTCAAAATGTCCTCGAAACGACATAAAATTGAAAATGAAATTATAAAATATAGAAATGAAGGCAGTTGGTCGAAAATCGACGAAGCTTCAAAGTTATTGTCGAAAAAATGTGGCTCCGCTGACCCCGCAGTTTTGCTCTTAGAGGGGGAGGTTAAACTTGAGACGTATCTTCAAGAAAATCCACCAAGGCGTGAAAATGTTGCGAAATCTAAGAAAGATCTTGCGCAATTGAAAGTGAAATTACAAGAAGTTATGGCATCCGAATGCAAAGATACTCTATTTGACATAAAGAAAGAGTCTTGCCTGCTTTTATGCAGATTACTCTATGCGCAAGGGAACACCAAAGCCTGTATTAACATGATGAAAAACTTGGATTTAGAAAAATTGGGACAAGAGGAACATTGTTACCAAATAAGACTCGTTTCTGAAGTTTATGCGATAAAAGGACTTTGCTTGGAACATTCAAGGTTAAAATTTGCCTCTGGGGAAATTTTAGACGATAAAGAAATAATTCAATCTTACGAACGCTCGACTGAAATAGCGTTTGATTATATAGCGGAATTTGAAAGGCTTCAGGGTCAAGGGTTAACTGCCGAGCCTCCGATAAGTCATGGTATGGAACTTGCATTTCAAAGAGGTCCGTTACTTCATATGAAAAATGGGGATGTTGAAATCGGGATTGAAAAACTACGAAAAGTGTTGCAATCAAAGATTACATCTTCTGTGCAGCAAACTTTGGCTCGAGATCTGGCAACAGTGCTTATCAGAGGAATTTCTGATGTCACATATAAATCTCCCACTCCCACACAAAACGGGGATGATCCTGAGGGTTCAAAGGCTAAAAAATTAGTTTTAAAACATGGTGGTGGAAGTCCTACAGCTACATTTACAATTTCGCCGATTGAACGGTCATTTTCACCAACAGATTGCACACAAGAATCAATTTTACTTCTTATTATCTCTGAGACAATGTTTAATACCGATCCTATCTTGGATATGTCGCCTGAATATTCAGAAGCCCGCTCGGAGCTTTTGCGGAATTCAAGAACTCTCTATGATCTCCTAGCGGTCGCATTGGGTGAATATTCACAATATGAAATGTTTGCAAAAAGCATTGAAGCCTCGCTGAAATACGCTTACAAGGAATTCCATATTTGGTTTCAGTATGGGTTATCATTACAATCCGCTGGTAGACTGGATCGAGCAGTTAGAGTATTTATGGAATGCAGCCAGATCCGGCCCGAAAATCCAGCACCGTATCTATTAGCAGCGAAAATATGCTTTGAAAGTTTAAATGACATCGAGAATGGGATAGATTTTGCTAAAAAAGCATTGAATTCTGCTTCAGTTATTCCGCAAAATGATGATGAGAACGAAAACTTTGATGATTACTTGTCCGCTGCACATTTAGCAGTCGGAATAGGATATTCCTATCTTTGCGTTGACGGCACACCCAGAGATAAAGTCAAAGAGCTTCGTTCGAAAGCAATTTTACATTTCAATGAAGGTCATAACGTTGACCCTCAAGACTATAAGCCACTTCTCTTTATGGCTGTCGAAATGGCTTTGGATCGAAGAATAAATGATGCGATAACGCATGTGAAAGAGGCATTAGAACTGCAACCATACGATTTAAATTGTTTACATCTTTTAGTTCTTTTACTCACGGCACAAAAGCAATTTAAAAAGGCTTTCACAATTCTGGAAACAGCAACGAAATTTTACCCAGAAAACATAAACCTTCTCTTCACAAAATGTAAAATGGAAATGTACGTCGGCCGCGACAAGGACGCTTTGTGTACTTGTCACTCGATGGCACAAATTTATAAGACTTTACATGAAGCGCGAGAGAGCAACGCAATGAACACTGAGGCCATGTTGGATCGTCTAACTTCTGATGGATTGAGCGTAACAAATCAGAGTATTGGAAACGAATTGGATTTAAATGATGGCGGTTCGTTTATCGGTTCGGTCGCGGCTTCACGAATGGAACGTGGATTATCTGATATTGAGTCTTCACTTGGCAATTTCCATCCTATGAATGTTGGTATATCGATGGCACACCCTTCGCTACTACAGGCCCATATCTGGTTAATTACTGCCGAAGTCTACCTTACTCTACAGCGGTTTGACGAAACTGGTCAGTGTGTACAAGAAGCATCAGCGTTGTTCCCGTTATCACATTCAGTTTTGTACACTAGAGGCAGGCTTGCACAATGCCGAGGTGACCAATCAGAAGCTTGCACAATGTACGAAAATACCATCACAATAAACCCTAAACATTACAAAGCATTATGGGAATGGGCGAAAATTTTAATCGATCAAAAGCAACTCGAATTTGCTAAAAAACTTTTACAAGATGCTGTCAAATTAAACCCAATGTCTCATGAAATATGGCTTTGTCTTGGTGATGTTTTGCAAGAATTAGAAGATGCGGACGGCTCAGTAGAATGCATGACCATGGCTATTAACATCGAGGCAACGTCACCTGTTGTCCCTTTCACCACTGTATCTAGAGATTTGTAATTTTTTTTATAGGAAAGTTTTTGTTCATTGTTTTTACTCTTTGCTCAGAACAAGGCTCTGCATAAAAAGCATCCTAGATGTAAAGAAATACACGTTTTTTTAGAACAGGACTCTTCAAACTTGGGGTCCCGACCGTCTGGTAGGTTAAAGGGCTTAGTGGGGGTCACAGTACATATTATAAGATTATTGTCAGAACTAGCTTCAAATTCAAGATTCAGAACCAATACTCCATATTTCCAAGTTCAAGTCATTTTATTGGAACATATTATTATGATAAAAACTTTTTCCCCATTTTGTGCTCCTTTCCGAATGCGGTACTCCCATAGTGTGTGTACCAGGTTAGGGTTATGCCATAATTTTATTCCGATTTTCCTTCTATTACAAGTTCGTGGACTGTCTGTGTTAGCCAAGTGAATATACCTCCTGCCCATAGGTTTCAGTCCCTCACACAACTTGATGTACAGTGGGTAACAAAATTAGTTACTTATATATTGGTGCACATACTTCTGGAGCGTCATTGTTTCTGATATAAGTAAGCATAATGTTCAAAGCACCATGTTAAACATACCAGGTAAATTAATAAAATTCGAGTATATCTGTTATTTTTGAGTTCACCTGTACAAAGTGTAGAATTTATTTACACAATGACTATTATTTTATGTTTCAACCATTTATCCCTAATTTACCATATTGTTGTTGCAGTAGTTTTTTAATATTCAGAATGTTGTAAAATGTTAATCCATCTTAAAAATATATATTGAAATGGCATTTGTGCAATAAATTGATATTGTATGCAATTATTTGACTGTTTGATTTGATGTAGGATTATTGGACACGTCTAGTGGACATAACGATCCTTTCAATATTATATTGTTATTATTTGTCTCCATCATTTTTAAAAAATCGCTTTTCTCTTCGAATACTGGACCAATTGCTTTGAAATTTTCAGTGAGTAAAGATTGATTTTTTTGCCAGAAGGCTATTACTTTCATTTATTTCTAAATTTCCATATATGTATGCAATTATTTGACTGTTTGATTTGATATAGGATTATTTATGTTGGCATTTGTCCCAGATAGGTTTTGTTACTGTATTTAATAAGGCAAAAGACCCAAGATTATGGATTGGTCATTTGTTAATATGGCAACTCTACACTTAAAAATAGCAATAAATACTAAAAACAGAAGACATGACCAAAAAGCAGACGACCTCCAATCCAAGGTCCGAAGTAGAGAGCAAGAAATATATTTTCTCTTGAGTGGGTGGTCGGAGTCTTATAATACAAACCCGGATGTTACCACAATACTCCGACTCGATAAAACAGCACTGAATTAGGCGTAAGATTTTAGACGGGTATAGAAAGGCTGACATGATATCTCAATCACATGGTGACCATGGTCTCTTGTCCCAGTTACTCGGTTGAGTTTGTTTTAATTCCTCAACACTTTTTATAGGAAATTGTTTTGAGTTCATGCTCAATCAAGATTAGCTAACATTGAATATATTTTGCTCGCAATGTGAACAAATTGAGCAAAATGGGGTGTATCAAGGGTTCATATCAAGCCCAAGACAAACTTTAAATTTATGTTGTTATTGAATAATGACAGGAAGAACCACGCAGTAGATCAACGTAAAATATGAAACCGTCAAAAATCACAGTGACGGAAAGTTAATGAATATTTCGCGTTATGTCCGTTCGCGTTATGAATTGAATATTTCGCGTTATGTCGCTCAAGACACAATTAGTTTGAAGCGCTCCTTTTTATGATATATATTATATAAAACAGGGTGAAGGTTCACGTGATCTACTTACAACATGTTCAGGGTCGTTTTGATGGACGCAAGGCGAAAATGAGTAAAAATGCGATGAAATGAATTTGAGAAATTTCAAATCAAGCGAGCATATATAGTAAATCCGCAAATAAAAAAATCATTTGTTTTCCCATTAATCAGAATATAAAAATAATTCTCTGTTGAAACAATGTCTACTTCTTATGTTTGTGGCATTGAAAGAACTTTTACATTTTTGGGAAATTAATTTTGAAATTATTATCCGTTAGCAAAACAAGGCTTATACTTGCATTTTCCTACTCATGGCATTCTAAAATGGTGATCAAATCAAAAGTCGGTACTCCCGTAGTGTCTGTATCAGGTTAGGGTTAGGCCATAATTTTATTCCGATTTTCCTTATTTTAGTTCTTAGTTAGTTAGTTTAGCCAAGTGAATATACCCCCTGCCCATAGGTTTTAGTCCCTATGCACAACTTCATGTGAAGTAGGCGAACAAAATTAGTTACCTCCATATTGGTACATACACTTCTGAAGTACTCAGAAGTCTTGCGTACATCACACTTGAATATATTCCATTTTGCAAAATTTCGCCCGAGCTTATATGCATTTTAATCCTTGCTACGATATCCTCACAGTTAGGGAACCAGAAATGCCAAAAGAAAGGAGCTATAGTTATGCATACGCTACCCAAATTAAACTATTTAGAATACCGGTAAATATAACTAAATTTACTGATCGTTTTTAATTGCAGTAGCAACGTAAGTCCTGAGGCAACGAATTAATCTCAAACATTTGCTGTCAAGTTTATCCGCGAAAACTTGAATAACTCGTTAACAAAGCCATCAATAGTACACGTAGGAATAAAGTACGCGAATATAGAGCTACACGGATTACAATAGTCTAGCTCTAGCAGATTTATTTACCAGAAGAACGTTTCGTGACTTGTTAAGAAATCCTGGTAAACTTTAGGTATATATATGAGTGCTATCGTAACGGTTAGTACCCTACTGGATTTTGCAGATCCGAACCCGAGGAGGTCGATCGCGTGTGAAATTATTGTTAGTTCCCCGTCCTTTGGAATGACTTATGGGTTACCTTATTCGGTTCCCGTACATTTGAACCCACGACAATTGCACCTGCATACTATTGCACCTATGGAAATTTTTTTTTGCTTTGCGGATATTTGAACCAATACTAACTCTTAACTCATGGGTTTCAGCACCCGCATATAGATTGAACCCGCGGAAATACACATGGGTTCAAATGTACGGTCACCACCGTATTCTTCAGCCGGCTTAGACTGAGGATTTACATATTTATCCCGGAGGAGAGGAAAGCCGGTAAGACGGCTTAATCACTTGGCGAAGGCGGACCACGGACTCTCGTAGCTAGTTATTTGTTTTCGGAAGCACGGACTGTCGACTGAGGGGCCTTGGTTGGGATAAACTCAAAAATACTACCCTACATATGCAATATTGAAATAGGAAGTATTCGTGGAATGGAGAATAGAATTTCATATTTATTTAACTAAAACAATAGAGCAATGCTCGGATATATGGGTACGAAAGTCGTGCATCCATATCCAGAAGGCCTTAGCACCATGTTGACAGTGTACAAAAAGATATATATGGCAGTTCGATTACACATAAACCGTTACATTAGAATGTCCACATCGAATGTGGGAATTCGCACACAATACCAGCGGCGCGAAGACCAGTAATTTATGTTTGGACAATTGAGTTAACTGTTCATATTGGGCTATGCCTGGTCCATTTATCAATAAATTAGACTCGTTTACAGCGTACATGAACACCTGTAGTGGAAACACGCTTGGAATAATATAGCAAAAATTCCATTGAAATTTATTCATTTAGCTATAGGTTACAAAGAATAGGCGTAGTAATGGCAAAATTGTGTGAAGTATTCTATATTCTCTTATTGAGTTCGGCGATTTATGGTTTCGAAGTTGCAAAAGAAGATATCATCGTCAACGGAGCCTCTTACCCAGAAACCTCGAAGAATAATATCCTACTAGAAGACGACAATGCTACAATCATCAACAGTACTAAAGTTCCCTCAATTAATACTGAAACTACACCACAAGCGACGCCATCAACTTACGTGCAAACGGCAAGAACTGGTGTTCAGAATACTTCAGCTATAAAGACGCAAAAAGCTGGTTACAATGTCACCATTACTCCAAAACAAACAGCAATGTCAGTATTTGAAAACCACACTGGCCATGCAACATTAAACTTTACAATGACGACACAAAGAACAATGCTTGCCGACAATTCAACCATCTTCAACGATGTCACAAAAACTGCGCCGCCTGTCGCGGTACCGGTAGCTACGAGTGTACGAAACACAAAGGCCAAAAAAGGTCGTAAAAATCCTAAAGCAAGAAGAAAACAAAAAAGTCCCAAACTGACACCCACAAAGCTCATGGTTAAAGGGCAAAAAAAATAGCACAAAGTCGGGAAAAAAATATTTCAAAACCTAACAAAAGCAAATCGGTTCGTAAAGGAGCGGCAACATGTCCTCAAACTTGCCTCGGATTCAAAACTTTCCAGAGAAACATGAACGTAAAATTGACTGCAATGTCAGGTAGGCGAAGCTTTCTTTTAACCCGTCTGTATACAACATGAATGTTAGAGTGGGTTCTGGCGATGATACTAGAGTTGGAATTCCACGAAGTCGGAGTTTTCAAATTTGAACGAAAATTCCAGTCTACTTGAAGTTAGGAGTCCAGTAGAAATTTCCAACTCAAACTAAAAAAGTTTGACAATAGTAAATTTCCGTAGTTTGGTTATCTCATCACGCATAAAATATTTCTGAGTACAGAATAAAAATATTCGTCATACTGGAATCTGGTTTTAAAAAAACTACGATTTATTTAGAACTTTTCCCCACCTACTCAACTCTGATACATATTCAATTGATTGCAAATTTGTCTAACGTTTCGATGGAAACAAAATAGCATATAAGCGTTCATATCTTCGTTCGTTGTATTTCATAAAGAGCTAATATATAATACTTTACTATCAATACTTTATAGATCGTCTGTCGAATGTATTAAAAGAAAATCAAGATATGAAAGGTACACCGTATTTATATCTACAAAATTTTATACAAAAATCATACGATCAGTTATTGTTATAAAATGACAGGAAAAGCGTAAGAATTTACTGAAATAAGAAATAGATGAAAAGAGACCAACACCGACAAAATAAAAAATACCTGGGGATTTTAATTACGACTTTGGCATCGGAATTGGAAAAAATGTTCAAAAAACCTGTCGCATATATAATTGGGAAACATGTAAGCGCCGTTCCGGTATGCTACTCCAGCTGTTGTAGCTATCTCAACCCAGAACCTGCAATTCATCAAAGGTCATTCGATATTAATTCTTATTCTTTCCAGGACTTCTCAAAGAACTCAAAACTGGCAACGATCAATTGAAAGGTAAATAATATACTTTTTTAATGATATTGATTTCCAGCATCCTCTAATAAACATCGGTTATTCAGGATTTATACGATTTGGACGATATTGCTAGTAAGTAGGTACCTTTTCAGATTTTCATTTTCTTCGCATTGCAAAGAACTTTACGTACCATCATGGCCTATAAATTAGAGATTCGCATACGCCGTTCCCATTTCATACAGATGGCGACGTCGTTATTCATATATGTTAACAGGAAATCCGTGTTAGTCCACGAGCTGATCTTATACATATTGTAACGTATTCTGTCGTTAATGTTTTCAGAGTCTCAAACGGCAATGGAACTGAAGATGACTATAATTCTTGAATCGCTTGAAAAATTAGTCTCTGGAAAAGAAAATAGACCAGGTGAATGAATCCTTAATCTTATAGATTCGGTCATTACGTTATTAGGGTGAGTTTGTCGCATAGTTTGATGATTTAAATAAAAATATTGCAAACATTTATTTTACTTGATTTTTAACTTATTCGTTCTCATGTATAACAACATCTATAATTGGTTTATCCCCGAATTATTTTGGAAGTTAGGTATAAGGGACTTCATTATCAGAAACTCGCCCCGGCAGCAGAAAAATTTGACACGTCCCCGCAAACGAGTATTACAGAGACGTGAATAAAATATCGCGACCCGTTGCTATATATAGCAATTGTCTTCTGGGGATCTTTAAATATAAATTTGAGATCCGGAATTTTTCTCTTGCAACAACAAGAATATAGCTAAACGATCCATAGCTCGCTTTTAAAATAAGCTTGGATTGTTCAATAGGCCTAAAGTAATTGACGTTAATAAAAAATTCGGAACTAAATATAATTTTCAGAATGGACACCGTGGACAAAATGGGGAGAATGTAGCGCCACTTGTGGCGAAGGTACAAGCGTGCGGACGAGAAAGTGCAAAGGAGAAAAGAGAGATTTCTGCAAAGGAAAAACTAAAGAAACTAGGACGTGCCAAACTGGAATGGAATGCGGAGAGAGTGAGCTGTTTTCCTTCTAACGTATCTTACATACGACAAGCTTATCCAATACACTTGGGTGGTTGGCTTTTGTATTCACGCAATTTAAATTTTCTTCTTATATGACGTCATAAACCTTGGAATATATTATGACGACATTCTTATGACGTCATTGTTAAAGAGGGGTCTCAAAAATGGCATAGCATAGAAGCCTCCCAAACCCACGAGTCGTGAGTCAAGTCGAGTAACATATCATCAGAGTATCGAGTCCCAAGTCGAGTCAACTCACTGAGCTCATTGGCGGTTAGTTGAGTCCGAGTCATTGATGAATGATCATGAGGCTAATGACGTCATAATTTATTTTTGTGGCATAATGTATTATGACATCATAGAATATTTAAATTGCGTGGATACGAAAGCTAATCATCTAAGTGGATTGGATAGTATGTTGAATTCATTTAAAAACATAATAGTTCGAAACTGCATGACGAGGTCTTCAAGGCTCCAGCATACCTTGCCTAAGAGTGACCCCGGTACTGGCTACAAGTATGGAATGATTTTGTGAAATGAGGGAACCTGTTGTCAGTGAGTTCGATACAAACGAGAACCCGTTTTTATAATTTGAGGTACTCCCGCAATATGTGTACCGGGTCAGGGTCAGGCCTTAATTTTATTCTTATTTTAGTTCTATCACGAGTTCGGGGACTGCCTGTTTTAGCCAAGTGAATATACTCCCTGCCCATAGGTTTCAGTCCCTTCACACAACTTGATGTAACGTAAGCAAACAAAATTAGTTACCTGCATATTGGTACACATACTTCTGGAGCGCCTAACTTTGATAAGCATTTACATACGTATTTCTCTTCCAGATAGATTTCCTTGCGACGTACAATATGACGGATCATGCTTCCATCTCTATAAAGCAAAACGAAAATCATACAGAGACATTCATTCAGTAGATTGCCAAATGGGGAAAGGACATTTGGCTAATATATACAGTCCCGAACATTTTGAACTGCTGAAGGAATTAGCCTCGAATCAAAGCGTTATTGGAAAATATATATGGACAGGGATGACCTTTGACATCAGGAACCGGGTACGTTGTTGTACGTTGTCGTTTAAATGGCAAATAGGACAATATATCTATTTCTAGTACTGATCTCCAATATTCGATGTTAGTTGGCTAAATCATTAATGTCAGTAATTTTGAAACTCTCCCCCCCAATCTGTTGAGTCAGATGTTAGAACCTTGGGTGTCGCTTCTCGATAGCCAGTTTTGGTTCCCCGCGGCTTCCCTTCCCCAGTAAAACTGTAAATATCATTTTTTTCTAATTTATCGCATGATTTTTGTCATTTTACTGGCTGGAATAAATGAACTTGACTGGACTTGGCTTGACTTTTCCCATAATATGTGACCGTCTAATAGCCAATACCCCTACCCCAACTGATTCAATTTACTAAAGTTTTTCTCAAAAACTGATTTTTAGCAAATTTTCCAACAAGACGGTTCACGAGCGAACTATTTGAGGTGGATGCATCAGTTCGGACCAAAGAAGCAAAAACTGGCAACGGGTATTGTGCTCCATTTCGACCCCCATGAGAAGTTTAGGAAGGAAAACAACTTCCATGTACAAAATGGGATAAAAAATGAAGACCCGTCGATCAAATTACAATATTCAATCTGTGAATTTCTAGACAAAGATGAGTTTGAAGGGTCTGCGGTGGATTTGTAAGGGTCTAACCCTGACGGGGGCAAACTACGGCCCGCGGGACAAATCCGGCCCGTTGGTTGATTCAATCTGGCCCGCCTGATGCTGCCACAGCCAAACTAAAACCAAATTTTGATATTTTAGCTGAAAAAATAGCTCAAGGAATTTATGGAGATAGCGATTAAATTTAGTTTTGGTACAAAGTTTATTGTTTTCCCCATTTGCTTTTGTACCACTGTAAATATTGTTCATAAAATGTCACTTACATGGCCCGACAGTCCAGGCGAGCGAAATTTTATGGCCCCAAGTCCAAAAACCTTGCTTGGTGTAACTTCTTGAACTAGAGCAAGGGTGTGCAACATTTTTAGTCGGTGGGCCATATAACCAACATCAGACATCTAACTGGGCCACACGAAAAGCCGTGAATGTGACTATCGCTCACCCTCACATTAATGAAGCCACCGGATAAAACGACGAAAGATTGAACGCAGCGAAAAAAAGAAAAAAAACATTATGTATTTTTACCTTGACTTTTTAAACATACAACTATTGGATTAGTTTTGAATGAATAAAAAATGTCTAGCGACACCTAGCTGATGCAGATTAGTATAAAAGAGTAACTAAATGAGGCACAACTACTGAATACCAGTAGTGGCGACAGTATACATCAGGAGTCGGCAAACTGCAACCCGTGAGAAAATTTGTTGCGGCCCTCTAACGACCCGACATTTACCGTAGTACATAAAATAAAAATTGATCCTAAATTTATTATTGTCTCGACACGGATGTACCACATGGCACGGATGGCCCGCATGTACATAAAGTTTGCCGACCACTGTTATACATAATTGAGGCTACTGTGCAGATTATCTAAAAAAATAAATATACAGACTAAAAGGCTTAGCGGGGCGGGTTGTGGCCCGCGTGCCGCCTGTTGCACAGCCCTGAACTAGAGGATATAATGGGCTATAGTTCAATTTCAAACAATATAAATTGTATATTTCCGCAATGCAGTCGTGATATAGTCAAATTTTAATTTAGGAAAATTTCAAAATGTAGACAATAATAAATACTTCTTGCAAAATAGCTTTATTTTGTAATGTCGTTTAATAATTCTCATCCTAATCTAAAACATCGAAACCAAACTTGATGAAGTGAATATTTCCCATGCATTCGTATTTCATAAATGTGCAGTTGCAAGTGGAGTTTCCACGTTTGAAATTGTACAAAATGAGAAACGATCGAGAAAGTTGTAATGTGCATCTGAAAACAAATAACTGGCTATCTAATCCCATACCCGACATGGACTGGTAACCGGAAGAGAGGCCGTGGTTCGCCATATGATTAAGAAGTTTTATCGTCTTACCTCTATATGTAAATCCAATCCTATAGGTAATTATAAATCTAGATTGCTATAAAGGTTCTCCGATGGATTTGTGAGAATGGAACTTCATGAAACTAAAAATAAATAAAATATTCATTGGACGGCGTTATCATAAAAACCCAATTATATTAACAGGTGGGGTTTCACGAGCCACGATTTAGAAGGATGGACCTTAACGACGCGAAGCAAGGTCACGATTTCGCCAGGCGCTAAATTATTTGCTGTATAGTTTTACATTTATTGTTGACAATTTAATAGGGAGATTAGGAGGAATTGATACCGGAAACAATAGAGGATCGAAGGCGGCACCTTTCAGGTGATGGAAATTTCATGACTCTATATCAAGCTGCCGGCAATTTTACTGGTCTTGAGGTCAAAGTTTCCATTGGCGATCTAACTACTATATTAAATTCAATGGTAACAGGAAATAATAGGAACGAATATTGTGTTTAGTTTGCGAAAATTATCAGCTGTACCAGCACTTTCTTACATATCGATCCCCGCGCTGTAATATAGACGGCTTTTCAACCAGGGAAAACAAAGAACAGCTCAGAGAATTAGCGTTGGTCAATAACGAGATTGTATCAAACATTTTACTCAGTCTGGGAACGATACTCAACAGACCATGTGACTTGCTAACATACCCAATACCCGCGGAATATAATTAATACAGACAGATTTTTCAATAGTAAATTATGAAGAACAAAATAAAAAAAAAAGTGATAAAATTAGTATCAGTAGAGGTTGCGCGAGATTAACTCTCAATCTTTCCTCAATGCCTTTGTGCTAGGGCTAGGGGATCCGTATAATGTGAAAACTGCTTGTCTGAGGAAGTCTGATTTTGGTCAGACGAAACGTTACAGAAATACATTCGTGTTGGTGTACAGCAGAACTCTTGAATTGCATAAAATTTGTGTCTGGAAATACCGGAATATTACCAAATATTGTATTTAATTTGTGGACGATAATCAACTGTATAGGCGCTTTCCAACTTACTGAAATACCACGCCATATAAGTAATATTGACGGCTTTTTTAAAAGAAAATTATAGTAAACAGAAAAAAAAAACAGATCATAAAATTAGTGTCGAGAAATACCGGACTATAACCAAATACTGTGCAAAATCTGTGAACAATACTCAACTGTACAATCGCTTTCTAACATACCCTGATAGCTTTAAGTTACCGGGTGTTACCGTTGCGACAAATAAACCTATACGTATAAATTTTTTCTTCATCCCTTTCATCAGAAATTGCGTAATACTCAAATCGCCGTTTCTCTCCGATCAAAACTCCCCATAGAATTAGGTTAATTCCCAAGTTATTTAATATAATAAGAAATACATTTATGTTAGTGTACAGCAGGACTCTTGAATTGCATAGTACTTTAATATATGTGTCAAGATGGGATTATGCGAATAATCTGTGTCAGTAGTTATGCTGATGAAGGGAATATCGTTTGAGGTTATTTTTGTGCGACATCAGCGAGTCAGAAAGCGTCCTTGTGGTCGGAGATGTGAGGCTTGATGGACCAGAATGTGAAAGTACAAATTGGCTAGAGCAGCGTTTCTCAAACGGGAAGGAATTTTGATGTTTTTGGCGAGAAAATACAGGAATATAACTTAGCACTCGGTTTAATACTCAAACCGGCTTTTTGTCGGAAAAGTCTGTGGGAGGAACAACTATATAACAGTGGTATTCATACAATCGATGTTCCATCAGCAGTGGCGTATCTACGTTAAATGGCGCCCATGGCAAAGTCTAAAAATGCGCCTCCTTGATAGTTGTTTGACAATTTATAATGATTAATAATGAATTAGGATATTTCTATGTTATTATTTGAGTAAAAATACGAGTTTTGGTTATTCCCAATTTGAAATTATTTCACTGAAACGTTTTATTATTAATGCTTTTCGCTATTTTGCGCCTCTGTTCAAACGGCGCCTATGGCACGAGCCATGGCTGCCACACCCTAGATACGCCACTGTCCATCAGTATACAGGTATAGTCAGTGATCAGTTAGTTTACATCCTAATCCGAGGATATCAGGGGTGGGCACGGTTTTTTGAATCAGGGGCCAGAAATTTCGCCCACCTATACTGGCGGGCCATGTAAGTATGACGTTTTATGAACATGACATTTTATGAACAATGTTTACAGTGTTACAAAAACAACAATGGAAAACAAAACCCTGTGACGAAACTAAATTTGATCGCAATCTCAACAAATTTCTTAAGCTATTTTTAACGAAAACATCAAATTTTGGTTTCAGTTTGGTTGTGGCAGCATCAGGCGGGCCAGATTGAATTCCCTAGCGGGCCGGATTTGGCCTGCGGTCCATACTTTGCCCATGTCTGGTTTATATAATTATGTGTATATTGATTAAATATAATCCAATACATATTAGGTTTGCCACTGCCATTAAACTTAATATATGTACCTCAAAGATCATATTACTTTGTCATTTTTAGGCTAGCATCAATATATATTTATACAGTTTAAACAATTTTTCTTATATAATCCTTCAAAAACAAGATTGACAGTTGTGTCACTTATGTTTGTTCAGATTAGTGATTTTAGCAACCACGATGACACGCACATTTTTATCGCTTAATTACGACATACTTGATAGGATTGACGTAATATTTTGATAAATCATGAAGAAAATGATGACGCGTGTTTACAAGTCTTATCGCGGCTTGGTTCACATGACAGATGCCAAATTCGGATTCTGCGGGTCCACATTCTTATTCTTCTCCTATGCCACGTTTCCCTACCGAGGAGGAGTCACTCCCAGGGAAAAGTTTTGTCATTTTTGGGAAGGAATTTTGCCTTTGTATTTGCTGTAGTATTACTAATATACTTTAGTTCTTTATTATTACTATTATACTTATTTATGCCCACATTATAGACTACTTATATAGGACCTCCTGAGGTATATGCACCAAGATGTCGCACAACCTGAACAGAATATGTGTACCAGGTTACGGTTCAGGTTATGCGACATCTTGGTGCGCATACTTCACGAGCACCCTAATCTGCACGGAAGCGGGAGGTCCACTTGCACATACCGGTAACACTAGAAGAAGATCCATTATATATTGAACAAAAAAAATATTGTTGTTTCAATCATATTAAGGGGGTGGAGGGGAGGGGGGTCGAATAAAATAGGCAAAGAAACAGGTTAAACGAAAAAGTAGTTTCAACCAGTAGACTCATCGAGCAGCGACACATATATATGGAAAGTCTAACATTAGGTAATACAAGAGAAAGAAGAGGCTTGGTCAGGGCGAAGCCTGGGCAAGTCTAGGGCTTAAGAAATGAACTGAATTAGCAGAAACGTACCACTAGGACTTGGCACAACGTCGATAATTAAAATGAAATGAACTCGTGTAAACTCAAGATCTACTGTTATGTAAAATCTTAGAAACTAAGCTTTTGTTGGTACTTTTATTTGTTTTTAGTTGATATAAAGATTAAGACGATAAAGTAAACAGATGTAAACAACCATGGTTGTCAATGATTTTAGAATAACGAGATTTTTATATCAGGTTCGGACAAGCTTGAGAAAATGATAAGCAGTGACTTGTTAGTTACGAATTTTCTACGGGCCAAACTAAATATGGTTTGACTTATATAAACAGACTTTTGGGTCGGTTATTTTCTCACAGGAAACGACAGCTTGTTCAAAATTTCTTCCCTGTCCGTAGACAATATTATTTAGTTACAGGGAGTCCTCGACTTACGACTTTGTTCCGTTCTTGAGAAGCGGTGTAACCCGAATTTTAGTGTGAGTCGGAACATTATACTGTACAGTACATAAATTACTCTATACATATCGTGCTGTATTGTAAAGTATGGTACAATAATAAAATGTACAAATAATGCAAAAAGTACGATGTAAATGAGGAAAACCAATGAGCCCAAAGCACTAATTTTCTTGATCACAATTATCCAGTTTAAGGGCTTAGATATTACAGTACAGGATTCTATTTTATATTTTTTGGAAGTGCGTTCGTAACCTCGAAACAGCGTAAGTCGCGACCGTCGTAACCCGAGGACTCCCTGTATTATGGCAATAGAAATTGAATTCGTAGTATATTTAGGATAGGATAGTCAGAAAACTCACGTGAATGGTTAAAACCATATGACGTGGATTCATGGTAAATTTTGGTATAGGGTGGGTCTTAAACGGAACATATAAAATGAGATTCATGGTATTCTTTAGGATGGAATTGAAGTTGGTTTATTCCCTGTTTATTTTGAAATCTAATTTATTCCCGCGCTAATCCATCATAGTAAAACCATATGACGTGGATTCATGGTAAATTTTGGGTTAGGGTGGGTCTAAAACTGAACATATAAAATGAGATTCATGATATTCTAAAAGATGGAATTGAAGTTGGTTTATTCCATGATAGCATGGTGAGAGGCACGCCACTAATACGATATAATCATGTAACAGCAAGGTATAGAACCAGGGGTATAAAAATAGCTTATGGTTTATCGCCACAAGTATTATTTGGTTGGTTGGTTAATTTTATAACAACGAGTTGAATAAACCTGTATTTCGTGATTTTGCGTTTATCAGAGCAAACCGCCGCCATTTGGAAGATTAGCCTACAAATAGGTTTTTAAACTAAACATCAAAAACCTCGAGATCGGCTCCGAAGGCACTACACAAGATTGATGTTTTAAACCTCAAGAATCACGGCTTGTTCAATTAGAAATAGTTGCAGAGAAAAACAAATAAACATACAGCGCAGATGACATATTCAGGTGGCGTGTGTGTCTATGTGAAGATAGATGCGTAGCCGCAACACAAGGAATAAAGCGTTGTACATTGATCCTCTTGGCTGATGAGATGTTTCAATAGATAAGACATAATATCATACGCCTTTTCCAACACCATTTCACTCTGTTATTGAACGACTTCCTGAAAACCGAACGTATCTTGGCGAGATAGATGAAAATAAGCGCGTATATACTTATGATAACTTCGACAGCGATGTATGCTTGTAGAAGGATTCTTTAGTTTAGACAGGGGTCTCAAACTCGATTTACCTAAGAGCCGCTGAGGCAGAGGCCAGGTGGGTCTGTGCCGCATCAGGTTTTCCACAATATAAACTTAGTTTAAAAAATCAAATTTTCTAAAATTTCTTCATTTTTTTAAACACAAAATGAGTTGAAAACACAAATGAACAAATTAAGACCAAATAAAAAAAAAAACTGAAGTTGTTAAGAATTAATAATTAGTGATTGTGACCTGAAACTTATATTGAATGTAATAATTATTAATCATGTGAACTGATCTAAGTGACACACTATGGCGGGGGTCACTAACTATCGCCTTGCGGGCCGTAATTGGCCCGCGAGTTTGAGACCCTTGGTTTAGGATATTGTTAGATACTAGTGGTTACTTGTATATGGCTTTGTTCGGAGCAAAAGACACGAGTGAGCCTCGTATTACGTCATTATACAGCCCCTCCCCCCACCCCCGTTTTGGTTGAGTACGATTTTGCTCCCCGAAACTCGTAACAGGTGTTTTAATATGCCCACAATTTCTAATTATATATACATTTCAAGGTTCATTTTTGCCGAAGTTAAAAATTTGTTTTTTAAGATCATGAATTGGCATATATTTTGATTTCTAGATTTGTCGAGTTAGCAAATCAAAGACTCATATGTCACCGTCCTAAATATAAAAAATACGACGTTATTTTGAGTCTCATATCAAAACAGTTTTAGATAGTATTAAATACATGATGTGGCTTTTCATTGCCGCCGTGTAAACACGTGTGCTACGTGATGGCATGCGGACTTGTCTACTATATAGTCTGATACATTCAGTAAGTAGTAAGATCACACCGCGAATTCACCACTTATGAGGTTTTTGTCACCTAATGCTGAAGTCGGGAAGAAAAGGAATTTGGACTAACTGCATTTCAATTTAGAATAGAGTTCCATGTTTAACCCGTGGAAGAGGAAATCCGATAAGACGTCTTAATGACAGACTACTGCATCTCTCACGATTGGAGATACGAAGGAATATGTGGGTACTCGGTGGACAAGGCCGCAAAACCAACAAGTGTTTGCAATCAAACAAATGATAATTGCCAAAATTTTGAAAAGAGAGAAGTTAGCTTTCTGGAATATAGAATACTCTGTCGGGTACCGTAAATGCTCGTTTTAACGCCCGGTCTTGATAAAGGGCCCGTTTGAATAGCCGCCCGTGTGAACAGGACATAAAAATAAATAAGGGCCGGTGCTTGAATACCCGCCCGGTGTAAAAGTTTTTTTTTTTGCTGATTTGTACCTGCGGTGCGTAGAAAAAGTCAAAATTTTCATTATTCTCGTTAAAATCATACTTGAGAACTGGGAATGACAATATACGGTATTAAATATTGTAACGATCGATCTTATCTACCGGTATTTTTGTGTGTAATTTTACTTTAAAAATAACAAGCGCCCCTGCTGAATAAGGGCCCGGTTAGTGAGTATGTTTAAAAAAATAAGCGCCCAGGCTATTGAACGAGCAAATACGGTATATGGGATTATTTAGCCAGTTATTTGTACCATTTACCGTACCATGTGCGCAGCTTGCACCGTAGTCTAAGTAATAAAAATTGAAGTACTAGTATATGGCTTACCAATTATATACCGGTTCGCGGGAAACAAGAATTTACTCATCCCAAACTCTTGAGATTCAATTGTTTCGCAAAGCAACCCTGTCTACGGCGATGAAACCGCATTCGCTGTCGTGCATGACACGGTGATTCACAATTACGGTATTCAGCTATTTTAAGATAAAACGCTGAAAACTATCAAACTTAATCAGGAGTAATATCAAATATTACGTAGCTCTATAAGAAACATATAAATTTAACTGTTTATTTTAATATTATATTATAAGTCTATTTATTATGATATGAGTTTATTTTTGTTTAAAGTTACGATAAGAGTGTGGAATTTCCGGCATGCAGTCCGCAATTTCTTAAATTACGCCACCGATAAAGTTTGACATATTTTGGGGCGTTTTAGAGGTGTGGTTAAGCTATTGTTGTTTTGCTTTTGCAGCTAAGGCGCTAAGTTCGCCTCGTTTTTCTTGGAAGGCTGCAGTATTAGATTTTAGGCATAGAAATGGATGATTCCGAGGAATCGAAGAGTTGTAATGGAAATACAGAAACTCACGAATCTACGAATGGCACTAATGGGATTTCAGAGTTTACACCTGTTATCACAGACGGAAAACCAGCCCGCGTATCGGTAAGTTGTTGATATACGTACGTTTTCGTTTTTACCTCTGACCTAGACTACATATTCTTATCTTATGTAACTTGGTGCTATCCTGCTTTACGGCATTACTATAGTTCCAATAAATTTTTTCTGAACAGTTTCATATTTCAGTAATTACTTGGTTAGCATTTTAGGAGAACAATCTAAAAATAACCGACAGTGCTATAATTTTGTTATATTTATTTTCTGTCACTTTCTCATAATTACTTGACATACCGGGTATCATTCTTGTGTGGGGCATCGTGCTAAGCTTTTCAACTTTTAGAACACTCTCGACCTGCGCCTCTTATTAACCAGCGTGGTAATTATGTGCAAGAGAATTGCTGGATTCCTTGCTATCGTAGGGTGGTTTACAAGACCAATGGTCGGTTACGGCTTCCTCCACCATCAAGTCTATGCAACTGAAACAAATAACTGCCTAACTAATCTCATACAGAACATGGACTGGTAACCAGGGCTGGGCATTTTCGAATACCTTGTGATTTCAGAATCGAATCGAATAATTTTTTTCGAATCGAATCGAATCTCGAATACTTGAAAATATATAATTGTAAGCGACTTGATTATAGTAATTGGTCCTCTCAACAAAGGAATTACTGAAGACATAGAATAAATCACCCAGATAAATTACTGAGCGTTCACACAGAATAACAAACACGTTTTATCAATAACTCACTACAGAAAATAGTCATATGTTAGAATTTCGAATAATTTACTATTCGATTCGAATATTCGATTCGAAATGCCCAGCCCTACTGGTAACCCGACGAGAGGCTGTGGTTCGCCCTATGATGAAGACGTCTCATCATCTTTTTTTTTCCTTCGGATAAATATGTTAATCCTAACCTATCCTTTTATTTATATACTATATTAAACGTTTAGTTCAATATATAATTGGGTGTATTCCAAAGTTTTCATAAGAAATTATGTTTTTGTATGATACCATTCAATTTTTTTATATACTACAAAATATACACTTCATTCAAGGCCCTTGGGTTGTTTTTTGCATGTCGATAAGATATGTATGCTTCCCAGTTTTAAAATTTTTATCAAGTTTTGTCTTTATTTTCTGGATCCAATGTTATTTGTGGCGTCTTTATAAAAAATCGGAATAAACTTCTTTCTTACCGTACTTTTATATAACAGATTTATTCAGTCATACTATGCCATATTTTCAGGTGAATTCCAACTACTGTATGTGGACTTTACTAATCACAACACAATCTACTATGATGTCAATCGGACTGGCAGTGGGGGCTCTCAATCCAACTTTAACCATCATGTCAAAATTCTATAATGAAACTTATATGGTAAGAATGTTTTGTGTATTCTATATTTTTTGTCAAAATAACAAAGTGGAAATCAGATCGCAATGTTTGTCGTCTCTAAGTTTGTGGAACCTTGGTGTATGGCGGTATGGACAGAGTAACAGCAGCATATCAGTGCGATACAGTGAAATAATTTTTCCACACTTGGTTTTGACACAAATTATGGAAAACTGCCAAGCTAGCGAATGACAACTTGATAAAGGCAAGATATTGGCATGTAAACGTCATTTATTATTTAAAAAATAGCAAATTGTACTTTTTTGCCTTCAAATCTGAGCGACTTGTATGCGCTGAATTTGCTGTTCAGTGGCAGGCGACCATGGAAAATCTCAAGCGACCTACAGTTTGGGATTCACTGCTGTAGTGTATACTATTGTAAGCCAAATTGTTTGTTTATTTATATTGAAAGCAAGTTCTGTAATATTACAAATTCTGATACACATAAGGCTGAGCTAGACCAGTCATGTTTCGCTTTGCTTTCTACATTTCAGCATTATAGAACCGTAGTGAGACACACCTAAAACACACCCATTGTAAACAAGTGTTTTTCTCATGAGGAAAATGACATTTAGAAATTCAAAGAATGTAGACACGCCTTCAAGCCCATGTTATTTCAGCAATAAATTTGATGTGAAAACAATGTGGTTCCAAAAATAATAAACAAAATTTTTGGAGAATTTAGTCACCTTAATGTGATGTCATAGTGATGCCACAATGTAGACTAAATAACCGTCTGTCATAATTCAACTAGGCAACAAGATCTTAGTTACGGTAAGCATAGCCACATATGAGGCCAGCAAGGGGCCATGTTTCAACGGCGGTCTTCTACTCAATAATAAATATAAAAATTCTTCACCATAAATTTTTATAAATGTCTTATACCAGTGGTTCCCAAACTGGGGGTAATTTGGCAATTTTCAGGAGATAATCCATACATTCACTGTTTTAGTAATTTCTTTTGTAACGATAAGTGATAAGGATATGAGAACTACGCTGTTCTTATGAAAGGGGTGCTTAAGTTTTTGGGTATTTGATTCAAGAGTAACGATTTTAAAAAATGTCTAAAACCACTGTCTTGTACAATGTGCTAGGGGGTTGGGGACAGAATCTGATCAGCTTTTGGGTATTTGAGGGGTGGGAAAACCCCCTTCTTTTACAAGATGAAAAAAAAATTCTGTATTAAACATAGCTATTTTTCGTAGCTTGAAACGCATTTTAGACCCTGAATGCTTTTGAAAACCCACTTTTTTCCAATCTCAGCCTGACCCTCCAGGCTGTTACGGTCTAACTTAACTATAAGAAATTTCAGAAATTTTGAAAACTCCTGACTACTCCACTACTCTGAGGTTCAGAGCTTAAGTTTAGTGTTTTGGATGCTCACTTGAGTCATTATTTATCTCAAAGCCGCACAGTGGCAGGATCATCGGAATCCAATGACTTGAACTTGTCATCAACTCTCTACCATTGATTGACTTAACTCAAGACTCGGCTCTAATTACTTTTGACTTGGGGTTTAGAGTAAAGGTTCCCAACCTGGTGCCCGTGGCCACAGAGCAGTTGAAAGGGGGCACAAAACTCTGCTCAACACTGATTTTATTTTTCACTCCATAGAAAAACTTCACATTCTTCCTAGTTTCATTGCTTGATAAGGATGTTTCACAGGATGTTTGCTCCTTGTTGAGCATTGATTGTTTGAACATATTGGGATCATATTAACACTATAAATACCACTGTCATATTAAAACAGAAGGTTCGTGACTTCTGAAAGCCTTGGAAGGGGGCCATGAGCCAGGAAAGTTCGGGAACATGATTAAAATTCCCCTTTTTTACAGGGACGTTATGATGAACCTATCCCAGGATCTACCAAGGATTTACTTATTGCTTTGACAGTTTCTATGTTACTAGCCGGTGGATTTCTTGGCGCACTCTCTCTCGGATTATTTGTGAAACTTTTTACTCGGAAACATGCAATGGTTGCGATCAATTCTATCAATATTCTTGCTGTCGCGTCTGTCAGTATTGCAGGATATTTTATCCCGTCTTATGAAGCTATCATTATTGGAAGGTTTGTTATGGGATTCGTCGCTGGGATTGCAATGAGTGAGTATAGGTCTGTGGTTACATCTTTGTTATTCAAGTTAGAGGTCTCAGATTCGAGTCCTATTCATTTAGCTACTGTAATACTAGAGCAGTGCTCTTCAAGCGGGTATACGGTATACACAAGTGTATACCACACCATTATTTAGGTATACAATTGATGAAGGGTATACGAAGGGTGTACAGCCTAAGTCAGGGATTCTAAATTATGATATAATAAATTATAAAATATTCAAACGGAGACAATGCAAACACGGCGTACATGAAGTATAAAATGTCAGTTACGCAAAGAATCGACTTGAGCAAATTGTTACATCACAAATTATATAGATATTGCGGTCACATGTTTGGGTTGGTGATTTCGGCTGTCATGCACTTCGTTTGATTTACGTTGAACATTATACTCGTTAAGGCCGTTAGTGCTAAGGATGTCACATGTCAGTCAAATTTATAACTTGCGGACACAAGCCTATTAGATTGCATCATGATGTTGCAATACAATGTATGCTTACCATTTTATGTTCATTTAAGCCCTAAATAAACATTGGTATTTGTGAGGTATACAAAGCTCTTAAAAAATTGTAAAAGGTATACCACGATAAAAAATGTTGAAGAACACTGTACTAGAGTCCCTTCACAATTTCAATTTTGTTATGAAGTCAGTTCTCAATATATCTTAACCAGGTTTGTTGTTTTTTAATCAGTAATTGTTTGAGTATTTTTGCTTCATTTAATACATGTGTAAGGGTTAAAACAATTATTCTCTTAGCAATTTTAAAAAAATTGTAAGACTCCATGGACACTCTATTTTGCCATTGTCAGTTAATTATGACTACTTTGTATATGTCGTTTCACACCTTCACTGTGAGGCTCTGTAAAAGTTACAAAGTATTGGGAAGCAACTAAAATCACTATTTGTATGTCACATTGGATGCCTTTACTTTACCAATTACTACCAGATGGGAAAGCTCTTTGGGATAAAGTTACCAGGGGCCAAATACTTTGCCCTCATAGACTGGCGGGCCATGTAAGTGTGACGTAAAATTTTACATATCGTGAACATTATTTACAATGTTACAAAAGCAAAAGTGGAAAACAACAAGTGATGTGCCAAAACCAAATTTAATCTAAATCATCAAAATTTGGTTTTAGTTTGGTGGTGGCAACATCAGGCGAGCCAGGTTGAATTACTCGACTGGCCGGATTTGGCCCAAGGGCCTTGGGTTGCCCGTCTCAGGGTCAGAGACTTGTACCCCTGATTACACTGATTGCAACTCCAGCATATCAATAAAGTGCTATACACAAGACCATATACACGTATTTTCGTATTAAAATTAAATTTTTAATTCAGATGTTATACCAATGATTATATCAGAAACATCAACAAAAAAGAGATCTCCTTTCTATCTCAGCTTAATAGGAGTCAACCTTTCACTTGGAGGATTAATAGGTCTAATGATGGGATATAAACAGGTAGAACTTCTATTATTATTTTTCACGCTTCAGAAGTGTGTGTACCAATATGGAGGTAACTAATTTTGTTTGCCTACTATTTATCAATTTTATAAAGGGACTGAAACCTATGGACAGGGGGTGCCGGTATATTCATTTGGCTAACACAGACAGTCACCGAACTCGTCAATAGAACTATAATATGGAAAATTGGAATAAAATTATGGCCTAACCCTAACCTGGTACACATACTATGAGAATACCTTATTTTTTATGAACCTCTGCTATTATTTTTATATAAAGTTTATTCACTATGAGCAATCAGGGCTACTCTGGCGGACCAAATCCGGACCCTTTGAGTATTAGATTTGGACCGCACGTAATTCTTTATTTTGAATCATTAGCCCCACTCTTTAAGTTTCCTATTATAAAATGACTTTTATAGTTTTAAATATATATACGAAAAGAACTATAACACCATAATAAAAAATCTTGATTTGCTAATAATTGTTAGTCGGCCGAAATAGTCGAGTAGCCCTGCTCTATACAACAATCTACTGATATACAAGGAGAGTGTACTAATGACACTACACTGTACTAATGATGATAAACACTACTCATAATAAATTAATCGATTTTGATCATAGCTGATCAAACTCATTTATGTTCATTTCAGGTAATGGGAAACGATGAATTGTGGCCGATTCTGCTTGCAATTCCAGCTATTCCTTCCTTGGTTTATGTTTTGTTTTCACCTTGGTTACCAGAGACTCCATCGTACCTGGTTCTTATTGGGAATAAAAAAGCAGCATTTCAAACTTTAAAGAAATTAAGAATTGTTTTTGATGAGGTATGTTTTTGAGATGTTTTAAAGATTCTATTGTTTGGTCGTATTTTCCGCAAATTTTTTTTAAACATGCCTAGCCCAAGAGATTGCTTTGCACGAGGCAAATTAGATAATTGGTTTTAAATTTTTGTCTATCATTGATTTTTGTTCTAGAATTGGGTTGTTTGAACATCAATATATTTTTATGTTTGTGACCCAATTTCCCTCATAAAAGTCTGAATCATTTCCGACCTCCGCAATAGAAAAACAATTTTGTTATCTAGTCCTAAATAGAATTTACAGGATATGGGCTCTTAGTAATGCTTGATTCATCTTTGGTAATCACCCGTACTAACTCAGGTATTCGGTCGCATTTTATTTGCTTATGTTGTCATAATGACACATATTTTAATCTCTATTACATCATTAAACATCTGTGTCAATTTCTGAATACTCAGAATATGTATGGCCGACCATGGTTATTATGTATTCATGTTGGTACTAGGGCTGGTCATTCGAATCAAATAGTAAATTATTCGAATCGGTTCAGAGCAAAATTTTGAATGGCCGAGGTGAATTCCTCAATTTTATTTTATTGAAGCCATATTTTTTCGCAATTCTGACATATGACTATTTTGTGTAGTGAGTTATTGAAAAAACATGTTTCTTACTGTGTGCGAACATTCAGCAATCGGTCTGAGTGCTGTATTCTATGTTTTCAGTAATTCATTTGTTGACAGGACCAAAAAGCCCATAGATTTCATTCACTTTACACAACTTGATGTAAAGTAGGCGAACAAAATTAGTTACCTCCATATTGGTACACATACTTGTGGAGCGCCCATGTTTCTAGTTTTTATCAGTTATTTTGTGCGCCAAGGTTAGTAATAAAAAGCAATCAATTGGAAAAAAAAAAAAATTTAGTCGAAAAATAAATAAATAACAGTTGAAATTTATTTTTCTAACTAGAAGAAGATATTCAATGGTACGTAGTGAAAGGCATTGTTTGTGGCCCCTATGGTAGCACTCTGTGACCTCCGGGGAGAATTGAGGGCTAATTTTAAGAAACTCTAAACCAGGGAATGTTTGATTACTGATTTCCTTACGTAAGAGATAACCAATGTCCACTACCGATACTGATATGACTGGGTAACTACATTATCCATATGTTCATGATATTTATATAAGGTGTCCATTGAGTTTTAACATTTTTTAAAATTGCAAAGGGGAATTTATCGATAACATAATATATTGTTTTGGCCCTCACAGATGTAATAAATGAAGTAAAAATACTTAAACAATTACTGATTAATGAAAAACAACAAACCTGGTTAAAATATATTAAGAACTGACTTCATAACAAAATTTTAATGGACCCCCTGTATAACATATTGTTTTAACTTTCAATGAGTTGATTTTTCACCTTCGCTCCAAACAAGGCTTCGGGACGGATAAAAGTGAATTGCCTTGTTCAGAGCGGAATGTTTTCATCAGCGCTGTATAAAAAATAGGCTGTGAATATAGCGATGCATATGTCGACAAATGCATAAACGAATCCTTGGTTGGTTGGTTTCCCTATATTTCTCTCGCCTTCATTTTGTGATAAACATGTCATTACTAATGCCCGCCCGGTGGCACGTGATTAGCCATTTCATGCATGGTCATCATAACAAGGTATAATTGGTCATGACGTTTTTGAGAGAGAACAAGGAGAAAAAGGAGACAATTTAGAAAACGATAGTTCTATAAATAGAATCGATTTGAAGCTGTCGAGTTAGTTATCATAGGAACATGGTACAGGCAACTCAAAGCTGAAACAGGTGTTTTGGGATCCTTATGATGGCAATACCTTCTTTGAATGGAATTTGTAATTTCTTATGGTGGCATTACTGTATTATCCATCTATATACCAAGACAAATAATTGCACTCTTGCATTTTGATGGCTGTTGTACACTAACAATATTATAGTCGTCAAATAATATTGTCATCAAACTAGCTTGGAAATTTTAAATGCAATTTTGAACTTTAGTAACAGTTTTATCTATCTATATTGATGACTGTTATTATTTTGCTGAAATTTACACAAAAAAACATAAGACTAGTGAATAGGATTAAAATAGCATCTACAGGCTTTACATGTCCTATTAAAACTGAATCCATCAAAATTGAGATTGCAATTTTTGAATAGTGCAATTTTTACTCTTAACACTCAACAGTTTTCGAGACCCAAATTTTGGAGTCCTCCAATTTTTTTGACCAGTTCATACAAGCGTGTGATCTCCTTTCATAAATCTGAAAACATTGTATTGCAAAATGCCAGCAGTAAGTAAGATGTAACTGCACATGCGTTACCACAACATCGAAGGGCAGGTGTTTATTGTATAATAGAGATAGATTTAATATTGCGCAATAATATTCGATTATTCGGTTCGATTCGGCGAAAATATTCGATTCGATTCGAATCAAAAAATTATTCGATTTTGGACAGCCCTAAACGTTAGTCAACTTAATAACGTAAGATGGAAATTTCCATGTAACATATTTATAAATCAGTTACAACGCAGTGACTTAACTTGTTGGCACGCAAACTTTTTTGTGAGTCCGATTGCCTGTGACTTGTGACTCTGTATTTGGGGACTGGTAGCGAGCGCTGTGGAGTTAAAACTTTAGTTTTATCTTGATTCAGAGTTTTATTTTTAAACTTCTAGTGGTCGAAATTGTAGTCGGTCAGACACATTAGGTTCACAGAGCTCAACAGTTTATTAATAAATAAACGCTTCCATATGCCAAAGTTTTTATTATCCAAATTTAATCTTTTCCGAATAAGAGTCGCAATCGAAATTTTTCTCCACCCGAATTCGATTGTGAATTTTTATCCTACCATGCTCCTACTTACTTCTAGTACTTCTACTCATGGAAAATTCTGTACAAACTTTATTACTTATCGATCTCGTTCCATTGATTTTGGATGAATTATGTCGTATAATTAGCGAGTTATTAATTAATTAGTGATGGGATACGCTGTGTCGCTATTGAGTCAGAGCGAAGGCATCGAAACCGCTGATCGATGAGTCGGCGGTCTCCGATCTCTATCTAGTATTTTATTTTTCTATCCACAGAGTCTTCTTCATGAAGAGCTTGTCGATATACAACGTGAACAAGACTCCCAAGGTCACTCTGATCAAGCCGTTTCCTTGACAACCATGTTCAAAGATGACGGTTACCGTTGGCAATTGTTTCTTGTTGTCATGGTATTTCTTGAGAGCCAATTTTGTGGAATAAATGGAGTCGGAATGTATACAGATAAAATTTTCATAAAAGCTGGAATTCATAAGGATTTTGTTACTTATGCATCAACGATTGTCTATGCTGTGCAATTTTTTGTCGCTTTAGCAGGGGTGAGTATTGTTTTTATATGAAGTTTTTACTCTGAACAAGCTTCTGTGCAAGGTGCCATGATATGTACTTGTCTGGTTTGGAAAGACCAGAATCGTTTGGGTCTGCATACTTGGTCGTCCATTCCACCTGATTCAGGTGAACCCTGGGTTAGCTGATGGTCAATGATAAACATAATTTTTGCTACCTGAGATTCCTATTTGTGTAGTATTTATCAGCCTTATATAGCTTGCCTCACAAATTTATAGAAAAAGCAACTTTTCAGATATTTTCGCAATCCATTTGAGGATTCTGGAAACTCACTCTATTACTATTAGTTTACCTGCCTCACATTATTATTTCAATCGCTTTGGAACATATGAGATATTCTGAATATTATTTCAGAATATATGCAACCCTTCTATAGAGCTATTAACTGTTTTTACTTGGGTTTTCTGTAATCTTGCAATGATATTGAGGAAACTTAACATTATTATTTCATGTCCAGTGAAACGTAAAATTTTTCATTATTATGAGCTCATAGACTTCTATAACTCATTAGTGCTAAACTGCTAAGTAGCTTTATCATTGAATTTTTTCATTAAGCATATTATCTCGGAAAGAGAGAATGAGTAATCGGGGGTAGTGATTAATTTGAAGTGTTAAGGAGAATTGATCTCTTACTCAGGATATTACTAATGATTCTTCCTGTTTTACTCATATTATATGGAATACCTATGAGATCAAAGCAATATTCACATGTATGGGATAAACATATAATTAAGATTTATATCTGGCAATTAATATCATTTGGAATATTTCAAATGAATTTCTTTAGTAGAGAAGTATAGGGTGTCTATAAAGTCTCGATATCATTTCAAATTGCAAAGGGAATTTATCAATACCATATATTGTTTTGGCCCTCACAGATCTATTAAATGAAGTAAAAGTATGTAAACAATCAAAGATTAAAAACAACAAACCTGGTTAAGATAATATTGAGAACTGATTTTGTATGAAAATTGAGTTTATATAGGGCAGGGATGGCGAACCTTTCTCAATGAATGGGTCAAAAATTATATTTTTATCGTGGAACAGAAGAGAGTGGGTCACAGATATTTAGTCAATGTTTCTATCTATAATAAACTTCTGAAACAAATCTTACAAGCTGTTATTGGTGTTGGTGTAGTTTTGGGCTTTATTTATGCAGCACTTCTCTCAGGTACTTCTTATGGCACTCGATTTTATGAAATTAGAGTACGAAAACACGCATATGAATTACCAAAAACGTGTAGAATCATGCGGAAAATTATTTTACGGTTCCAAAGAGTTTACCAAAGAGGAAATTTCATTCTGATATTGTTATATTTTTCGATCAAGGCACTTTTACACTGCCCCATTGGTATTTCAGATTTTTAGATTTTTATTTCAAGTATGAAAGATTTCGTTTTCTCAACGCCACTGTAAGCGAGAAACTAATAAAATGCAAAGTAGCATCTAGTTCTTGTATAACCCCTAAAACAGTCTGCAGATACACTTCCGAAAGCGATAAGACGTTGCGAGAAATGAACAGATCAATTGCATTGTTATTTGGTATGTCATAAACGATGCAAATAGCCGAATAACGGTACATGGCGGTGCAAACATGCGTCCAAGATTAGGGGTTTTGAAAATTACCATGAGTATGAGCAATCGCAGCCCTGACTGCCCAACTGACGGCACATTATATTAGTGTAGTTATTGTTAGATTAATTTAAGGCCGGTTTCATCAATTTTTATATCACTGATATGATAGCATTTTTTCGTGCCTTGGCGGGTCACGAATGAAACGCGGTGGGTCACTTTGTGACCCGCGGGTCAGTGGTTCGCCATCCCTGATATAGGGTCTTTATAGACACCCTGTATGATACCAAATTTTTCTAACACGCCGTTTTTTTAAAGAAAAATAGGGGATGGCCAATCCAATTGTTTAGAATTTTTTTATATACGATTCTTATTCACGTCTTTCTCTCCAAACGAGTACTATTTTGGAAGAGCAAGAATCTTTTTAATTCTGATTATGAATTCTAGTTTATTGAAACTTTTTCATTTCAGTCCAAAGCAGTTGACAAATGGGGGCCGAGACGTCTCAGTATATTTTGGTCATTCATGATGGCAATAATGTTGACATTACTCACAATATCTTGGGCGACAGTCAAGTCTATACCTAATATGACGTTTGTCAGCGTTGCTGCAGTCACAGTTTATGTACTATCGTAAGTATTAGCTTCTTATAAGTGGGTTACAAGTTTGTCTGTTATATTCTAGCACAGAGATTTTTAAAGCGAGCGTTATTGCCTCTTTGGGACGAAAGAGACACGATAGAGGTGACAAAGCTTGAAGAGTGATAGGGGGGGGGGGGCAGCATCGCATTCTTTAAAAGTTAAATGAAGTATTGTGAAACTAAAATGAAACAGCTTTGATTTGTGAAAGTCATCTTCCAAATAGCTCTCCATTTTTAGGAAGTAGAAAGACAGATTATTTCATTTCCAACGTCTTATTTGGTAGAAAAAAGATGGTTAGCTATTGCCTGTGGGGCGTCGTTATTGTCAAAACAAATGTTTAATAATGTATTCTGTCTGTCTGATTGAAAAACACAGTGAACTATGTTTTTCTGTGTAATTAAGACGAGTTCGGTTTTTGGGGAGTCACCCTGTATAAATAAATGCTCAAATCAAGATAAATTAAACATACAAAAAATGCATGAGCCAGCGGCCAGGTTTAGCGTTATGTTACTTTTTTAACATTTTTGTTCCAGGTGGGCATGCGGACCAAACATTACTTTATTTCCTCTAATAGCAGCATTAACCACAGAACCAACAAGAGAAGCCTCGTTTAAGTTTGGCGGAGGTTTGTTCTGGATTGCTTCTTGGTTTGTTGGATTCATTCCAACATATTTTATGGTACGTATGGAGTAATACTGACTGAGATTTTTATACCGCAGTGCCTAGACCAGAGCTCACCAAATTAGGATTCATGACCCTGCTTTGGGCACATAGCAAATTTCAGAGTTTATAAGGAATACACCAATTTCACCCAAATTACTATATCTAGTGTGGAGCTTTGATCCTTATTAAGCCGAATGCGATCTTCAACACTGAAAAAAGGGGGCTCCCGAAGTATGCGAACCAAGATGGCGGACATCGGAATGTAATATGTGTACTAGGTTAGGGTTAGGCCATAATTTTAGGTATAAATACTACAGGAGGCTCTTGGCTAGTCTTCGAACTGATAATAGGACTAAAATAAGGAAAATTGGAAAGAAATTATGGCCTAACCCTCACCTGTTACCCATGTTACGTTCCGATGTCCGCCATCTTGGTTCGCATACTTCGGGAGCACCCTGGCGTTGTTAGCCAGATATCGATATTCATATCACTTTGCTAGGGCTACGGAAATCCTATTTGGGTCGCGGAAAATTTTAATTTATTGGAAGGGGTCGCGAGTTCAAAAGTTTGAGAAGCCCTGGTCCAGAACACTGGTTCCTAATCTTTGGGTCATGGATCACAGAAAAATTTTCAGGACACAAACTTATTGAATTTCCTAAAATTAAAGTTCTAGTGTTTTATTTGTGTCACTATAGCTATAGCTATCTTTGGGTCATGGACCACAGAAAAACTTTCATGACACAAACTCAATAAATTTCTTAAAATTAAAGTCCTAGTGTTTCATTTGTGTCACTATAGCTAAATTTTGATTCTTTCGGCAATGAATGAATTTTGCCAAGCCCAATGAGTCGTAATTTTCATTTTATTTAATAAAGTGAAAGTATCCATTTTTGCAAAAAGAATTTCTTGTTTTTCTTGTAGTTTTTCACTTGCATGAGAAAGTTATTGGGCCACAGAATGTTTGTGCCAAGAAAGAAAATGGGTTGAGACCACTGGTCTAGAATAAATTAAAGTCTCTAGCGTTTCACTTCACCCCTGAAATTTAAAAGGGAAATCTACCTTGTTTTAGCCATCTTCGGCGCTTAGATCTATTTATTAACTATACTTTATCTATATTATTGCTAAAGTCATCCAGGTAATCATTTTTTTTTCACATCTGTCACTCTGGATATACTTTAAAGCAGGGGTTCCCAAACCGCGGCCCGCGGGCCAAATCCGGCCCGCGTAACGATTTAAAATGGCCCGCCGAGTTCAAGTGGAATAGTGAAACAGATTTTGTTTCTATACCTTTTTGCAATCTAGAAACCGCCAATTAATATGTCATTATCACAGTTTAAGCTCGTCTTTATCATAGAAATTCGATTACACCGGTATCTCAATTATACGTACCGGTATTAGGATTACCTAGGGCAGTGAGTTAGTTTTCCTCCGTGTAAGAAAGGTGATGTCAAATGTCAAATAAAAACATAGACAAGACTCGTATTTCTGTATTAAATGCAATCAAACTTCAGCGATTTGTTCACTTTGCCAACGAACTATTCCAGTTTTGAGGCAATACAACATAGAGCGCCATTATGAGTCGAACAAACATGTTTCTTCCGGCCCGCGAACATCCTTCCGATTCTAATTTTGGCCCGCGGCCAATAAAGTTTGAGAACCCCTACTTTAAGGCATAAATTCTCGAAGTGCTCCATATGGAGCCATAAGGCTTCCTGAGAGAAACCTAGGGGCCCCCGTGATCTATTCGTTTACTAATCAAAATACTGACTCAGCTACTTTTGTAAGTGTCCAAACAAGCAATATATTATTAAAATTTGACAACCGTATTGCCGAAATGCGGCCACAAGGCACTAATTCAAATATGACATTAGTCAACCTCTTCATAACATCCATATATTTGTATGCTGAAAAATAGAGTAACGAAGACTTACATACTATAAGCTTACTACTAAGTTATAGCCTACTCATAGATTTTGTACTTCTTTATGCAAAAATTTACCCTCGTTCATTATTTCCTTTTCTAGAAATATCTTGGATCCTACGCGTATCTACCATGGGCGTTTTGCAATTTATTTTTCACAATCTTTTTCTATTTTCTCATCCCGGAGACGCGAGGAAAAACATCTGAAGAATTACAGACGGAAATTCATAACAAGCGAAAAACGAAACTCAAAAACAACGATACCTCAATGCTACCACTGAATTCTGATGACGCGACTGTTTGATTCTGATTTTTAAATAATTAATGACGGAAATCGTAACAAAGATATTGATTTAAACAAACTAAATTATGATATCGATTGGGTTTTCTACGAATTAACTACTTCTATTTTTTGCGGCTGTGGAGACGTATGCATATAATGCAAGGATGCTGTAGCAAGAGTAAAGATAACTATCCTAAGTGATTCAGAAGTCTTGCTGAACACTAACACAAATATATTTCTGTAACGTTTCGTTTGACTTCTTGACCTTGGTCAACTGAACTTTATATGTCTGAGGAAGCCTTACCTTGGTCAGACAAAGCGTTACAGAAATATATTTGTGTTAGTGTGCAGCAACACACTTCAATCAATTAGAACTAAATTATATTTCGAATTTTTAGGAATTTAGGGCCGCACAGCATGAACAGTAAGATCCCACTGGCTTAAGTTTTCATTTCTTGCTATAGTATTCTTGCACTATGTGCATGCAGATCGACTAACGCGATATAGAAAAAGAGGTTTCTAGAAAAATTTTGCTTGTTAGAAATTCCCACGCAAAACTCTCAAATTTTAACTTCGGCCAAATTCCATTTTTGTAGTTAAACTAAACAATATTAATGTACCTAGTCATCATTAAAATTTTGTTGAAAAATCAACCTGTAGTAAAAATGACTTAATTTTAACGCTAATTTTTATTTATGTAATTGAGCTTGAGAATTGTTGATTGTTGATGTAGAAGACCCAAATGTGCTATGTGTGTGGTTCACAGAGAATCTTAATTTCCTGTGTTTGTGTGTTAAAATGTGTATTATGTGAGGATATCTACAATAATCTGAAATTCAATCAAATCAATTAACCTGTTTGAATAAAAATATCACTGGAAGTTGAATTTTTAGAAAAAATTTCACAAAACTAATCACAGGTAAAGAAAACTTCTTGGTGTAATTTAAAAATATTCCATCCAGGTGCTAATTCAGCTGTTTACTGTTTTTCAAATTTAATGAAGACTTTTAATTTAACCTTCCACAGTTTTTTAAATATTTTAAACTAGAATCCACAGTTTACATTTGTTCCAATCAATGTCTTGTCAACTCTCAAAGCAGTATTAGATAAATATAGAGATGGGCATTTTCGAATTTATACCTAGTTGTTGTTGTATAAGGTCATGGGTTCGAACCTAACAGCTCTTCCAAGTTGTATTGAATTCAAGCATAGTCGTACTTATTGTTAGCTCAACTGCCTGCCAATCAAGGTTAAAGATTTGAGTTCTCCCTTTCTGTAGGTGAGCTATATCCAATCTGAAAGATTTTAGTTATAAAAACATAGAATATCCTGTTTTGAGTGAGTTCCTTGACAGAACATTGTTTTTTTTGTATGCCCATCTCTAGTAATAAGTTCCAAATCATGTTTATCTCAGCAATGTCAACAAATACAAGTTGCCACTACATGAATGTTTCAGGGTGTCTATGCATTGCAATCTTATCAAAACACTTTTGTTTATGTTGTGTTCAGTGGTGCACCCAAATAATTTAATTTGGAGCTGTTTTTTTGTTCAAATATACAGTAGTTTATCATGATAATTTACTTGCTTTTTGGCCATCTTTATTTTTTAATTATGTTGTGCTCGGGGGTGTCCAAATAAATTTAATACCGTTTTTTGTTTGAATATACAGTAAGTTAACATAATTAATTTACTTTCTCTTTGGCCACCTTTATCCTATCAGGACATTTTTGTTTATTTTGCGCGGAAGGGTGCCCATAAAAATTGAATTTAAAACCGTTTTTTGTTTAAATATACAGTAAGTTAACGTAATAAACTGCCTGATTTTGGGCCATCTTTATCCTATCCTAGGACATTTTTGTTTACTTTGTGCCCTAAGAATTTAATTTGACTCAGTTTTGGGTTTAAATATACAGTTGGTTATCATAAAAATTACCTATTTTTGGGCCATCTGCATGTAAAATTAGTGATCGTTTACAAAATTCTACATTTTTTTTGCTTTAACAAAAATAATTATAAAATGTATTTTAGATCTTATATTATATTGGTCTTATTTGCAGTTTGTCAAAATTTCAAACATTTACATTCAAATCATGTTTTTGCTGTTTTCTACCTTAATTTAGGTTCTCAAGATAAAATTGTAAGGTATAGCCAGTCACCTTCAAGTGGGAAATGTGAAAGGGTGCATAAAATTTTTGTTCTTCATCATAATGATATAGTGGTTTTAACCCATCATAGTACAAATCAATAAAATAGTATATTTTTTTCTGTGAAACTTGGTGAATAAAATAACTGCGGGTTATCGTGCACCATACAGCGACACAGTTAATAGAAATGCAACTATTAAACTATCTTATATGGCCTTCACTATACATTTATTCTAGATTATCCAAATTGGTGGTTCTCAACCTTTTATGGCTCGTGCCCCTCTTCCAGAGGCTTTTAGCACTCACGGCCTCTGTTTATCATTCCAGTGGTATTTATAGTGTTATTTAGATTGGTAGATTCCAAATCCCATTATGTTCAAACAATTCATGCTCAACAAAGCGAAAACACCCTGTGAAATAACCTTATCAAACAATGAAACTAGGAAGAATGTGGAGTTTTTTTATGAAGGGAGAAGTTAAATTAGTTTTGCACCTAGCATTGTGTCCTCTAACGGCTTTGTCGTCTGTTTGGTAGCCATGTGTCGCTGGTTGGGAACTGCTGACCTAAATTATGCTATGAAACCAGTTAATTAATACATGTTTGTTATTGATACTATTATGTCACTAATTTTTTGATCTTATTTATTTTCTGTTTTTTTCTTTTTTAAAAATGTAACATCAAGTCCATGAATCTGATGAAATAACTAGCTAACTAATCCCATACCCGACATAAACTGGTAACTGGGCAAAGGGCCGTGGTTCGCCATATGATTAGACCGTTTTACGGCTTTCCTCTCCCCCAGGATAAATATGTAAATTTTATCCTAACATATGAATTCAGATTCCACAGCAGTGGATCCGACTCTCTAAGTTAGATTGTCTCTATCACTGCACCGAGATAATCTGTTTGGGTAATTGCCAAAAAATTTAACATAAATCAAAAAAAAAAGTCTGTCTAAGTTTTTGAAAATCGCATTTTTCAGATAATTGCTGAATGATTTCATTGTGTAGTATTACACACTGTCAGAATTCTTAAAAAACGGATAAACTTTTAAATTCGTTTAAATTGGAATTTTTTCGGTCTTCTTTTCCTAGTACAGCGCTATTTTATGATTGTGTTATTTTTCGTTCTAATATGGTACTAAAGCATTTAAATGGTACTAATAATTTTTCTTTGTTTCATTATTATTTTCGGAGCTCCAGAAGTATGTGCACCAAGATGGCGCACAGCCTGAACACAGTATGTGTCCCGGTCAGGGTCAGGGTTGTGTGCCATCTTGGTGCACATACTTCGGCAGCACCTTTTTTTTCTGCTGTAATTTTATTCGTTTTCTGTCTATTTTGCCACTTGAAGTAACTTTTTTATCATTATTTTAATAATTGTATTTGTCACTCTTAGCCAAATATTTTATTTGGTGCTTTCTAGTGTTTTAAAATGAACATTGAGATTTTAGTAAAAAGTGTATTGATCAGCATATTTTACGTAAATTTAATCTTAAGCGTATATATATAAATATGGTTAATTTTGAAGTCCATGTCTTGACTGGACATTTTTCAATACCTGATAATTTTAGAATCAAATCTTGAATAAGATATTTAATTATTGTACTAGGGTTCTCCTGAAATAAATTACTGAAAACATAGAATCCATCACATTTTGCCGAGTGTTCACACACAATAAAATACATGTTTCGTTAATTACTTACTAGGATAAAAAAATTCATAAGAACTGCATTTTGTAAATATTTGACCTTTGGTGCAAATTCGAAGATTCGAATAATTTACTACTCGATTAAAAATGCCCTGTCTTACTGTTAAATCCCTTTTCACCCTCGTTTTAATATTGTATAAACTGACTTTTTTTTTTCTAGTAATCCATCTTTTCAATTCCTAAAAATTATCGCGCTATACAGAATTGTGGAGATTTTTTTTTCTAGTAATCCATCTTGTCATCTTTTTAATATTGTATAAACTGACTTTTATTTTCTAGTAATCCATGTTTTCAATTCCTAAAAATTATCGCGCAATACAGAATTGTGGAATTTTTTTTTTCTAGTTATCCATCTTATCAATTCCTAAAAATTATCGCGCAATACAGAATTGTGGAAATGATACAAATCAGGCCACACGGTACCAGGGCTGGGGTGTCTGTGAAAATTACAACCGAACCAATAAATGTTTCAGCCTAACTTTTGATAACAAAATCTTTAGCATATGAAAGCTCTTTTTTAGTAGTTCAATAATTTTTGGGTCTCTGTAAAAAAAAACGGACTTTTTTATCACCATTTAAAGTTGGCGATCACGATTCTAGTCAATTCAGAATTTGGACGAGATTGAAGATAGCCCAACATATCCGTGAAATTATGGGAAACTTCTGATGAACCCAAACCGAATACTTCGAGTGGTTCTCAAACAAGGGGCGTAGACAATTTTGTGAAGGGGCTCTAGCTAAATGAAAATAATTGTTAGATTTGATCTTGCCTGCCTTTTTTTGAATATTTACATTTCTTTATTGTTTAGAGAATTGTGTTCCCATCCACATGAATAAAACATACTTTCGCCTTACTATCTGTTATTTGTAGTCTATTGTTAGGTAGTTTTTTTAGGTGGGGCCCGAGACTTATCTAATTCTAAAAAGGGGACACGTTTTGAGAACCACCGTTTTAAACAATTAATTCAAGTTATAAAATCTGATTTCTATTTCAAATAAAAGCCATCCAGCTTTGCACTTATTTTGAAAGACTATGTTGTTTAAAGTTAGATGTCATACCATTTTCTATCTTGGCTATATTTTTTTTATTTATGTAGTGTTCACTTCATAATTTTCTTCATGGTGTTCACCTCAAATTATGCTTTAACAAGCATTTACTCAGGAAGAATGGGTTTTGTTTCGATAATAGATTACTGTACCTGAACTGTCTCACCACCTTTCCTTTCCCCAAGCCTTATAATCATGGAGATTAGTTTAAATTGAATATCAGAAACAACAAATGTGCATCGTACAGTGTGCGCAGTTTTACCCTATACCTGTCCCATGTCAAAAGTTTTATCTTTTTTTTACCCGCTTGATCGCTCAGGCTATGTTACAACACCATATCTTATACAAACCTAACTCATTGTCTCCCTATTATAAATGTACCATTAGGGATAAAATTACATACTATATTACAAGTTCTACAACTCAACTTATCCTATAGACAAAATCATTTCTATCCCCATTATATATATACAATTACAGGTACCCCTGTAGTGTGTGTACCAGGTTAGGACATGATTTTAGTTCTATTACGAGTTCGGGGACTATCTGTGTTAACCAAGTGAATATACCCCCTGTTCATAGGTTTCAGTCCCTTCACACAACTTGATGTAAAATAGTTAGAACAAAATTAGTTACCTCCATATTGGTACACACACTTCTGGAGCGCCCAATTACATACTAGTTACTGTATTACAACTTCTACAAACCCAACACGATGTCCTCTTGCAATGTACCATTAAGGGTACAAGTACATCGGTAGTACTGGGCGTAGTCGTACATATTACAGCCCCACCTACACCACAGACAAAACTCAGTGTCTCCCTACTATAAATGTATCATTCGGGGTGCATTCCTATTTCTTTTCAGTATTTTATCCACTAATGCTGGTTTGCTTCTCTATTTATTGCAGTTGCCTCATAATGGTGGTTAAAATAAAAGGTGCTTGGCAAATTGTTGGTTTTTTTAAATGTTTGGTACGAGTCACTAAACACTGAGTAGAGAGTCAATCACCAAGTGAAATCTCATAGGCGGATAGTTTTTCTCTGTACGACGCCTGCTTGCGCCTTTTGGTTGTAACAAGGCCACATAGACATCTGACGATATGTAAGGAACTACTGTACTTTCTACTCCAGACTGGAATTTTACTGGTTATGCATTGTGTACCAATTTTATTACATCCTGAGTTAAGTGGATGCATGGGATCTTATGTGCAATCTGTGAAGCCCATCACAGTTAGGTCTAGCGCTTCAACCGCTAACAAAATGGTGACTCTTGTCACTTTCATGAATGGTAATTTGAGCCTCCTGGGAACGGTAAAGATAGACAAATTTGGGACCTCCCGAAGTATGCGCACCAAGATGGCGCCCAACCTGAACTCCGGTTGTGTACCAGGTTAGGGTTCAGGTTGTGTGACATCTTGGTGCGCATACTTCAGGAGTACCCAAATTTGTATGTATGTAGAGTAAAAGTCTGCCTTGCCTTATTTGTATCTATTAATTTGTGGGTTTCGAGACAATGTTAACCAGGAAGGAATCTAGCTTTTATTTTATCATATCACTGGCAATTGGGCGCTCCAGAAGTGTGTGTACCAATATGGAGGTAACTAATTTTGTTCGCCTACTTTATATCAAGTTGTGTAAAGGGGCTGAAACCTATGGGCAGAATCATGGCCTAACCCCAACCTGGTACACACACTACAGGATGACCGAAAAGAGTATTTATAGGTTAGCTATTTTCCTACATTAATTAAGTTGATGGTATGGCTCCATCCACTTTTTCTTAAACAGGAAAGTCAGATTTAAGAAAAAAACTGACGGCTGTTCAAAAACACTAACCCTTTATAAACAACCCTTGGACCTATACTCAGGTTGTGTACCAGGTTAGGGTTCAGGTGCGCATACTTCAGGAGTACCCAACCTTTTTTGAATTAAAGAAAAACCAGGTAAATTCAACATGATTGCTTTATTGTTTAGAGAAACTCATGAAAAGAGAACTGCCCAGTAAGTTTACTGCTCCAAACCAGTGAAGAACATCAGAGTGGCCGACACATGAATCCTAATTACTGTTTCAAATGATTCAATTCTGGCCACTCCTGATCGACACTTCAATGGCTGACAATCAACATGATTCCCGAAGCAACACACCGATTTCAGTTAACTTACGATTCGTACCATTTAGTGTCAGGCTTAGCAGTCCTTGGTGTTTTATTCATGAACGCTTTTGTATATTTGGCAACCAGATTATTGAATTCAATTTCCCCTCTTTGGGAATTCGCACGCTTGTTTGACCTTCTGCTCGACTTTTCAACTTTGAACTCCGGCCTTTTTGACTTTTGAAACTTTTCCGCAGGTTTTTCACCAGTACGTTGTCGTTCAAACTTTTTCACAAGTTTCTGTTGAGCTTCTCTTGTGTTCAGCTTCTTACTTCGCCGCATTTGTTCCAAGATTTTTCCTCGATTTTTTTGTCGCATTTTCGGTCCTGCGTGGGATGGCATCGGCAATTTTTTACCGGACAATGTAGTACCAGAACTACCTTGGAACGATTTTCTTTCAAAATTTTGTTTTGGGGCAGCATCAGGGTTTCCAGTGTTCATTTTTTTGTCATTATCCACCTTTTTACTTTCACTTCCAAATTTTTTGTTCTTTGAACTATTTTGGCCATTTTTGAAATCAAGTTTGGCCCTTTTTGGGCCCTGCCCATCAGGTTTGCCACTTTTGGGCTCATTTTTTTGATTTATTCCATCAAAATTCTTAGCATTTTCAGCCTGGCGTTTTAAATTTTGTCGCTGTCTTCGTCCAAGTTTTTTTTCTGGGACAGTTTCTTTCAAATTATCACCAGATTTATTTTGCTGCAGTGTCTCTTTGAGCTTCATTTTTGCCTGATATTTTTTCTTCCTGTTCTCCTTGATTTCCAGAGCTTTCCTGTTATGAAGTAAGACAAAGCCCATTTAAAAAAATGTTAGAATGACCTAAATATAGTTACGTTTACTTCAAATTATTTCCAACTTATGAATATTGAAAATAATTTTATTAAAAGGAACTACATACCGGTAATTCAATTTGAATAATTTTCAATTTTGAGAGCTTTCCCGTTATTATGGAAGGGCAGCATTGAGAGACCAATATAACAATATTTGAGTCAAATTTTTGTCAGTAGATGTGAACCAACTCGACAAATATTCATAATTAACCAAACACTTAGACCAGGGGTGTGCAACCTTTAATACAGGAGGCCCAGATACAAATAACTGAGTGAAACCGCAGGCCCCACTTCATTTAACATAGGCTTTCTAATAGTTGCAGGCACAAAAATTTTGGCTGTTGATCTTATGACATGCATTGTTCGCTTTGCACAAGCACAGGTAAAGGCTTTCCAAAGAAATTGGAATTACGTACTCGGATTTATCAAATTTAAGTAAGATAAAAACTTCGCTGACCGCATTGTCAATTACCCCACGGACGGGCCGCATTTGCACACCTCTAACTTAGACAACACTTTGGATGTTTTAGTAAAATAGGGTAAGATTTTTTCCTATTTATCCTAGGAGAGGGAGGAAGATAAGATAACTTACTTGTTCTCGAGAGCGAATTCCACAATTGGTCTTTTGATCGGCCCAAATATCTCCGGATTATTATTCAAAGATCTAAGAGCTTTCAAAGCGTTTTCATGCTTTATAAAATTAATGAAAGCATATCCAAGAGGTTTTCCAATTCCTTTTTCGTTGACGTTTTTGAGGTCCCGCATGATTCGACACTCTATGATTCGGACGTAACGTTTGTCTTCGAACTGTTTTAAGATGATTTGCTGTGATGGAAAGAATAGATAACGGTAATTACTAATTAAGTCATTGCAAAACAACATTCAGTAGAATTCTGGAAGGTCGCTACGTTGCGATTGTGTTTCCCAAGTGTTCACTTGGGTTCAATCATTCCAGTAATAATTATAGTGTTATTATGATCATACAATCTGTGCTCAACAAAAAAAAAGAAATGTAAAATCAGTTTGTGTCTAGCGTTGTGGCCCCTTGTAACCGTTCTGTGGCCCCGTGGTGGGCTAGGGGCCCCTAAATAGAGAGATATCGCAATTACTACTCACTCTCAACTTAGCTTCTTCCACAGATTTTGGTAAGTTATGAAAACAGAGTCTTGTCTTTGAAACAAATATGTTCGGATTCTTCAATTTCGATCGTTTTGCATTTTCTATTTTTTCTCGTTTCTTCAATTCTATCTGACTTAGACCTTCAGCAGCTTGAGTTCCTGAAAAAGGCAAAATTTGATATTAATGTGTGTCTATTCTGTTGGGTATTAAATCTCGAGGTAATGATTGCATAGAACCAGCAACTTCAAAGTCACTGGTGTGAAGTCTTATTAAAAGATATGTTTCACAGTGAGCGTAAATATATTCTAAAAGGGGGGGTTGCAACGAATTTTAGGGTAGCGATCAATTTCACACAAAGCACTTTCTTAGACTTCCGATTCAAAAAACAATTATTGGAACTAGTGCGAAACATAAATCTCATGATTTTGAGAGAATACATAGCATCAGAGAGGCGGCAATGATGATTCTGATCGTAAGACCAGAGAATCGGGGCGCTTGCATAACAATGAAAAATCCAAAATGCATATTTCAAATTGTTTAGCACTTTAAAAGTGAACAGGGTTCGCGAAAAATTTTGATATATTGGAAAGAGCGTTAAAATTTTGAGAAGCCCTGATCTCCACAGTTGATACACCTCATAAAAAGGTGTGCGTGACCTACCCGATCTGACCATTCCTTCTCTTCCCAGATATAAATTCCTCTTGTCTTCCTTTTCAATCTTCTTTTTCCCTTCTTTTCTCATTTTATCAGTATCTCCTCTACTGAGAGCTTTCACAACTCTAATCTCACGACCATCGAGAAATTTACCCTAGAAGCAAGAAAATTGAGCATTGATTATTGAGTGTGATTTGATGGAAAAAATTGAGTAGTAATGTTGGGTTAATAATTGAATAACATTGGCTCGGTGATTGGGAAATAGTGCGTTAGCAACATGCTTGCCACAGGCCATTAATTACCATTTTCGATACCCGGTAAGGGCTGATGAGATGCCATGGATTGTCATATGATTAAAGAGCCTTATTGACTTTATCATTCTGGGATATTTATGAAAATTCTATGCTAACAGTGTAGCTATTAGAATCCAATGAGAACTTATGATCTTCGATAATTAATTGTGACCTTGACTAATCACTTGTGACCTTCAGTAACAGTTCTTTCAATTTTAAGTGGATATTTGCAACCTTGAGTGAGTGCCCGGAACGCTCTTAACATTTAATGTGTTTTTATCATTTCGAGCGAATACTCTTTTTTGAGAGTGATTCTGAAGCTTGAGTGGAGTTAGTATCTCTCGAGTGAGGAATTATGATCATGATAACGTATCGAAACCACCGCACTTTCGTAATATATGAACCAAGATCGCGGACACCAGAACGTAGTATGTGTACCAAGTTAGGCCATAATTTAGGGTACAAATGCTACGTGAGTCACTTGGCTAGTCTACGAACTCGTAATGAAACTAAAATAAAGAAAACTGCAATAAAATTATGGCCTTACCCTAACCTGGTACACATACTACGCTCCAGTGTCTGCCATCTTGGTTCACAAACTAAGCGAGCGCAAAAACTGCAAATAATAAAAAAAATAAAGCAACTTACAGTTCTTTCTCCTCCCAAGGCCTCCACACATTTATCAGCATCTTCCAGTTTTTTATATTGAGCGAATCCACAACCTTTAGACATTCCTGTCTCGTAATTCATCACAATCTGGAAAAAATTTAGATGGATGAAGTTACATTAAGAATTGGCAAATTGTTTCCTAGTTTTTATCCTTGATCCTTATCAACCGATTCTCAGTATTCATTTAATACTTCAGAGTGACTAGTGATAATCAATACCTTCACTCAGAGATGAATCCATGCCTCCGAAAACAAATGACTGACTAACTAATCCCATACCCGACATAGACTGGTAACCGGACGAGAGGCCATATTCAAGTCATCTTATCGGCATAGGTATACCCCATCCTATCCTTGTTTTATACTGAATCAGTGCATGCGCCCTTGCTTTTAACAAACTTTCTGAAATTTTGTGAATCAAGCAAAAAGTTTTCTTATAAATGCAAAAACTTTTACTAACCTTAGTGTAGATTAATTCTCCATATTCATTCAATACTTCAGTGAGGCTTTCTTCCGTCGTGTCATACGATAAATTCAACACGAATACTGTTCGACCTTCGTGGACGTCATGAGATGATTTTGGGTCAAGTTTCTTCTTTATTGTGGGTTTCGTTTTAGAAGCTGCAAATGAGTTTATTTAGGGTCACCATATTCCAAAAAGCAAAATTCCAAAAAGCAAATGCATGACTATTTTCATGACCTTGTAGTAAAAAATATGCGCAAGGTACAAAATAACAATGTTCTGTATTAGCAGTGTGCACAGTACGATTGCAGATGCAGTAAAATTCCGGACATTTGAGCATATTTTAAATTCTTACCGAACGCAAAATTTAACCCTAAATTCTGGACGGTATGGCAACCCTAGGTTTATTAGACATTTATTGCATAATGCCATTTAACATTTGGGGTTCAAATCTCATGCCCACCACCACACCAGAGTGTAATGAACCCCATCTGACCCCATGCTCTCAACACAGTATAACCCCCAAACCACAATAAACTAGAATTCAGTTGGGAACCGAAGACTTATCGATCGAAGGTTAGGGGATCCCCCAAAACAGTGGTCTTACTCCATAGTGACACCGTGTGTCCCATCACTAATTAATTAATAACTCGCTAATTATACGACATAATCCATCCAAAATCAATAGGCTTCTGATCCGAGCTAAGATGAATGCACATGCAAAATTTGGAGCAGATTGAACCTCGCTTTCGTGAGATATCGCGTGCATCTAACACACAGACAAACAGACAGACAAATACCTATCAACATACTTACCGATCAAGATCGATAAGTAACAACGACTTATGTCATAAATAATGCAGGTATATTCATATTTGAGATATATAGAACATAACCGCAAAACAATGTAAATTGCCTTAAATTTCAAATTCTGAGTAAATTAGTTCAAACAAGCATGGACTGGCTTCTTTATAATTCAGCAAATGATTTTTGCAGTCGTTTTTTAAAATTACCAACCAATGTTGTGATCTTTAAAAATGAAGTGTTTGTTTGAGTTTTTGCTATGATGCTTCAAGTTCCTAGATTTCTTCTTGTTATGATGTGAGATGTTAGAAGCTGAGAAACTCAAATGTTATAACCTCACCTTTCTGTAATGACTTGGTGTAAGGATTCTCCTCTTCCTCTTCACTCTCTTCATCGCTTGTTTCTTTATCACTCTCGCTCAGCTCATCATTGCTTGTTTCTTCATCACTCTCACTCTGCTCTTCGTCGCTTGTTTCTTTAGTATCCTCACTCTCATCTTCTTCCAACCCAGAATCATCAGAAGTTTGCTCAGGTCCAGATCCTGATTCAGAGTCTTTCTCTTGTTTATCTTCTGCGGATGCTAAAAACACAGAAAATTGGTTAAAATAGAAAGAGATATAGAAACACACACATTATGCACCATCATGAGACTACATAGTTCCTTGGCATTCTATTCCAAGGCTTTACCTAGAAATGAGCTTCAATTACTTTTGAGCGATAAAGCATAACAGGCTTCGAGCAAATTGCTTTTTAAAATAATTTCAACTCTATACTCTAAAGTTCAGGTATTCCAATATTTTTTCCCAATTGTGAATATTCCATATCTATATGTCAATTAACTTAGATACCGGCATAGGTTTTATAGTTTGTATATACAGTTTAATTCAATAAACATTTAACGCAGCCAAATAATAGAGTAACTGTAAATAAGCCTACCCCAATAATAATAATATGCTTTTCCCATATTTTTTTCAATTATTTTTTCAACTCCATAAATACATCTTGTTCATCTCATCTCTTATATATAGGTTTACTTTAAAAAAAAAAGCAAAAATCACCATCAAAATATGAAAAAAAAAGTTAACATGGACCAATATGCATTTTACAATAGCCTATGTGTTGGAAGACTATGACTTTAATTTTGAAAGGTTAAAATTGCTGTATTTTTATGCAAAAGTTCAAGCAAGATTTTCAAAAGCTTTTATAATAACCTTCTACAGAAGCAGTGGTTCGTTCTCCGAGGGGTTCACTATTTGCAGAATTCATTTCTTTATATTTCTCTTTCGGTAATGACCAATCAATCGCTACTTTTCTTCCTTTTATCTCCTTTAAAATGTTATTAAAACAAAGTTATGAGTGATGGGAACACAGTGTCAGAAAAGCTTAAGTTCTAAGATACACCAAGCTCAATGAAAATAAGTTCAATGTAATAAGTGTGTGGCTATACCATATTTATTTTATATATATTTAAAAATGTATAAAAAAAAGTAATTACAAAGCAATTGATCCAGTAGTTAAAGAGAAAACTTATTAGGTTAATATAAGTGCTAATCACCTGCATGTTTAAAGCTTTGATAGCTCTTGCTGCCTCAAATACATGAGAAAATTGAACAAAAGCGAAACCTCGTTTTTTTCCATCCGGTTTGGTTGGAATTTTCACCTCAGTTACTGTTCCATAACTGAAATAAAAAATACAAGCTGTTCAATGTTCATTTCAATTTTCCGGGACTCAATTCTCAGTCAGTTCTCAATTTATCTTAACCAAGTTTGTTTTTTATTTTAACCATCATTTATTTAAGTATTTACTTCATTTAATACAGCTGCGACTGTAGAGCCAAATTTTTTTATATTGTATTGATGAATTCCCTTCCACCCCTGTATATTGGTTTCAATTGGAAGCTGTGTTAGGTCAAAGTACTCTCGAAGTATGTGAACCAAGATGGCGGACACCAGAACGTAGAATGTGTACCAGGTTATGTTACCATAACTTCTGGACATTCTGGTACAAATACTACCGGAGTCACTTGGCTAGGAATATAGGGAAATTGGTATATAATTATGGCCTAACCCTAACCTGGTACACATGAAAAGTCAGTCAAGAGTCTCAAGACTATCAGTTAAAATAATCTGTTAAATATAGTTTTACTTAAAAGCCATCGCAATGTATCGCCATGAGCTTTCAACAAAAAGTAGAACGAGTACTGTTAGAAGTGTTGCAACTTGCAACCAGTTAGAAGCTAAAAGATTCATCCAAACATTTCAGCCTATATGGGACTCTTAAATTTTTCATTCGCTCGTTTTATTAAATTTGTAACACAATCAGTACCTACCTGCTAAAAGTTTTCTTCAAATCTCCTTCCGTACATTTAAAGCTGACATTCCTGACAATAAGTCTTGATTTTCGAGCCGCTTTCTGGTTTCCTTCTGGTGTCAAGAAATTAACTTTCAACGTATAATTTTTCTTTTTACCAATATTTTTATCAGAAAGTTTGTTATAAGCTTTCAAAGCTGCTTGTTTAGTGTCGACAATGAACTTTGCACTTTGCCGCAGATCTTTCGCTTCCGTATCCGGTTCAGACTTTTCAGTACTTTCCGAATCCTCTATATTTTCGCTCGGAAATACCACTTCTCTCGGTTCTTTCAACCCATACTTTTTCCATAGATTGATTACATGCTCAGTTTTATATAAGGCTGGGAACCCAGTGACAATAACAGTAAACGTGTCTTTAGAATTAAGACTATTTCCATTTTTCGAGTCCTGCTTGGGCGGCATTTTTTCAGGCTCCTCTTGCCGTTCAACCGTATCCATTTCGGAATTGTGTGAATCAGATTTCACAATTTCAAATGTATCTCCTTCTAATTTTTTATCTTTCTTTTTTGAAAACTTTTTCTTTTTTGCTAGAGATATTTTCAGAGTGCTGTCATCAATTTTAAAGTCTTCTTTTCTCAATGCCGACTTTGCGTCGTCTGGCGTCATGTACGTGACGTAACCAATACATGGCCGTTTGTTTTCTTCGCTCGAAGATTTATACTTCACAACGAAACACTCTTTTATGGGTCCTGCGACACTAAAAACTTCCGACAAAGTGTCATTTGAACAAGATGGGGGAATTCCACGTACAAATAACGTAGCTCTGCTCAAATCATCTTTATTATCTATAGATTTCATTATTTTTTCAATACTAATCCAATTTTTTCTATAAAAAAATGAAAAAAAACGTTACAATATTTATACATAATAGAACGAGATCCTTATTCAATGTTTTAAGATTGTAGCAAGAATAATACATAAAGATTCAAAAAGTAGGAAGGTTACTGAAATAAATATATCAAGTCATCACTAACACTGGCAAACAGGGCTGTGGATTCGGAATCCGAAGTCTGAGTTATAGTTTCATTTGAGACAAAATCAGAGTTGTATTTTCAATTCAGTCGGAATACTAAATTCTCCAAAGTCATGATCCAGAGTTGCGGCCTTCCAATGGTATTAAAATTAGTCAAAACCCTTAATAATCTTACATTTGACAGCCTATGAAGTTTTATTCCAAAGTTTGAGGTATGGCACTTTGAATTTATCGAATTTCAGAGTCAATATTTTTTAAAACATGGAATCAGAGAACGATTATTTCGTAACCCCGATTTAGAAGTTGAGTCCACGAACCTGCCCAGTAAAAACAATCCCTAAATTATTTTAAAACACTAAACAAAAACACCATTTGAAACAAGATTTCAAGCTCTTCAAGTTGATAAAATCAAAAAAAAAGAATTCCAGATATACAGGAGTCAGTATATACAGAATAAATATTCAGAAGTCAATCATAAGATAGATTTTAATTCAAATTTGGAATTCTAAAACAATCTCAGTGCACACTTTTCCTAGATATGCCAGAACCAACTGTTTCTGAACGGCTCAGAATATTTCTGGTTTGGCAGAACAAAGTTCATTCCGCCCTAATGGAAATTTTGTCATCAGTTTTGAACTCAAAATTTTTAATTTGCACTTACAAAATTGTTTGGTCCATAACTCTAACCCTGACATAGACAACTATGGGTCGAACCAAATGCTGCCTCTACCAAACTAAAACCAAATTTTAGCTTAAAAAAATAGCTCAAGGAATATGTTGAGATTGCGATTAAATTTAGTTTTGGCACGACGCTTATTGTTTTTGTTCGTGTTTTTTATTTTTCCGAAAATTATAGCACATTGTATACTACATTTTTTATTTTTTCGAAAATTATAGCACATTGTATACTACAGTAACTATCTATGCACAAAATTTACAATCGATCAGCTCAAGTATTCATAAATAACATCCTTTCCATCAACTCGAAAGAAAACGAGAAAAATAATGAATAAAGGAAAATAGGAATTCCGTTTTAAAATGGGCGCTCCAGAAGTGTGTGTACTAATATGGAGGTAACTAGTTTTGTTCGCCTACTTTACATTAATTGCGTAAAGGGACTGAAACCTATGGGCAGGCAGGGGGTATATTCCCTTGGCTAACACATACAGTCACAAATTCTTAGAAGAACTAAAAAAGGGAAAATCGAATAAAACTATATCAGAACCCTAACCTGGTACACACACTACGGGGTACGGGGTAAAATGGGCAAGGGATGTATGCAGTTGATAGTCATTAAAATATTTACGGTTTTTCTGAAAACAAAAGATCCTTATATATCAGTGGTTGGGAATGAAGGTCTCGTTGGTGCATTTTAGAATACAGGGTGTCCATAAAATCCATTTACAATTTCAATTTTGTTATATCTTGACCAGGTTTGTTGTTTTTCAATCAGTAATTAGTATTTTTACTTCATTTAATACCTCTGTGAGGGCCAAAACAATATATGGTATCGATAAATTCCTTTTGTACTTTTAAAATTTTTTAAGACCTCATTGACACTATATATTAAATATTTCATGTTCAAAACTATTCTTCATAATCTATTCCAAATAGTAAATTATTTAGCTTGTGCCATTCCTGATAACCAACAACTTTGGTTTCACAATTCATGTAGAAAAAAAATTAAAAATAAATTCAAACTCTTAAAATTTCCAAATTGTTATTATAGCAAATAGAAATCCAGTCTGGCTGGGTAGTAGCCCACTGGATTTGGTTTATTTCCCCGTCAGCTGTGTAAGCTAGAATTGGGTCTTCGATCGCTCGTGGCATTTGCTGAATGTCCCATATAAGAGCTTGGTGATCGTCTGCTGCAGTGCAAATGTGGCAAGAGGAATGTGGCGCCCATGCAATGCCGTTTACACAAGCCCGGTGGTTATTAAGTCTGGCAACTGGGGTACATGGGACTCTAACATCAAGGATTATGACTTCCATAGAATCCATAGCCATAGTTGCCAGATAATTTGGGTCCTGTTTGTTCCAGCACAGTCGAAGTAACGGCTGGTGTTGTGGGTCTTCGTAAATAATCGTCGAATGCTCTAAATGTCGAAGGTCAAACATTCTTACAGAACCGTCTGCACCCACTGATGCAAACATGTCCCTCCCCCCACCCGCACGGCTAAACGCTATGTCATAAACTTCTTTATCATGTGCAATAAGTTGTGTTTTCACATGCCCAGATACTAGATTAACCCTTCCCAATACTTGCCCTGTTTCGAGTCCCCAAATTGTGCAAGTTGTGTCTATGCTACTCGTACCGAGAATATTCGGGTCCACTTCGTTCCAATCAAACGACGTCAATGGCGCACAATAATCAGAATTTTTATTATTATTCAATAAACACTCTAGTCGAGTCTCTGTATCACTGATTACTCTCCAAATCCTCAAATAATCTCCACTCGTCGCGAGAAGGTCTGGATACGCTCCTTTCGCATCAGGTATCCATATGATCTTAGTACAAGGGTACGGGTGATCGAAAGTACTCCGAGAATTGAACTCTGACCTCTCTTCATCCAGCCCAACAATTTGAACTTTATTATTGTACTCTTCGATAAAACTTCCAACAGCTAAACGAAATCGATGATCAGGGCGAACACTCCAATTCATTGCGTATAAAATCCATGGCGCTTCGTATTTATATATTTCTTTTCGCTTTGGATGACTTGCCATTTTCACTGTCATAGTTTTATGTAAAATGAAAAGTAAATATTGAGAAGTATTTAAAAAACAAGTACAAAAGTAGAGTCAATTGAGAAATCTATGTCTTGTCTACTTTCTGACTTTCAGGTTTCAAATAAATCTGTAATTTGCCATACATGGGATGGAATTGTAGTTCCAGAAGTCTGGAAGTGGTACAACGATACTGTGATACCAAATTTCTGAATTTTAAGATTTGCTGATTTGAAAATTCTTTTTTTATGGTGAATTTCAACGTTTGTTAACCCTAACGTCCTGAACGCACCATAATTAAATAGAACGTTATTTCAAACTTCTGGTTAAACAATTCTGGCTGTCTGGGGTCTTGCAAAAAATATACCGGTACTTTCGCAAGTTCAATGACGTGATTGCGACACTAGAGTGACGGTATTTTTGGATGGCATAGTCAGGTGGGGGTTAGTATTGACATGTGCAAAAATCGTTATGCTACGCCCACTAGAAGTACTTTAGGTACGAAACTACATAAGAGACGATTTCAAGACTTTGAAATTCTTTTGCACAGTCGATTCGAAAGTCTGTTACCTATAATTAAATGGGTCTATAAAGCGTTAGCCAAACTTTAAGTTAGACGCTTTTGTTCTAGTGACATGTGACATAGCATTTTCTAATTCAAAGATTCTGATAAATTTTAGCAAACTCGTCTTAAACTTATTTCAGATTTACAGTAAGGAATTACTGAATTACCGTACCAAACAATTCATAAAAGCATATGAGCATATGACATAAACAAACTACAGTACCTGGTACCGGTACAGATGAGTGAGATGACAGATCGAATAGCCGTACGGCGGTACCGTATTTTACTGTTTCAGTACCGGTACGGTATCGTATTCAACGTTATGTTGTAAGAAAAAATAGAGATTCGGATAGCTTTAAACATCTGGTAGTCAACCGCTGAACTACGGTACCGTTCCGGAAGGAACCGGGACAACGACGGGGTACAGCGGTACGAACTTCAAAGTCTCTGAGAACACGCGATATGTATTAAGACGTAGAAACCAACCAGTGTCGGCGAAGATTCTATTCATATGCAACTACCGCAAGTTACTCATATAAGTTTCAGCCAATTCGACTTGAATTCTTATTCTTGTATTTTTTCGCAAAAAAAAATTGTTAAGATATTTTAATAAAGGAGTTTGGAGTTTATGCCGCTAAAAAGCAATATAAAGTAACATCTTTCGAGGGGTATTTTCAAACATTCGTCAGAGGGCGATAGAGGACACCTTTGAAATTTGATTAGCCTTTGGACATAATTTACCCGTATATGCACATCGAGAAAATGACGATGTGAACATCGTGATTTAGTCGCGAGTGATGGGCTACATTTTATTCGACTATTAATTTAAAGTCGGGTATAAAATTGCGTGCGGCCATGGCCAATGAACATGCTCTTGTATGTGTGGGACTGTTGGATAGTTAAACTATTTCATTGGTGAAACGAATCTGAGTATGAACGGATAAATGTTCATTGAACTCACTCCATTATTAGATTATATTAGAATTTAGGCTATATTATTTAAGTCCGGTGATCCAGGTATATATAATTGGATTGTGCACTAAAGATCGGGAAAGAGAAAAATTCCAAGGCCCTCAGAAAATGACTTACCGTAACCTGCGAACGAAAGATCGCGCTATCCATTTAACTTTCGTGTGTGTACCGCGTTTCCCAGACAATGAGTCCTACAATGAATGTTAAAGATGATTTTACCAAAACGTGTGGGAGAGGTATACAAGTTTCTATTTATAAATATACTTGTAATTGGACTCTTTTCCGGGGTCGTCGGTTGAGAATAGCCGGAAAAAATATTTATATTTTCACGAAAATTGTATACTAAGATCGAAACATATTTTATTTATGTTATGATCCTTATCAAATCTGTTCAATTCTCAGTCATGTGACCGTAAAACCTATTGTAATTACTCGAAACCAATAATTACGATATTTGTAATGCTATCCTATAATTAAATATAATGATACATCTTCGCGTTTCTATAAACTTTAATCTTTTAATTTCAACTAATGGATCTTTTACGAACCGATTATTCGAGTCATAAACTGTCCAAAAACAACTGAGAATTGAACAAAAAAAATTTCTGTTGCCGTAATATTCCTTTCATAAGAAACATTCCATATATATATATGGTTTTTAGAAAAATTATGCATTAACCGAAAGATAATTACCTGTTTATATCTTCTTTATTTTGTAGTACCAACTACCAAACATTTTATAGACAGATGTAATATATCTCAACAGGACTCGAACCCAAGGTCTACAACGTGTAGTGTCAATATGTTTAGCTATATTTCATAAATAATTAATCAATCAATCCTGCATTTTGTTTATCCGTTTGTTGTTGTTTCGTTTTATGTCGGAGTGACGAAAATAAAATTGATTGATTGAGTCATGTTGAATGAATGCTTTCGATAAAACTAAGACGAAATATATTTGCGATCTGATATAGTTGTCACTCAAAGATTGCTGTCATTCTGAACATTCTGTAATCGTTTTATTTGGTTTTTATCGATTTTTTTTATCGTATTTTAGGCTGATTATGGAGTCAAATAACTTATACTTATACTAAATAATTTTTTCGAGTAGTTTCTTGATTGAGTTCTCTGCTATGAAAATTCTAATGAAGATTGAAATTATATTAGGTCAAATGATGCCATACGTATTATAATTATAATAAAATATATACGTACGCGCACATTACAGGATCATGGCTTTTAGAAGTCCTTATAAGCACTGAAGACTTTGTTGCCTGCTATAAATATAATAATAGGAATAAAGAAAATTTCATGCTTATAAACATTTAGGATGATACTTAAGAAAGGAAAACAAGCAAAATTTATTTCAACCGGACCAATATTGAGGTCTGAATTGCTGACCTATTAGCGTTAGACCAATCATTTCATTAAACGATGCTTCTTTTGCTTAATGCTTGAATCAGGACTGACTATACTCACTATAGCATCCTTTCATTATTATACGCCCACGAATTCGTCAGCATGATAGAGCAAGTCTAAACAGTGGTTCTCATACTCTCAGAATTTATCAAGTCTCGGGCCCCACCTCAGATGTAACCAGCTAACAATAAGCTACGAATAATAGATAGTAAGGCGAAAGTATGTTTTATTCAGAAAACACGTTGAAAATACTTGTATATAATAAAGAAATGGTAACTATAATGAATTTGAAATATCCAAAACAAGGCGGGGAAAATCAAATCTAACATATAGTTTCATTTCAAATTAGCTTACTCGCGTTGTATCCAAACTAATACCTTCAGTGAAATCGAATATTAATGTATTGAACGACTGTTTTTTTTAACAGTAATAATGTTAAATAAAAACGGTCGGTCATTAAATATTTTAGGTAGCATTTCACCATAACCACAAAGAGTAACCGTGAAATTCCTTTTAAACGATGATCATTAGCCATACTTGACTTATATGGTGGACTCTGCGGTAATGAAGGTTCCTGTAATTCAAAAGTTCACTATATCCTGTCCAGAGCCGGATCATGTCTTTAGCTGTTTAGAGGCCCTGCGCACTCAATATCTCGATGCCATATGTATAAGAATTATTAATAACAATATACAGTATAATAAGGAAACTAGTTTTTCATGTCACCTGAACTTCAATGTACAGTTTCGGGATTCATTACTGATTGAAGGGCAAATTATGATATTTTGTAAAATAGGTCTCAAACATTTATAGAGAAATAAGATGATACATGAAAAAAAAAGGCAAAATTTATTTTAACGGCAACAATATTGAGGCCAACTCTAATTATTTCATCACAATGAATCGCAATTGAAAATTTGTCTTTAAAAATTCCTGGGGTGCCCCCTTTTTCTTGATGCCCTAATTTTGTTCGCCTACTTTACATCAAGTTGTGTAAAAGGACCGAAACCTATGGGCAGAGGGCATATTCACTTGGCTAACACAGAAATCACCGAACTCGTAATAGAACTAAAATCAGGAAAATTGTGATAAAACTATGGCCTAACCCTAACCTGGTACACATACTACGAGAGTACCCGATATATAATTCCAGACAGCGATCAAATAATAAACAAAAACGTGAAATTAATCAGCTTTCACTACAGATCAGCATAATGTTCATATCGCAGTATTGTTACCAATAGGTTTTATAGGTTTTAATGCATATTTCATGTTCAACTCTTTAAACAAAGTTTCGGCGTATTAATTTATACATAAAAGCTAATTATTCAACGATTCTTTCAACATTATATTTCTTTATCTAACAAAGATTGTCATGATCGCAGAAAATGATAGTTATGAAGTCATAATGCCCCAGGCGATAGATGAAGACACGACCTCTTGTATACTGTAACGTTATTAATCCAAGTTTTTGGAAAAGCGAAAAGCGCTTAGTGTTAGGTTGTAAGGGCAGAAGTCGTTAGCGGGAATAAGGGATGTTTTTCATGTTTTAATAGGATTTAAACTAATTTTATCGAGACTATCGGCGTAGAAGTGAAAGCTATAATTTGCGACAAGATTAGGCGCCACAAAGATTCTTATAACGGTATATATTTATTCGGTTTCGCTCAAAGAAAGAGTACTGATAGAAAGGTCGCAAGTTTGCTCAGATCAAGCCCACAAATAGGCTATAAGTGGAAAAAGTACTGATAGAGGAGAGTTGCAAGTTTTTCTGAGGCAATGTCTCAATCCCCCAATTAAAGGTGTGAAGAGTACAAACAGAAGAGTTGCAAGTTGTCAATGGTACGTTAAGAACTGCCAAGGCTGAAAATTGGTGGTTTGAAATCCTTCTGGGAACAGTATACTCGAGTTTTACATAATCTATTTCATTACTGAACCTTGCGGAATGAATATATGTAGATAACGAATGAATTCAAATGGAAACTGTAGTTCAAAATTTTACACCTTCTACTCGCAGGTGAGATAGAGATGCCAGAATATAGCCTTTGATGCGGGACGAAAATGTTAGTCCAAAACTAACTCACACCCTCCGCCTAAACTTCCTAAAGGATGGAAAGTGGTAATTTGGAAAGCTTCTATGGTTAGTTTACTCGAGTTTTACATAATTTATTTCAATACTAAACCTTGTGGAATGAATATGTGTAGATGGCGGATGAACTCAAGTCGTATCGTAACTGTAGTTCAGATTCAGAATGTCACACCTTCTGCTCGCAGGTGCAAAGTTGCACGGTCCTTTTTCAGCTTATTTGTGTTTGAAATTTTCAAAAGAAGTAAGACATCGTTATTTAAAACTCTCATCCTAACTCTATTTAATTGATCGGATAATAATTAATACATTGCTAACATTTGAGGTGTAGCATGTTGAAGTTCCTACGTTCAAACCTCGCCGATTACCTCGTCAAACCATGGTACATTAAAACAAAATTAGATGAGCTGTCGCAAAGCAAACACGATTCTTCCAGAAGTCTTGTTTCGTACCGTGTTTCTCCGAAAATAAGACCTAGTCTAAATTTTAAAAATGATTTTAATATAATCCGTCTCCTTAAAATATGACCTAGTCGATAGCGCAACTTTATTTTTAAATAAAAACGTGTTATTTATAAGTAAATGGATATCAATTTTCATACTTTATCAATCGATTTTTATATTGTGACAGGAAGCGTCGTGAGAGACAAAAAGAAATTACTTATCCGCGACCGAGTTAATATCATAAAAAAACTTATCTAGTAAAGAATAAATTTCACATAAATATTCGAAATTCTTCCCAGCGGGGAATTCCCCGAGGGAGGGAGAGTTTTTAAAACTTTCGACGTAAGATCAATACTATTAAGTTAATGAGGCAAATCTTGATTGAATCTGTGATACAGTGTTGGCAATTTCGTAAAATATTCTGGAATTTGTTGGTATGATATGATGTAAATTTAAGTTTCACGATATCCATAGATCGCTTCTTTTATGCGCTGGAGGCTTCGTGCGATTAAATCGCAATGGTGATATATAGAGTGAATGTGTTTAATCTAAGCAAGACTTATCAGATAATGATAATGTGATTGATAGAAAAGTATAAACAGCTTTTTAAACAGTTTTATGAGTTTTTTATGGTTCTTGCAGGTTCTGGCGAGTTTTTTATGGTTTTTGCGAGTTTTAGTGAGTTATTTTTGGGGGTTTTCGAATTTTGCACCTTTAGGCTGTTTTTTTGCCTCAAATACCATAAAAAAATAGCTATAATAGCTATATATTTCATAGGTCTGCTTTAACTCGCAAGCTTATTGGGGTTGTATAAATGAAGCCAGGATGTTCCGAAAATGAGTTGAAAGCAGTTGTTCAAAAACTGGGATACATGTATCCCCAAGCGAGATATATTTTGACTTTTCGAGAGGTATATTAAATTAATCATAAATATATTCTTTCAATAACAGCAAGACATTCCCAGCGTCTGGAGTTCGGGTCTTGGTTAGTCCAGTGGTCTTCTCACGCGCGCAAGCTCATTAAGATTATATAGATTGAGGGTGTCGTGCCGAATATAAGTTAAATAATGATCTTCAATTTGCATGAGTAGGCTACTATGAGAAAGTTCATTAATAAACAGTCTATGATATTCGTAATATTTTCATGTTGATGAGTTTAAAAGTCGAAAAGCCATCTAAAAGCACTAAAAATTAGATGTTCATTAGCTGTGGACAGGGGCGATTAGTTTGAATAATTCGAAATGCTTTATTTTCCTACAGTTTCTATAGTCGATGATCATTCGAACTAAGAAATTAAGAAAACAGTAATAAAATAATGAAAGGACTCGTCATCGTCAGCGCTATTTCCAATGTTTGTGGTAAGTCGAATGAGTATTTATACTTTCATGTGGGTTTGTCTAAGTGGAGATACGGGTCCTCAATTCAAAGTATGCTCTACATAGACATTAGAAGAAGTCACTGACGATAACTCACATGTACATTTTTTATTGTTTAATCCAGGTGTGTACAACATTTTTTGTCGGTGGGTTATATATCGAACTGCTGGGCTACACAAAAAAAAAATTATTTACCATGTACAAAATGAATTAAAAACTCTCACAATGCGAAATTTTATTTATTCAGCAATTTGAAGGGACATCTGAAATTTCAAGTTCTTGTATATAGTTTGTTAACACGAGATTTGACAGAGTTTGTGACAACCCTTAACTGACTGGTCAAATGTTTATCAGCTAGCAGACAAAAGAAGAGAATGCGGCTATTCGCTTATCCTTACAGTAATAAAAGCACTGGGCATAACAGCAAAACGATTTAAAGCAACGACAAGAGCAAAAAAACATTATCTATTCTCTGTTCAGGTATAATTGCAGCTGTTCTCATTTGCACCGCATTTTTTACCGGATCTTGGTTAAATGTTCACAAAATCCCAGTAACAGCGGAATTGGATGGGAATGCAGAAGACGAGGCGGTGTCGATTCAGAAAGTTGAATTCAGTCACGGTTTATGGGATAACGGTCTCCGAGATTTAAACTGCATTGCTACACCTTTCGGAATATGCAGTAAGTATGCATTCTTGTATATTGTAAACACCTCTTCAACATGTCCTAACATGTCAACCTGTCCAACATGTCAACCGCACCCAGCGCCAAACGCGGGGTCCAGTGAATTGGTTGGACTAGAAAGACTAATCCTATCAACGATAGGAGATCTGTGTGTATTATTGGACCTTTCCCCGACCTTTGACCCCCAAAAATTTCTCCTATACATTACCATTGCGGAATTTTCGGGGCTATTTTAAGAGTGCTGTTGCGAGTTGGCGCCTGTAATATGGGAAATGTGTTTCAAACCATCATGCTGATTCATCGCATACATCAATCTGTTTTTTAAAAGTATCGGAAAAGAATTTTAGCCTAGTCTTTCACAGCGATTCTACACTAATTTTTAATTACTGCAATTTAATTAAAACTCTCAGGAAGACAGAATGATTATTGAATTATCTGATTTATATTTAAGTTTCCGAAACACAACAGAAAACTAACGAATATAGTTCAAAAACGCGAAAACGAGGTAATGTTTACGACCACACTTGAAAATCTGTCTGAGTGAGAAAAGTGTCTGAGCGGATGCGAAAAGGGAGCATTGTTACGTCACTTTTGCATCTTGCTTATTGGCCAATGTCACGAAGTAAACAAGGAAGTTGATGCTCGGGAAAAGGGTCATAGCGGTTTGTCTTATGTTATTCATAAAAAGATTTTTGCGTTTTTCGCCCCATATGATATACCTGTTGCGCATTCCATTGCTGAACTTGACCCTTGACTATCATACTAAGACACACACAGCGTTACTATGTTTTGCAAGGGCGGGCGTTTGGCCGATTCGCTTTCTCTACCTAATTTATTTAACCCTGGATGGGCATGAGATGAGAGATGACGTTATGTCGCAAGCTAGAACCGATGCGATGGGCAATCTCTTCAGCAAGTTACTTTCGAAACATATTTAGTCATAGAGATTTTTACATCAAAATTGGAAATTTTGAAATCATTTAATATATTCCTTGCAGTGTACACAAGAACTGGTCTATTCGCTGGCATAGTCTTGTTGGTCCCGGGAATTTTATTCAACATTCTGGCAACGGCAATTGTAGGAAGCGGTGGAAGAATTGAAACGAGTGGAACAATGGCGAGAGCTGGAGGAATCGTGCTAACGTTAGCAGGTGAGTGGCAAGCTTAAAACAAAACACGATTTTACTTTTCTTGGTACATTGCTTAGAACACGGATTTATACGAGCATTTACTTTAGATTAGGGTTTCCTAAACTTTCTGTTCGTTGGTACCCTTCGAAAAATTCATAAACTCTCTCGTGTACCCCCAAAATTTTCACATGTTTTGCTAAGCCTAAAAATTAGGGAAAGATTACCTTAACTACACTGAATCTAACTTACGCCTCGAAAAGTCGAAATGTATACTACCTCTGGAGCTACAGTGCCAATAGTTTTCACTTCTGCCTAAATGAATCAGCCCACAGACAGCGAAAAATGTCAAATGTATTTTTATTTTGGTGATAAATAAACTACTGACTGACTGTACAGGTGAAGACTATATATATGCGTATTAAATTCTATAAACGGGCGCATTGGGATAATTTATCCTTAAGAGATATTGGCAAAGTAATTTATAGTGTTATCTAATTTACGAAACACCTCTTTGAGATTTTTAAAATTTTTCTGTCCAGATATCGGCACTTTTATTGGAGTTCTACTCTTCACACTCCAGCATACAGTTTGCATTACATCCTGCTCTCCTGAGTTCACATTCTATCCTTCCTATCCCGACGATTTAACGTTCGGTTGGTCGTTCCTTCTAGCTTGGATTGGTCTTGCGTTTTTGATCGCAACAACTGTACTCATGTACGTGTTCTCTTGCATGGTCGAGAACATGTATAAGGTATGTATTCGAATGGAAAACCTAGCAAAAATATTGAAAAACGCACAAAAACCGTAAAAAATGTGCAAAAAAACTGCAAAAACCACTAAAAACCTTGGTATGTAATGGGACCTCGGCCCTTGTCAAGGGCGCGGAGCGATTATCTAGGGGTTTGGAGTAGAGTAGATACCATTTGCAATGACTACAATAATTTGAAGTTAATTCACTGATAAATGTTTAATTCTTTGACTGTAGTCTGTAATGCGTTTATTCTTTTACCTTCTTAATTATTAATCGTGTCAAACAAAAATAACTTGTGGAAACGCGTTCAAAGCAAAGCTATGACACGGAGTGTTATGAATCTTTGAAAAGAGGCCAGGTATAATGAAAGTTTGCGAATTATTTAACCTCTGTATACGAAACAGCACGATGTAACTCTTAAGACAAATATCATTAAGATATTCAGAATTTTCAGATTACAGTAGTTTGTTTCAAAAAATACTTATGATATTGGTCTCAGTTATATTTTGCTTTGTTAAACTAAGTTCTAACTCACATATATACTTACTATTTTGATTAAACAAATTATATTATAATTATATTATTTATCACTTTTGCACTAACTAATAAATAAATCTAAAGTAGGAAATTGAATGGAGAAAGCACTCGCAGTTTAATACACAATACCGCTATTAAAAATAGAATAGGATTTTTTTAAACATTTCCCCGGTGAGCGGTGGATTACTTTCTTTCGTCTGCTTACCGGTATACCCAATGTATAGGAATGCATATCTATTTTATTCATGTTAAATCAAGCCTACTTTTTACTTCAGGTTTCGTTTTCACCGAATCGAATGAATTCCCTCAGTCGATCAGTAGAAGTACAGCCGGATGGTGTCAGTATAGAGCTTGTTAGAATGAACGAAAATGCTCTGAACAAAGAGATGAGTCCAAATAACACGACTGAACGGGATAACAGAAGGGTTTGAACAGATGACCACGCCTTCCTATGTCCAATCAAAAATATCATTCCATCACAACGCACTTAAAGTTTTCAACCAATTGGATTTCTATGACAAACCACGCCTTCGCAGATAATACGTGTGGAAACTTCTCCATTTATTTAAATTGAATTTTTTTTACACCCGTAGTGTATGTACCAGGTCATGGTTAGGCCATAATTTTTATCCGATTTTCCTTATTTTAGTCCTACTACGAGTTTGAGGACTGTCTGTGTTAGGTAAGTGAATATACCTCTTGACCATAGCATTCAGTCGCTTTACATAACTTGATGTAAAGTAGGCGAACAAAATTAGTTACCTCCATACCATTCCTCCATTAGTTACCGGTACACAAACTTCTGGATCGCCAATCATCCTAGCAAATCCCGCTTGTTTTCATTTTGTTGGTTAGCTTTTTAGTTATTTCACCACATCTTGCATTTCATTTAATGTGCTCTTCAAATAAGACTTCAGAGCAGGAAAGATATACCCAGTTGTTTGATACGCAGAAGAATTGCAGGCTACTGCCAGTGAACTAAAAGCTATTTACATACCCTTTTTCTAGGTCTAGAATAATGTTTATTAGCATCTGACCTGATCATAGATGAAAATGAATACCTGTTGTGTGTTTAAAACATTCCGCCTTTTTCATTATTGCCTTAATTTTTAACAAAATAAAAGTTACATTTGCACTGTTTCTGTTGGGTTCATACATTTGAAATTATAGTAAAACTAGTTTCTGAGCTGGAGATATCCTATTCGACGTCCATCACACGCAGAATATGTATCAACTTAAAAGTATACTTCATTACGCATTTCGTCAAGCTGTTTGGGGCAAACGCCGACGTCCATCGGACCGTGTTTCCCCCAAAATACCCACGATCTTATTTCAATTTTCTTCCGAAAAAAAAAACACTAGGGCTTATTTTGGGGGATGTCTTTTATTTTCATTTATCAAAAATGAATATATAAAATATGAAAACCGATATATATTTACTAATAAATAACATGTTTTTATTATTTAAAATAACTGCTAAGCATTAATTATTTAAAACGTGTAGAAGAGATTTCTTGCCATCGACTGGGTAAATAAAATCGCGCTATCGACTAGGTCTTGTTTTAATGGTGGGCTCATATTAAAATCATTTTTCAAAACTCAGGCTAGGTCTCATTTTTTAGGTTAGGTCTTATTTGCGGGAAAACACTGTACAGAACTTACCCAGCCTGTCAGAGGCAGAACTCCACATTCACCGTGCTTAGTGTACGTATTATCATTTACGCATACTTCATCACGCTTGCGTCATAGTGTTCGGGGCAGAACCCGACGTCCACCGAAAGCAGCGTACGTATCACAGTTCACGTGATACTTTTCATGACGCTCACGTAATACTGTTCGGGGCTGGACTCGACGTTCTCGAGTGGCGCACGTATCCACGTTTGTCAGACTGTTCAGGGAAGAACCCGACGTTTACTGTATACGTAAGAGTAGGTTACGTATCATTGTTTACGTATTCCTTATTCTTTAAGCGTCATAACCATATGGTCAACATAACCTACGAAGCGTACGTCTACTACACCATGATACTTTTGCGCATTCATTAAAAAGTTTTGTAAAGAACAAAGTAACCTAATACTCATTGTTCAGAAAAAAACAAACGCTCTATGCGCAATTGCTATATACACAATGAACGAGAATACGGCGATGCCTATTTTTTTATTAGTTTGTCTATCTTGTTTAGGTAATGTTATTGGTTTTCTTTTCTCCGGATATTGATAGATATAATATAAAAAAAAATATGCATTAAAGAGATTATATAGAACATTAACTGTTAGCAGAAATGGATAAACAAGAAATTAAATTGAATTATACAATTAATGGAAGTAGTATCTTTGAAATAGAGATTGAAGATTATAACAACGATCCGATGGTTTATTATACGCTTTCAGGAATGAAATATAACTCGTCCCATAAGGTAAAAAGATATAGAAATTATTTTGAATACCCGATATTGGGGTGATGTAAGACGATTGTAGGGTTAAACGACTGGCGATAGCAACTACTGACCTTCTTCAATTAACGAGTCTGCGGATGTATTACTTGCGAGATAGATATATCTATGCGAGAGGATTGCTGGAGTTCTCGCCATCGTAAGGGGTTAATCATTTGGCAAAACACGGCCTTCTGGTTCCAGGTCCGTGTCGCGTCTAGGATGGGGTTAGTTAGCCAGTTGTCTGTTTCAGATGCATGGAATCAATTTATTTTTAATTTTGTCGAATTTAATATTGATTGCATCTTAAATCTTGGCGTTGCAGACATATAATGACCATTTCTGGCCCGGTGTTGTGATAAAAATTTGTGTTCTCATTTAATGTTATGATTTCTTGCACGACAAAATAAACGTATTGTCTATTGATGGCGGGGGAAGCTGAAGAATTACCTACTCTAGGGCGGAAATAAATATGAAAATCTTATCCAATAATATTTTAGCCTACAAAACAACCAAAAACTCAACAACTCGTGATGAAACCCGTTAATCAACAGCTGCCTTTAGCAATACCAACATACATCAGCAAGGTATCGCCTCCTCCGAAAATGCACGAAAGGAATTATCCACCACTACTGCATAGGACATTGACAATGTTAAACTCAAAGGGATATAAAAATGAACACAAAAGTGTAACAGAACCTGGCATTGTTCCCCAGAAATGGACTTATATACTGAAGAAACTGTAATAAGGAGTGTTGAACAAAATTTCCATGACGTGTTTTCTTATCTTTGCCTCGAATAGCGGGGCTCGGCGGTGTGACGCATACTCTTGCCCCCGCACCGCCGATCACCCTGTGTGGGTTTGAATCCCGTGGTGGATAATTATGTGGGAGAGAAGCGCACTTGAAAAAATAAATTATAAAATCTTATCCTAATGTATATTTATTTTTCATCGTTTCCGTATTTTAGTAGGTCCTAAATAAAACTCCACAGCGACAACTAGAGCTTGTTCATCATGAAAAGAAAGCCTTTATCAATAGCAGAATAATTATTTTTACCAATGGCTGTTATGCCCGTGGTATTTGTACTCGGCCGTCCAGGTTCGGGAAAAGGTACTCAGAGTGCCAAATTAGCAGATGAATTTAATTTTGTTCATTTATCTGCTGGGGAGCTACTCAGAAAAGAGTTGAAAGCTGAGACCGCTGTTTCGGATATTTTGAAAACACATTTTTCAAAAGGATTGATGGCACCGTCAGAAATCACATGCAATTTATTACTTAGTGAAATGGAAAACGAGAAGAAACTATTTTTAATTGACGGATTTCCTGTAGATATGGACAACTTGAAAATGTGGGAAACCTTGTCAAAAGGAAATGTGGATTTAAAATCTGTTTTGTTACTTGAATGCGCAGAATCGGTAAGCAAAATCATAGAATTGAGGCTCTTGCCTTTTTTTTCTATACAAAATATCTGTTTCAGAGACAAATAGAGTATTTGTTTTATTTTACCACATGTATGGACATCTTGGAACTGGAGAACTGTGCTCTACTGTAATTTCACATATTTTATTTCACAAAACTAGTCATTATGGTAAAGTCATAATATTGTAGATTGGTTGGGTCTAGTATAGTTTAGTACCAGTGTATCTCCAGTAGGCGTAGCCTTAAAAGCATTTTACATATGGTATTCCTAACCCCCACCTGGCTATGCCATACAAAAATTATGTCACTGCGACGTCCCAATCACGTGGTAGAGCTCACCAAAGTATAGCTCCAATCATGGCATCTGTGCCAACGATAGTGAATTTACTAACGCCAGCGACCTCTCTCATATCGGGATTGTTACGACATGAAAATAAGTGAAATAGCTTGCTTGCTGTGCGTTTTGGACGACCATCCACATACCATGGAGGACCTTATTATGCCACTGTAACATTGTATTAACGTAATTTTTTGGTGACGTAGTCAGGTGGGGGTTAGCAATGACATATACTAAAATTGTTGAGCCAGGCCAACTAGAAGTGCATGTGGTACTAAACTATACCAGACCCGGCGAGAGCATGTGAGGTGTGTGAAATAATTTTAGGTGAGTGAACACGTACCACTTCTCCTTGGCAAAACCTTATATCTTATATTCTGTACGTTTCAAACCTTATCTCTGTCTTGGAACTGGAGAACTGTATTTTATTTTTTTTACAAAACTAATCATCATTATTATCATCTCTATATTGTAGAGAGGTTCAGGTAACTTTTGGTCACAATGGCTTTTTCTATCAACAAGTCCATGCATCTGAAACAAATAGGACACGAGGGAGTGGATTGTCGTATGATTAGGCCATTTTATCGGCTTCCCCACCGAGATAAAGATGAATATCCTATCCTATGTAATCAATGGTGCAACACTCAAACATTATGTCAAAACAGAAATTTACTTTTGTGATTGCCAGGTTTCTAAACAAAGAATTCTAGCGAGAAGCGAAACCAGCAATCGTAGTGATGACAATTTAGAATCGCTATCTCGAAGATTTGAGTATTTCACAAAACATACGAACCCTGTGATCGACTTTTATGCAAAAGCTGGAAAACTACAAATTGTAGATGCAAACAATAGTGTAGAGACTGTATTTATGGAATTGTGCAAAATCATTTCAGAAATACAGTAAGACTGGGAAATCTACAATATGTCGTAGATTAGAGTTGTGACACTTTACAGACTTTTTGCCCCGTGAACTATTCTTGTTTTTAGGCAGCGCTTTACAACCCTTTGTCCTGTGGACTTTTTTAATCACTAGGTGGCATATGATAGTTTGAGTAATGTTTTTCATACGCCTCGGAAATGATTTATGCTGAATCATTTTGGAATTGCAATAAGTAACATTAGAAGATTTAAATAGCAAATATAAGATAACAAGCGATACCAGCTTAAAGCACTTATTCTATTATAATGTTTTGAAATGAAGTTTACTGTATTGTTTTATCAAATTTATTTGCAAATACTGTACTTAGCGAAATGCACCAAGTTTATCACTGTGGTATATTGTGGTGACTTTTTCTTGGCCTGTGAATTGAGGATATTAATTTATTTAATATTAATGATATTACTTTTTTTTTGTTTAGTTTTCATTTTGCTTGTTTTACCTAGAAACAAAGCGCTTATTCATTTATAAGATTTTGAAAATAAGTTTAATGTATTGTATTGTCAAATGTTTGCAAATACTTAACGCAATGCAATGAGTTTTTACTGTGATATATTGTGGTGACTTTATGTCAGCCTGTGAATTAGATATTGAAACTGTTTAATGATATTACTTCTTCTTTGCTAAGTTTTCATTTTGCATATTTCACCTAGAAACAAAGCACTTATTCTGTATTGTATTGTCAAATGTTTGCAAATACTTAGCACAGTGCAACAAGTTTTTCACTGTATTATATTGTGGTGATTTTTTTCTTGGCCTGTGAATTAGGAATATTGAAAATATTCAATGATATTACTTCCTCTTTTTCTTAGTTTTCATTTTGTCCATTCCATCTAGAAACAAAGTTGTTTTTATATTTTATCAAATTTTTACATATTGCCTGTCTATGCATTCAAATTTTTTTATGACTTATACTCAAAAATTATAGGTACTCCCGTAGTGTATGTACCAGTTTAGGCCATAATTTTATTCCGATTTTCCTTGTTTTAGCCCTATGACGAATTCGGGGACTGTCTATGTTAGCCAAGTGAATATACCTCCTGCCCATAGGTTTCAGTCCCTTTACACAACTTGATGAAGTAGGCGAACAAAATTAGTTACCTCAATGTTGGTACATACACATCTGGAGCGCCAAATTCAAATTTATGTCCACATAGTTAGAAAAGGAATATTATTTTTCACAATAAAGTTGTGTATGTTCATTCTAATCATGATAATATCTTGTTATAGTATTCCGATTGATTAAGAAGACTGGTTTGGTATATTTGTTTCTACTGGGAATGTTTGTGCATTCTAAAATTCTATATTTTTGTTCTCATTTTGTTGGTATTGTTGGTTGGGAACCATGTTTTAATGTTAATGACTGGTACTCCCAAAGTTTGTGAACCAAAATGGCGGACACCCGAATATTAGGTAATATGTGTAGCATGTTAGGGTTAGGCCATAATTTTATTCCAATTTTTCTTATTTTAGTTCTATTACGAGTTCAGGGACTAGTCAAGTGATAGTATTGTATTTGTACCTGAAATTATGTACAAATTATGAAATTGATAAATGTCCACCTTTCAATCTCTAGATTCGAAATTTTGTTAAACTAGATTGATTAAGTTGAGTTTACAAAATGACTGAATCCGGTGAGTCTGGTGAAGATACCAATCGTAAAAAGAAAAAAGAGAAAGGATATCATCATTTCTTACCAGATAACGAGACAGATGAAGAATCTCCATTTTCAAAAAGCTTTGGAACTCCAAAATCAGGACAATCTAGAAAACCAAAAACATCGAAAGGCCTCTTTAAAAAAGCTTCGTTTTCTAAAGGGAAACTTAGCAAAAAAGGGAAAACACCTGGGGACTCTTTGAACATTCCTTCTGATGTACCATCCTCGACGCCAAAATCAAAAGACCATCGCGACGCGAAGAAAAAGTCAGCGAGTTTACCTAGAGACATACAAATATCGTTTAAAGACAAAAAAGATCCGCAGAAAAAACATAAATCAAAAAAGCGAGTTTTATCGAACCCAAGCGATGAGATTCCTGAAAGCCTACCAGAAGAATCCGAGGAGATTGTCAACCCGGTATTCAAAAAAACTCTAGAAGAGGCAGTGCAGCGCACTTGCTACCACGATAACATCCTTTTACCTGCTGTGGTACGAGACTGCATAGACCATTTGGAGAACAAAGGTCTAGCAGCGGAAGGAATATATCGGATATCTGGAGTAAAAGCAAAAGTCGACGAACTCATAAAAACCTACAATCAAGAAATTTCTCCGGATTTGAATCAATACGACCCATACACAGTTGCAAGTCTTTTAAAAAATTATCTACGAGAATTACCAGAGCGTGTCTTGACCGACCAATACTCTATGAAGTTTGAAGAGGCTGCTAGTGGTTCAGATAAAATCCGAGCGACCAAATCAATTCTTCAAAATCTCCCTGAATGTAACCAAGTTTTGATTTCGTGGTTAATCGTACATTTCAGTCACATTATTGATCACGAGAAGGAGAGCAAAATGACGATACAGAATATTTCGATCGTTTTAAGTCCGACGTTACACATCAGTCACAGAGTTTTAAATTTATTCTTTACTCAAGCGAAACAGATTTTTGCAGGTATGTTCTGCTCCACTGAGCATTTTTTACGGAACTTTCAATTTGATATTTATGAGACGTTTTCATATGATCACACCAGAAAAAGTACCATATATTCTTGCATATACCTAAGCGTTTCAAATACTTTCAAATTCAATTTGTCATTTTCTCTTCACAGGGGTTGAAATCAAACCATTAATCAGACCAATGAGATGGCAAGACTGGGCCACTATGCCTCCATTACCGAAAGATCAAATAGAAGTTGTTCAAGAAATAAAACGTCAAGAATTTGTTTTAAATCGGCTTCACTCACAATTACAAGCTGGTTGTAAAGACAGGTAATATTTCTTTGTGTTTCCATTCTGAATACATTTTGTACATGCAGTACCGACTAGGTATGAAGTTTACCATACTCATAAAATTTGGAATTATGGCAGATCATAGAAAATGTCTCCTTGTAGATTATGGTAAGTATCACATCCCACCCAGGATGTGATGAATAGGGTAGGCAATCCATACTGAGACTTGGCTTGTTTGAAACGATGTAACTCTAAAATTTGCTGATAAAAAAGTCCCAAGGGAGTGCTCCAGAAGTGTATGTGTACCAATATGGAGGTAACTAATTTTGTTCGCTCATTTTACATCAAGTTGTGTGAAAGGACTAAAACCTATGGGAAGAGAGCTAACACAGACAGTCCCCGAACTCATAATAGAACTAAAATAAGGAAAATCGGAATAAAATTATGGCCAAACTCTAACCTGGTACACATTTTACGATGGACCGGCAATCCACATTGGATTTGTTTGAAACAATGTCCCAAGCTCTCTAAAATCTACTGAGAAAAGATTTGCAAGGATACTGTACATACAGTAATCAAATAACACTATTCATTATTATAAACCTTATGTGTGTTAATTCTAATTGATTAATTGTATCTGATGTTCTTTATCATCTATTCCATTAGTATCAATGTCTAACAAAAACAGAAGTTCTGAAACTAAACTAAGCGATCTTTTATATTAGATCCTTGAGTGTCGCTGCTTGATAACAAGCTTTGATCTCTTGCGGCTTCCCATCCCCAGTTGAGATGCGTGCCCATCTTTTTTCTCCATATTTTGTTGAAAACTGACTTTTTTTACTGGTTGAAAAAAATAACTTGACTTGGTCAAGCACTGGCTTATATGCTACAGATTTTGTATATGCTTTTTTACAGAAACCATCAAAATTATTTATTGTTTAAATTTCAGAAAAAAAGATGAACGTTTATGGGAAGTTCAGCGTATCCTTACACAATTAAAACGTCTGAATCGAAATTTCAAAAAAATGCAATCACAAACCAAACTAGACACGTTAACTATGGAGAGCATAGAACGGAAGCGTAATCAACTACGAAGTAGTCCTGGGAATCGTAGCACTAGAAGCATTCAAGATTCAGAAAGTGGGCAGACTCAGGATAAAGAAACTGCAGCAGGGAATAATGAAAAGACCACAGAGGATGAAGGTATTGATCATCTGCAATAGCCTAATAATTGTAATTAGGGTGTGGTATTCTATGCTTTGTGTGTATTATTAAAGTTTTATGCCTGGTTGAGGTTTTGATGTCAATGTGATGGCCGATACATTGATGGTTAGTGTGGTCTGGCCAAAATTGATTGACTTTTGCATGGTTTGTAAGCAATTACTCCTATGTCTTAAACACAATTTCTTCGGTACTTCCCGAAGTATGTGAACTGAGATGGCGGATACCGGAAAGTAGTATGTGTACCAGATTTTGGTTAGGCCATAATTTTAGGTACAAATACTACCGGGAGTCACTTGGCTAGTCCCCGAACTTGTAATAAAACTAAATAAAACTTGTAATTGAGCTTGAGTTTCAAAATATCAACTTATATTTAATGAGTTTGAGTCAGAATTGTGTGAAAACAAAACACCATGCTAATATATTGGATATTATTACACATTGAGTTGATGGGATTCAAATCTGAGATTTTTGGATCTGTTTTTAGACACTTACCCCAGTTACAGTATCCCAAAAAATTACATTTGCACTCATCGCTTGTTTACTCCTATAACAGATGTTACTGAAAGAACATCTCCAGCTTCTGAGAATCTTCAAGAGGAAGAGGAAACTGAAGAGGAAGATCCAGAAGTGATGAAGTTATTACTGGAGGAAGAATTAGAGAATCTTGTTGAGCAGGAAGAATTACTTTCAATGCAACAAGAATTGAAATCAAGGATCCAGGCTGAGACTGAAGAACTTGAAAGATTGAAGGTGAGATTACTGTTTGGCGCTCCGGATGTGTTCGTACCAAGTTGACGCACAACCTGAATTTAGTTGCTCTCATAGTATGTGAAACAAGATGGTGCACAACCTGAACATAGTATGTGTACCGGGTTAGAGTTATCAGGTTGTGCACCATCTTGGTGCACATACTACGGGAGTGCTGAAATTTTCAATCGACTTTCACTCGCTACACTGGGTTGGAAAAAAATACTTCCAGTAGGTTGAAAAATTTTTTATTTTAGATTTGACACCAACCCAGATCTGAAATCTGAGAAAATCTTATTCCTGTGCGATACCTAGGGCTGTGGGAAGAGTAAAATTACCGCTCGTCTCTCAGAATAAAAAAAACCTGATAACAAAATCAAAATTTATTATTTTAACTAATCAATATTTACAGGGAATCCTTGCAAATCTCCAGAGCCAATCGGCAATTAGATTAGAAAGTCACGCTGAATCATCAGACGACATTTTAAGCGGAGAGGAACGCTCGATCATTGTTTCCCCTGGTGGTGGTGATTTGGGAATCCTTGTCGAAAATTCCAGCAGTGATGAAAATAACGAAGATGAAATCATTGAACTGGAACGTTTAGAACGAGAACTCGTTGAAGCAAATCAAGAATACGAAAAGAAAAATAACGCTTTGAACTTATCGATACACGATGAAAGAGAGGCTGTAGTCGAAGCGAAAGTACGATTGAGGCTTCTTCATTATAAAAATATCGCTAACAAAGCTGCTGCTATTGCGGAATAAAACAAGGCCGGGAACTGGTTTAAAATCGGTACTCTTGGTACTCCTGTAGTATGCGAACCAAGATGGCAGAAACCAGAACGTAGTATGTGTACCAGGTTAGGGTTAGGACATAATTTCAGGTACAAATAGAGTCACTTGCTTAGTCCCCGAACTCGTGATAGAACTGAGATAAAGGAGAGTGAAATAAAATTATGGCCTAACCCTAACCTGGTACAGATGCTAAGTTCCGGTGCCCGCCATCTTGGATCGCATTCTTCGGGAGTACTCAACTCCTTGAGCGAAGTATATTCAAACTGTAGCTCCAGCTCCAATGGCTCATTTTTACTTCTGAGCTAGGCCTCTCCTTGGTAGCAAATGATGTTGTTGCTAAGTTCACTACTATGAAACATCACTGGACGAGAGGCTGCGTATCACCATGTGATTGGGCCATCTTATCGGCTTTCCTCTCCACCAGGATGAATATATAAATCTTTTCAGCTCAAATGCATTTTTGAATCAGTGGGGTTCATAGCCAGACTTAAATCACTTCATGTTTCAAATTATCATAAGAAATTAAATATTGACAAAAAATTATGGAAAATATTTATTATAAATTTGAAACCCTATAAATATTTATCCAATTATGAACAAATATAAAAGTTGTATTAAAGTCATTTATATAACAGTAATAAAAGATTAATATAGGATAATAAAAAATTTAGAATATGAGAAAATATTAGATAGGGAGCAGCTAGAGCCACTAGAATTTTTGGTAGCTTTATTGTGATATGCTTGGCTTCGATATCATGTAACTGGCCTTGAATAAAATCCTCTATAACTGCAATATTTTTAAATGGGCTGGGCTTATGAAATCCAAACCATTAAAAATCTGATGTAGCCTTTTTTTGATTGTTTGTTGAGAATACTAAATATATATCAACATAAAACACATAAAACTTACTTGATTTTGGTTGGAATTTTTGCCAACAAAGCAGCAACTATTATAGAATGAAGTACACATAAGTCTGTAAGCGACTCCATGAAAGCCATTGAAATCAGCATCGAATTATTCAGGTTCTTGGCTTCATTTCCCAATGAGACAAAATTAATGGCTCATATTGTTTGTTGAGAATGAAAGGTCAACTTCCTGCATTTTTAGATTTTGTTATATAGCCTACATTGACACACTGAACGCGAGTGTTAGAGGCTGTCATTAGCCACCCATAATACAATTTTTTGGCTAGGTGTGATGGGATTTCAGAGCCGGGGTTGACATTTCTATTTGCCAAGTTAGATCGAAACAGTTAGCAGGTCCGGCCGAACGCGGGAATATGTGCGTTTTAAGCTACGAAAAATTGCTGTGTATGTTACAGAAAGATGCTTTTATTTTTATTTACATTCCAAAACCACCCCGTTCCGAGCTATTTCTTTTAAATAGTGTTCTTAGTCTGGGTGCAAATCTACTTGGGGTGAAAAAGCCCAGGAGTATGGGATAATAAAAACTTGTGGCTAATTGCAAGGCTGCCTATCACATTTTCCCACTTCTGAAGTAGATGAGTATATGCAGATGATGCTATAGGACTAATGACCAGAAAAACTTTAATTTAGGTAAGTAGATTAAACTGGAATCGTTTGTGTTGTACTTAGTATGGCTAGCAGGCAGCAACGAACTTGTTTCAGACTTAAGGAACTAGTGGATGTGGTGACAACGCGGTACAGTGGAGCAATATGGGATTATTGCCGAGTTTTTCTGGATCGCATAAACCAGCAGTCGTTTGAGTTTGATTAAAATTGAAGGGTGGAAAGATAACCTTGGTACAGACAAAAGCGTATCTATGATACAAGTGAGGCGACGCTCAAACAATGGGCGTCTTTTTGTTCTCGGTTACCAGATTACGGTACCGATATCTAACACGGTGCCTCATGGGAATTTTGCATTGAAGATGATTCCCGTACATGTCGTGAACCCACGACAATTTCACCTGCATACTATTGCACTTAAAGATTTTTTATTTGTTTTGCGGATATTTTAACCCATACTAACCCTAAGCCATGGGTTTTAGCACCCGCATATAGATTGAACCCGCGGATATACACATGGGTTCAAATGTAGGTTGGAGTCAAATGTACGGTCACCATTGAAAATACCTATTATTTTCACTAATATTTTAGGTAGGAAGTCGCGGTCTCAGAAATAATCTTAGTCAAACACGTTGATATCCGGTAATCTTTTGACAATGGCGTTAGTTATGACTGTATGGTGTCACATATGGGAAGCGATGTCAGTAGAAGAAATTACCCTACAGGAGTGGTCACTCCTCTACGGCCCATGGGCCGGGGCCACGGCCCATCTAATTGGGCCGGCCGCGGCCCTATCAGGAAAATTTCTACTTTATAACTTGCACTCCGTTTTTTGAGGGTTTATGAGGAAAATTAGAGGTGGGTTTATGAAATATATTACCGGTACCTAATGCTTTTTTATTGACACTATGCCATTTTCTAACTATTCAAATTCCGCTGTAAATTTTTATGCAAGTTGACTTACCACGCCTAATTCATATATTGTATTGTACATACCTATATTTTTGTGTTTTTAGTCCAGAATTAAATAAACTTAGTGCTATAGTATGGCAGAATATCCTGAGCATGGGGATTTAAAATTAGACGATTCCGATGTTTCTGAAGCGAATACGTCAAAAAGAAGTACCACCTCTTTGCATGAAGAAAGTTTTGATGAAAAACCAGGTAATTTACTTTATGCCTTCGCTCTGACAAGGTTTTAAACTGATGTTACCAGGTCAGGTAGAAATGTTGCTGTGGTATACTAATATTCTTTAGTTGGTATTATTAGTATAATACTTATTTATACATACAATATTAAACAGTGGTTCTCAAACGGCGCAGCATGCCCCGCAAATAAAAATATTTGTTAGGTTTAATCTTGTCCGTCCTTAATTTGCATATTTACTTATCTTTATTATTGGAGATTGCAATTTCATCCACATTATTCAATGTGTTTTTTGAATAAAATATACTTTTGCCTCACTATATTTTATTTGTAGCTTTTCTATTTTTGAGGTGGGGCGTAAGACTTGACAAATTTTAAAATAGGGGCGGCGCAGCTTGGAAAGTTTGAGAACCTCTGTTATTTATCACAAGTGATGAACAGGGACTTTTAGTAAAGGAATGCTAGAAGCAGTTTTGCTTCTAGCATTGTTCCTCTGTGGCCTCTTGGATAGGCCCCGGGCCCCTGGTTGGGAACCGCTGCTTTAGAAGGTATCTTTATTTTCAGGTTCTTCAAAATTAAAAAGAAAGTTTGGTTCACCATCAGGACCTCAAGAAAGCCCAAGCAAAGGAGACAAAAATACATCAATTTCATCGAAAGAATCACCAAAGTATGTCTAAAGAAGCTAGTTAAAAGAAATTTACTATCAAATTTTTCAATTTCCCAGTAAAGCATCTAGATGTGAATTTTTTCCCCTCTTAGTGTGACTGAGCGGAATAATCTCATCTGAAATAATCCAATGCCGGTGCTGCCACATGCCACTTTGTAATTTCTCAGGTTAGATGTCTAGAGTAGACCTGATTTTTTTCCACTGAAAAGTGACTGAGCAGAATAATCCCATCTATTTAATCTAATACCGCTGCTGCCATATTTCACTTTTTAATTTCCCGGGTTAGATATCTAGACTTTATCTGAAATTTACCATTGAAGCGTGAATGTGTGGAATATTCTCATCTAATTAAGCTAGTGCCGGTGCTGCCATATTTTATTTTCTAATTTCTCAGGCTAGATATCTGGACTAAACCCGAGTTTTTATCATTGAAGCGTGAATGAGCGGAATAATTTCATCTAATTGGGCTAATGCCGGTGCTGCTCTTTTCCACTTCTCCAATTGGAGCGTGACTGGGCAGAAAAATCTCATGTTATTAATCCAATATCAGTCATATCATATTTTACTTTCAAATTTTTTATTTATTTTCAGAAAAGATCCTACGTCAGCACAACAGGCAACTGCTGATGAAATATTATCAGCGAAACGAAAAAAAGAAAAATCAGGAAGAGTTGAAAGAATGAAAATGCAGTAAGTTGGAAATTTAAATTTAGTTATATTTTACAGCAGCTCTGATGTTCTCATGAATTTTATTTTGTAATGTTCTTCATGAATTCTTTATGAATTTTATAATGTTTTGAATTTTGAACCAACTCCATGGAAACATGCCAAACTACGATCATGCCATTTCTCCTGTATATGCTTTGTATTATATTTTAACGAACTGATTGGATTATTTGGTTGCATTAAGATGGTCTTTTGTAACAGTTGTATTTACATTAGGTTAAATGTGTTATGCGTTCACAAACAGTGAATTTATATAGATAATAGATGACACTCAAGTTGGTGATCTGTAAAGAATCTGCTCATCAGACTTCCCAACATGCTCAAATCTTTTCATGAAATTTGTTTATTTTTAGGCGACTTGTAACAGCGTTCTCTGAAGACCAATTAAACAGATATGAAATGTACAGACGTTCATCGTTTCCAAAAGCTTCAATAAAACGATTAATGCAATCCATCGCTGGATGCACAGTATCGCAAAATGTGGTGATAGGTGTTGCTGGAGTGTCTAAAGTAAGCTCATCTTTATCTTTGTATTGGAATAGTTCAGGGCATAGATTCTCAAAGTGCGGAAAAACCTTGGTGCGTCGCAAGCCATTCATTTATTTATTAAAATACTGACTTGGCTTTTGTAACTGTCCAAAGAAGCAATAACGGCATTAATAAAATTTGACAATGGTAGCGTTTAAATGTGGAAATAAGGTGGTAATTTAAATATGACATTATCTATAAGTTCCAATAGAATAGATAATAGTTTCAAAAAAATTCATGGTGGGGCAATGTAAATAAATATTCAGGCTCTTGACAGGCTCCATAACACCAACAGTTCGAGAAACCCAAGTTTAGGATTAAATCTTTCACAAACAATCTCATGGATTCGAATTTCTTAACAAATTATTTGAGAAAATTACTTTGAAGTCCAATATTTCTCTTGCTTTCATTACTGGAAATAATTGGCCAACTGTCAAGTCAGTTTTCCATTCACTAGAATCTGATACAATTTTTCTGATTTTGTTGTTTCCTATATTTTATCAGGTTTATGTCGGTGAAATCATGGAGATAGCACTTGATGTTATGGAGCAACAAGGGGAAACGCCTCCAGTAAAACCGAAACATATTCGTGAAGCAATCAGAAAATTAAAAGCCAGGAGAACTTTCCCGTTTTCTAAACTAAAGACTAACCCATTATGATGCCTGTATTTGAATTGTTTTGCGAATACTGCTGGATGTATTAGAAACACAGAAGGCCGAATCCTACCAAGCCTGTCCTGAATGGCTTTTCTGGTTGAGAGATGGGTACATTGCTGTCATTTTTCTATCAAAATCATGGAAAAATGGACTTTTGTGATGCTTCATGACATAATCTTTCAGAATCAGAACTGTTTATTTTGGAATTATAGGGTGTCCATGAGGTCTTAATTTTTTTTTTAATTGCAAAGGAAATTTATCAATGCAATATATTGTTTTGGCCCTCACAGATGTATCAAATGTAGTAAAAATACTTGAATAATTACTTATTAAAAAAAAAAAACTGGTTAAGACATATTGAGAACTGACTTCATGGCAAAATTACAATTGTGAAGGGACTTTATGGACACCCTGTATATTGGGAATAAACGATAAGAAATATTACACCATGTTTCTCAATTTTGTATTTGCTGTAGTATTACTGTTGTTCTTTAGTTTTCATATTATTACTGCAAATACATAAACTACTGAAGGTTGGACAGATAAAGTAGTTTTATGCATAAGGAAGGATAAATAAAAAGTTCCAAAATAGGCCAAGAGCAGATTTAAAAAAAAAAAGGAACGAATGATTCTAACTGATGTGTGACATGATTTTCTTAAGTGAAGTTGAACAAATAATTCCATACCTGAAAGCTAACCGGACGATATGGGGGTCATCATAGCAGCTTTTCTGTACTGGATTAATATTTATATCCTATCTAGAACACCCTGTGTGGGGTGGTGTATACATCATGATCTTTCTATTTAATAATCCGAACTTTTACTGCAACTCATCAATGTTCCAATAAAGATTTGTTAAAGTAGGAGTTGTGCAGACTTATGGAATTTATTTGAGAATTCGGGAGGTCCAAAAGTTTCATAATGCCGTTCGCTCTGAAAGTTAAAAACCTTATACGCGTGCCTACCGGCTCTAGATTGGCAAGCAATGCTATCGAAAACTGAAGAGTTGGACGCTGAGATATAAAGAAAACGTCACATAGAAAACTAGTTTAGAACTTTTCCACGCTCATTACAGGGAATTTGTATCAAAACTTTATATCAGTAATATGTGATATTATATGAGTTTATTAAGTGGTGGTTCCTGGTCTTACAAGCTAATCAACAGGTTGCCAAGTCAATATTGGAAAACAAATTGAAAACGACGTATTTTTCTCCAAAAGAAATGAACCCAAAATCACTCCAAAGCTACGTTCATGTATGAACAACGACTAACATGAAGTAACAATCAATTTTTTTGTAATCACCACATAAGAATCGCAACCACAATTTTTTTTTAGTTCTTTTTTGAATTCTAGTTTGTAGTAAGTATAGAGGACTTGCACGGGTCACGTGACCTTGTTACTGGACGGCAATAAAACAAAAACGTCCATTTGTCTCCTGTAAGTTGCAAGTCGGATTATACGTTTCCGTTTTGTTTGGCTGTTGAAAATGGTTATTTCGTATTGTTCCGCTAGCTGTACGTATAGTATAGACAACGAAATGGATCTTCAGCTATATTCCACTGTTTTCAAAAGATCAGGAACGTCGCGCAATGTGGATATCATCTATTGGCAGGACTGCTTGGTGTCAAGTCCAGAAGCCATCTTACTCGTGTTTCACTGTTTGCGGACAGCACTTCGTTGATGGTGAGTCATGATGTGCCGTTATCAATTTTTTTAAGTATTCATAAGCTCCCTCATTTCAATGGAAAGCAGATGACAAACTACTGTTATTGGTAGGCTTAGGCCTACTTGCAGACTTGACTCGTGTAAGGTATTAATCAATAATTGCCATAAGGTATTGTTTCCCTAATTAGCAGGTAATCTATTAGTAAGTGTGAAAATTTGAATAGATAACTAAAGTTTAATGCCAGTGCTAATGCAAAAAATAACCAAAATTCAATTGAATTCTCTATCTGAGAATACGCTCGCCACCGCATCTCTGATCCCCCTGGGAGTTTCACAGGTTCCAATCCCATGCGTGGATAGTTATGTGCGAGGGGACGAGGAGATTGCAGCTCTCCTCCCACTAAGGGTGGTTCACACGACCGCTGGTCGATTACGACATCCCCCACCATCAAGTCCATGCTTCTAAAACAAATAACTGGCTAACTAATCCCGACATAGAATGGTAATCGTACGATGTTGCACCTTGCAATCCGTCCCCAACCACAGATAAATTCTATCCTAAAAACTACCCACATTGGTAGGCATAGTTGCGTTTTAAATTGAAAGAAATCTTCATTAATGGTCAGAAGGTGTTGTCTGATTGTTTTGGTAGTTAGCAGGTAATTTATTACTGATCTGATACACAAACTTGGCACTGTCAAATGATGATTAGTGTTTAATTTATTTTCAGGAAAAAGGGAAGATAACCCATTATCAGCTGCTTACATGTCCCATCGATATTTGAATTTTCGCCATCCCCAGAGAAGAAGAGAATAGTTAGAAAAAGGAGGATTTTGAAGAAAGGCAAAAGGCAGGACCATTTCAACAAATTCTGTTAACTTGTATGCGTTGCAATATTAATTCGCAGTTGTTAGCATAAACATTTAATGTGTCTTTCGACTAGACCTACCACACTTTAAAAAAAAGCCGCCTACACCCCTTTTCACTAGAACCATAATACTGTAAAATATTTGATAGAAATTACCCCCGAGGCATCATATCTTCCATTTGAAAGGGCTGTGGAGGCAGATACATTTTTTACTCTAAATTATGGAATGTTACTTCCAGGTTATCTTATCCTTGCTTATAGATATCTTGAGGTTAGTGACTCCAACTGACCCATGCATGCCACACTAAAAATTCTCTTGTGTACCCATAAAATAAGGCTGTTGGAGCCTCAGACCTTGAAAACAGTTGAATCTGAGCACGATGGATTCATGTGAAACAAGTAATACACGTAATAGCATTAGCATTGCCTATAACATTAGACAAATTGGTGTACTGTGCGCATTCACAAATTTTTGCGAATCAAGTGTGCCTTTTGACTAAAGAAAATTTAGCATTGAAATGGTCAATCCCAATATCAACCCAGTATCTGCACATAAAACCAATTGTTTTTTAAAAATACATTTTTGATGTGCTTTATTTTCAAATATAATTTATAATTACTGTAAAGTGTGTGATACATTTGGTACCATGAATACTATTTGCAAATTAGCTTGGGTTACACGCCCTCTCAAATAAAAGTTCAGGCTCTTAAGTCGTATTTCATAATATTCTTTAAACAAAAGGCTGCGGCTAGCTGGCTACCCATCAGAATTTCCTTTCAGATCACAAAGTCGCAATATTACGCCTCGCTTAAGTTTCATTGGCAACTGTATCTGGTTGTAGTATCGGTGTCCAATGTTAGACTGAAACCTTCACGACCAGACCCACCGAAACAATTTTTTTTTCTTGATGGGGTCGTCTTGAAGTTGATTTCGTTAAAGCACAATGGACACTTTATCTCCACCAATCCACAGTAATGACAAGTTACTTTGTTATTACGATAAGCATCAATAAATGGATACTGAGGATGTATTATCAAGTCACGCAAGCTGAGGTCTTGTGCCACTGTGGTCTTGTTGCAACTTATACTTTGCCATCCATCAATTCCATGGTCGCACCCATATCTGTAAGATAATGGATACAGATAAGAGTTTTCATAAAATCTAACGATCAAGGAGTGTGAAATTTAGGGCTGGGCATTTTCGAATACCTTGTGATTTCAGAATCGAATCGAATAATTTTTTCGAATCGAATCGAATCTCGAATACTTGAAAATATAAAATTGTAAGCGACTTTATTATAGTAATTGGTCCTCTCAACAAATGAATTACTGAAGACATAGAATAAATCACTCAGATAGATTACTGAGCGTTCACACAGAATAACAAACACGTTTTATCAATAACTCACTACAGAAAATAGTCATATGTTAGAATTTCGTTGAAAAAATATGACTTCAATGAAAAAAAAATTGGGGAATTCACCTCGACCATTAGCGGAAAGATAAAAACAAGATGGCGGCAATTCGAAATTCCAGTCTGAACCGATTCGAATGGACTTGGATGGTAGGGAATGGTCGTAACCGATCAGCGGTCATGTGAACCACCCTCGGTGGGAGTGGAGCTGCAATCCTCTAGCACAAAACTATCCCCGCATGGGATTGAAACCTGTGAAACTACCAGGGTGATCAGAGATGCGGTGGCGAGCGTATTCCTAGATGGCGAATTAAATTGAATTCTGGTTATTTTTTGCATGACCAGTGGTGTTAAACTTTAGTTATCTATTCAACCTTTCACACTTAGTAATAGATTACCTGCTAATCAGGAAACAATACCTTACAGCAATTGATTATTGATTCCTTACTGTCTTACACAAGTCAAGTCTGCAACTGCAAGTAGGCCCACGCCTAGGCCTACTAATAACAGTAGTTGATTATTAGATTATTGATTATTAATTCCTTACTGTCTTACACAATTCAAGTCTGCAACTGCAAGTACTGAAGTAGGCCCACACCTAGGCCTACTGATAACAGTAGTTTGCCATCTGCTTTCCATTGAAATGAGGGAGCTTGTGAATATTTAAAGAAATTGATAACACGGCACACTATCACCACATTATCACTCACCATCAACGAAGTGCTGTTCGCAAACAGTGAAACACAAGTAAGATGGCTTCTGGACTTGACACCAAGCAGTTCTGCCAATAGGCAATAGATGATATCCACATTGCGCGACGTTCAGGATCTTTTGAAATCAGTGGAATATTACTGAAGATCCATTTCGTCCATGTCTATACTATACGTACAGCCAACAGAACAACGAAATAACCATTTTCAACAACCAAACAAAACGCAAACGTATAATCCGACTTGCAACTGACAGGAGCCAAATGGACGTTTTTGTTTTATTGCCGTCCAGTAACAATGTCACGTGACCCGTGCAAGTCCTCTATTGCCATGATCTTCTATTAGCCAGTGTCTTACACTTTAAAATTGATATAAAAGGTATTGTCCGATTTTACATAGTGCCTTTATTTTATTGTGTTCTTTTGGCGGTTTTTGGTGGACGGGCACGTACATGTACGTTTTTAACTTTTTAATTAAGTTATGCCCGTCCTCCAGGTCCTTGGCATTTTGTGAAGTAGGCTACAACACGATGATCGCGTTGCAATATATTTGTTGCACTTTACTTTGGATTTTGTTCGCTTTCCCGATTCTATTATCAGTTTTATTTACCTATTTTGTTTTTATCAATTATTTTATTGTCTTTTATGCTGATTATGGATTCAAAATATACTTATAATTCTTGTAGTTTCACATTCGAACGCATTCCTATGCTGATTCAGATCCTAATATACTTTTGGATTTATATCCCACTGATGTACTGTAACAAATTTATTCCCTAAAATCAGTATCACTGAATGTTGTTTTTCTAAAATTGTAAAAGTTTTGATTCATATTTGTTAGAAATTTTGAATAAAATTGAAAATAGTCCAGCAATGACGTCATGACGTAATACTAAGCAAGAAACACAAACTAGCTTCTTATTTTATCATAAATACCAATAAAAATTCTGATTGAAAACGTTTAAAAAAATTTGAATTTAATTTAAAGACTGCGTCGTAAATATATACTACTACGGATGCGTCAATACAAAAAAAATATCATTTAAAAAATCAAAATTTCGCGGTGTAAATTGAACGCATACGATAAAAGGCGGCAAAAAGTCGCCGAGTTTATTACAATTTTCGTAATCCTGGGACCTGGATTTTGCTTTTTTGGTGGCTGATTATCACCGAATTAGGCTGTATTCGGAGCCGTATTTTCAGTACAAAATGTACATAAAGTCAGTGACCATAGATGGATTTAAATCCTACGCTCAAAGAACGGAAATTAGTGGATTTGACTATTTGTTCAACGCGATTACTGGACTGAACGGCAGTGGAAAGTCTAATATTTTGGACGCGATTTGTTTTCTTCTGGGAATATCTAATTTATCTCAGGTATGTTATGCTTTATTGCTGTTTTGTTTATATTTAAAGGGAATTGTTGGTATGATTAGATTCAATTTGCAGGGGCATGATAGTTTCCAAATTCAGACATTCCGACTAGGCTAATTGCAGGATTGTCAGATTGCATTTATTTAACTGACCTGACAAGACTGTTTACTCCAGTACTGCAGTACTTACTGTCAAATCAATATATTTTGAGTGTAACAAATTTAAACGCCCAATGGCAGAATGGACTTAATGCTGATTATAAAGTCAAGGAGTCGAAATAAACTCATCTTATCTTGGTTGGATTAGTTTTTTATCACAAACAGACAAAACATTCACAATTTGATTTTGCTGTTTTCTTTTTTAACTCTGTGTGGTTGATGAAAAAAGTGTATATGTCAGTATGTGTGGGGGTGGGGCTCAGGCATTCAGATTAATGGACTAAAGGTTATGTCTGATTTCTGTGTATTTTTCCATTTTTTTTATCATTTTTTATATTTTGGTACGGCACACTTTACAGATCGATAGACATTGTCTCGTTTCAGAGAACCCCATTTTGCAGATAAACGAACACCCCTCCTCTGGAGGATGCCTGGACATTGTTGCCCCTCAATATCGGTAAAAATACATGAAAAATGAAGTTGCACAAAAAACTACATAGAAGCGCAATCTAAAAATGTCATCATTGAATTCCTCACTATTTACTGAAAAAAAAAATTTTTACCTTGGCATTCGAGAGTTTTTAGCAAAAAACGGCAATTTTGGTCACATGATTGCCGTGATTAATTTAGATTATTATTAAGCCAAGCATGGCGCATCTGCCGTCATGCCAGTCGCCCCTCATTGGTGAAACACAAGGAGTGTTTGTTTTATTGAACCAAATGACGGGACATTCTCGGAATTTGGATACTGTGCCCTCTGCTGTATTTTTCAATTTCTAATTTATGTTTATGTTCACCAATGTTAAAACAAATATCATGGTCTCGTATATCTCTGAATAAATCGACATTCTCAAATTTAACTCTGGGTAGTTGGGTATGTTTAATTGTGTGAATGTTGAATTGGTAGGAGTGTCAGGACATTGGTTCCAAGATTGTTCTTTAGTGAATGATATCTGCTTGCCTTGAATTTTGTTAGTAGTGAAAATGCAATTGCATTTCAATCACCAAAACATTCATCTAAAAAATATTTTTTTGAGTAATTTAATGGGAAATTTTTCTGGTACTCCTGTGGTATGCGAACCAAGATGGCGGACACCGGGTCGTAGTATGTGTACCAGGTTAGGGTGAGGCCATAATTTCAGGGACAAATACCATAGCAATCACTTGGCTAGTCCCCGAACTCGTAATAGGACTAAAATAAGGAAAATTGAAATAAAAAATGGGCCTAACCCTAACCTAGTACACACCATACCTTCGGGTGTCCGCCATCTCTCGGTTCGCACACTACGGGAGTGCCATTCCTTCTATAAAATATTCTACTTGCATAATTTAACCCTAACCTTCTTTGATAGGCTTTTTTGAGGATTCCAAGGTTGATTTATTTTTCTGTGTAGTTTTCTGGTAAATTTTAAAACACCTATAAAAGCTATTATATCATTAAAACATAAATATTTTTAATTTTAGGTACGAGCTTCAAATCTTCAAGATCTTGTTTATAAAAATGGACAAGCCGGAATCAACAAAGCTACAGTATCAATCACGTTTGATAATTCTGTAAAGGAACAAAGCCCGCTCGGAATGGAAGCTCATAACGAAATCACTATTACTCGACAAATTGTTATCGGCGGTCGAAATAAATATTTGATCAACGGAGTAAACGCTCAGAATTCAAGAGTTTCTGATCTGTTTCGTTCAGTTGGATTGAACGTCAATAATCCCCATTTCTTGATTATGCAAGGCAGAGTGACCAAGGTGGGTTTTTTTCCTTTTGAAACGTAAACTTATGCCCATTCTCTAATCAAGTCTTCAGGCAAGTATTTGAGTAAGAATATTCTACAGGGTGGAAATTTAGGCAACAGTTATTTATTTTTACGAAGAATAATTTTTTAAAGGCCTATGTTATTGGATGCTCAAAATGTCGTCCGTGCACTTCAGAGCAGTATCTTAACCTAGAAGTCCAAGATTTTGGGATTTCATGGGAACTCTGCAATTTCATTTACAGTGTACTTTAGTTGAGCTTGTTAATTGCCACCATTAATCCGTCTGTAGAAATTTCGACTCCTGTCCGGAAGAATTTGTAATTTCTGTTGTACAAGTTCAATTTCAATAAAGTTTTTATGCATTATTTATTTCTATTCTTTGTGCTTGTTGACCACAACTGGAAATGCATTAATATTATTTTAATAATTCATAGTAATTTAGTTATTTTAAATAAGGTTAAAAACATCTTATTTTTGTTACTTTTTCCAAATGTAGGGATGGCACAAGATGCTTTGGTGGATTGGGGTTCATCTATTACTGCTTCATCCTGCCATGTCTGGACTAGAAAAAGAACGACAGTGTTTTGTTGTATAATTATCCCGCATGCCAGTTATCTTCCTAATAGAAATATGACAATTTCATTCAATATTTCAGGTAATGAACATGAAACCTCCAGAAATTCTCTCGATGATTGAAGAAGCGACTGGAACAAGTATGTACGAGGCAAAGAAAGAATCAGCTCAGAAAATGATTGAAAAGAAGGAAAGTAAATTGGTGAGGAAAATGTGACATTTCCTATTTTTTTATACAAGGATTGTTCACGTCTTTAACTCTGAGCAAAGTCCTGTACAAGCAATCAGCGGTAATATAAACAAAGATTTGATTTGTTATCTATTTTAGAGATTTTCAGACCTATGGATTTGACAGTTCTGCCCAACAAATTTCAATTTAGCATTGAGAAAGGTTACAATAACCAGTGGATATAAAGTGTTAAGAATGGCACTGTATATTGGCGGTAACTGGTACCGATTTGAATATTGCATGTTTGCATGTTGGTCTTATGTCTCTTTAATTAAATAATATAACCCCTGCTATAATTATAATCTCTGGTAAGCAGTGTTAGTTAATAAGGGAATATCAGTAGTCTCAAAACTCTATTATTCCAAATTTTTAATTTAGGTGAAACCTCGTGCTACGCTGCTTTATAACCAGCTTTGGTTCCCGCGACTTCCCTTCCCAGTAAAACTTTAAATTATCGTTTTCTCGTAATTTGTGCCCGTTTGATATTTTTTTTTTACTGATTGGAAGAAATAAACTTGACTTGTTTGCTTGTGACTTTTTTTATTATTCATTCCCCATTTCTTGGCAGAATCAAATCAATCAAGTTTTGGAAGAGGAAATTATGCCGACGCTGCAAAAATTAAGAGATGATCGAACTTCTTATTTAGAATTTCAAAAGGTTCAAAGAGAAGCCGATAGATTAACGAGGTTGGTCATTGTTTTTCTTGGTCAGGTATTCTCAAACTGTTCTCAAAATGTTCTCAAAAATGTTCGTACCAATATGGAGGTAACTAATTTTGTTCTGCTTTACATCAAGTTGTGTAAATGGACTGAAACCTCTGGGCAAGGGGGATATTTACTTGACTAACCCAGGCATTTGCCTAATCCTAACCTGGTACATATACCATGGAAGTACCACCTAGGGCAGGGGTGCACAACTCAAATGAGGATACGTGCCAAATTTGTCAAAATAGTCTTGTCGCGTGGTATTGTAAATTAACTGTCGTAAAACAAACAAATTGCAATAATAATACATAATAACGGATATCTATTTATTGAAGTAATTTAATGTCTTGAAAAAAAACTGCTGATTTTGATATAAACATGATATTTTAATGTATATTATAAATATTTTTTTTTTTTACAAATCCGTTTGCGTGCCACGTTTGAGCGCATGGCGTGCCAAAATTGGCACGCGTTCCTCGTGCTGTGCACCCCTGACCTAGGAGACCTAGGAATAGTTTTCTCTGGGCCACAGGCTAAGGCCTTTGTTTGCATTGACTATATTAATTTATAATGAATTATTTATGATTTGTTCAATTTTTTTATCGTTGTGCAGTTTTCTTTTACTTTAATTTATGGCTTTTTATTATTAAATTTAACAAATAAAATAATAGCACGATACCTGTTTAAACAAAATTTTTTTTAATCGAAGCATAATGTGCCACAGAATGTTGAGAGTCTTTGAAATGGTCCACGAATGATTTAAAATTTTGAGAACCGGGGTGACTCCAAGGCGAATTAAAGAATTGAGATGTATCAACAAGATAACTTCTTCTTTTCAGATTGCTGATTGCTTACACATTTTATGCTACGGAACATACAGCCAGTAAAGCTGAGGAAGAACTAGGGAAAATGAATAAGGAAAAAGAAAATGTGAGAAGTATTACTTTCTAGTTTTTAATTCACAAATTGTAGAATCTATGAAAAGTTACATTGGACACTATGCTCAAGCTATTTACCATATATCCTCGCATATAAGCAGCGGATTTATAAAAAATCGCATATAAGCTAACCCTACAAATCGTAACATGCTGTTGGATTTAAGTTAGCATAATGTCAATTTTTTCAAGCGCATATAAGCCAAATTTTTAGATCGATCAGATCTGTGCGCGTATAAGCCGACCTTCTAATTTGGCTCTTATGAAAGGATATAAATATATATATATATGGTAACCCTCCAATAGGCAGTAATGCTGTTACACATTTTCCAAGTTTTCTGCAATTATCTCAGATCCAGAAATAATTAATACACCTTGGTGAATAAAAAACATGCATACACTTTTAAAGAGCCACAAGTAAATTTTTAGGGTCTAGTAGCTAAGAGTAAAAAAAAATTGGAAATGACCTTAGAAAAAGGTCACATGTTTCACTCAGTAATAAAATACTGATCTCTAAGCAAAGGTGGTATGGTGGACCGACAATAGCTACTGAGACTTGCTGGAGTGTTCAACATTTTTTGTCAATGGGCCATATAACCAACATATAACCACACAAAGAATTTAGTATTTAGTACACAATCCTGCTGGGAAGGCAATTAGAGAGAATAGCCTTACAGTATTAAGGGCACTGGACAAAACAGGGAAAAATTTAATGCGCTGACAAAAGCAAAATTCATTTTACATTCCCACCCATGTGAGCGCCTTTTTAAATCTAACCTATCGGATTAGGATTTTATGCTTGATGAGGAAAAATCCAAGTGTTGACAAGGGCCGTACTAAATGGCTTGGTGGGCCGTGTTGTGGTCCGTGGGCCGCCTGTTGCACACCACTGCTATATTGAATCACAGCTTAAACCTGTGCATTAGGCGATACAAATTGCCCAGAGACTTGACACATTTTCATTTTTTCTCATCGTAGGCCGAACAAAATCACCAGGAAATATTAAAACAAGTGGAAATAATGAGGGGAGAGCTCGAAAGACTGGAACACGACCGAGATTCTGCTACAAAACAAAGTCTGAGTAGACTAGAAGCAGTTTTGAGTGAGAAACAAAAAATTGAAGCGAAGGCTCAAAGTAACTTAAATCATCACAGGTAATGAATAAAATAAAAAACTTGCGTTTCAGAGATAACGACTCCAGGTACTTCAATATCACTAGAGCAGAGGAGGGCAATCACATTCTTAAGTGGGCCACTCACAGATAATAGATTTGGTTACTGGGCCAGGTGTTTAAAACCCAATATGAAACCATGAATAAAAAATAGTTTATTTACAAATAACTGTCGTCGATAATAATCACCTCCCGACTCGTTTCACTGACACGCTAAACATCTTACCCCTCACTCCTGCTTAAACAGTAATTGACATGATACAATTCAATTATATATATAACAAAACGCATAACAAAATATGTAGTTGATTGGAGTAGAATAGAACACATAACTACTTCTCTTTTTCAAAGATGTGAAGTCTGGAAATGTAGTGACTGACTCTCGACTTGAAAATTCTGACTCCCATTCTGAAATCAAGAGTTGCAAAAAGATCTTGAATCCTGCTCTGAGCTTTTATAAAATCAAATTTTAATAGAAAATTTTTGGATATACAAGTCTTCCTCTTCAACAGGATCCTAGCACCTTTTTATCTTATTTCAAACCACTGATTATGAAATTTGAAGACCAATGTTCTAGCTGTTAACTGTATCTTTATTTTATTTCTGGCAACTAGGATTTTCCCAGATAACTGAGCCAGTCCAATGATGTCATCAGTTACAGGTGACTGATCATGACCAACCAGCTGGTATATTTGGAAACTTGATCAATTTTTTAGCAACAGTTATCATTGCAAATTTTTAGAGACACCATCAACACAGAAAAGAAGAAACTCCGATCACTCGCAAAAAGTAAATCGGAAAACGAAAATGCGATAAAGAAGAGCGAAAAGCAGATAAGCGACATGATAAGTGCTTGGGAGACTTTAATGACTCAATCGAAAGAAGATGCTGAAGCTTTTACTGCTGCAAGAAAACAGTTCCAGGCTGTGTCTGCAGGTATATTTGTCTGTCTGTCTGCTTGTTTATCTGTAGTTTCGGTTTCAGGCTGTGACTGTAGGTATATTTGTCTGTTGTCAATTTATTAAAGACATTTCAATGAAACAGTTTGAGGCTGTGTCTGCAGTTACATTTGTCATTGCAAATGTGGCCTGTCTGTTAAGAATGTGTGTCTGTCTGTTTGTCAATGTAGAAAAGATGCTAAAGCTTTAACTGCTGCAAGAAAACAGTTTCAGGCTGTGTCTGCAGGTATATTTGTTTGTCTGTGTTCTGTTCGTCAGTTTAGAAAATATGTTGAAACCTTCACTACTATAAAAGGCAGTCCATTTGTTCGTTTGTCTGGGGTCTGTCTGCTAATTTAGACAAAATACTGTAGGACTCACTGCTGCAAGAAAGCAGTTTTAGGCTGTTTCAGTGATCTGTCTGTTTGTTTGTCTGGGGCTGTCTGTCAATCTATACAAGATTCTTAAGCCTTCACTGCTGCGAGGAAGCAATTACAGGCTGTTTCTGCAAGTATATTTGTCTGTCTTTCTGTTTTTCTGGGCACTGTCCGCCAATCTAGATATAATGCTGAAGCATTTGTTACCTCAAGAGGCAGTTTCAGTCGGTGTTTGTCTGGGTCAATCAGATTAGACAAGATGCTGAAATATCCATTTTGATATCTGTCTGTTTTCTGATTACTTATCGATCTTAAGATCGGTATGCAAGAATGCAAGCACTACTTATCGATCTTAAGATCGGTAAGTATATTAATAGGTATTTGTCTGTATGTATGTCTGTCTGTGTGTCTGTCTGTTAGATGCACGCGATATCTCACGAAAGCGAGATTGAATCTGCTACAGATTTTGCATGTGCATTCATCTTATCTCGGACCAGAAGCCTATTGATTTTGGGCGAATTACGGTATGTCGTATAATTAGCGAGTTATCAATCAAATATTGATATAGTGATCTAGATTTTTGTTAAGCGAGAGAATTTTGAGACCCGTCGAGTGTGTGTGTGCGATGCGCAGTGCGCAAGTTACAAGAGCGGATGAATCGAAACTGCAGTTTCTGTTTTGGGGGATCCCCCAACTATCGATCGATAAGTCTTCGGTTTTTAACCGATATTCTCGTTAGTTCATATTAATCCATCCATGAGGAAAAAAGACTGTGAAGGGCCCTATTCAATAAACACTAGCAGTTAGACTTAACTGTATTGGCGTCGTATGTTATACATCTCTGATTCAAATCCCATTATCAACATATCACCCTGACCCCAGGGTATAATAAAGTGGGTAGGCGATGCACCACTGCTTCTACATGACCTTGTTAGGAGCAGAAGGTGTTGCATAAATATAAACTTCAACTTCTTTTTAGGTTTTGCTGCTGCTGGAGACGGTGAGGAGTCAACATGGCAGGGACAGTTAATGCAAACGAAACGTAACATCAGTGAACTACAAAGTGAAACAAAACAAGCTCACATGAGATTAAAACATTCAAAAGAAGAATTGAAAAATAAATCGGCTGAAATTAAGAAAACAGAGAACGCTTACAAGTAAGATTATGAGATATAAAATTTTATTTCTGAACTGTAGGGCAGTGGTTCAACTTTTTAAGCTATTCCCACTTTTTAGGATTTGTCAAGTTTCGTGCCTCACCTCAAAAATAACTAGCTAACAATAAGCTACAAATAACGGTGCTCCCGTAGTATGTGAACCAAGATGCCGGACACTGGAACGTAGTATGTTTACCAGGTTAGGGTTAGGCCAAGTGACTCCCGTAGTATTTGTACCTGAAATTATGGCCTAACCCTAACCTGGTACACAAACTACGTTATCTCGGTTCACATACTACGGGAGTACCCTAATAACAGGTAGTAAGGCGAAAGTATGTATTATTCAAAAAACACGTTGAAAGTATGTGTACATAATAAAGAAATGTAAACACTAAAGAAGTTAATCCAAATGCTGTTAATATGGTAGCCCAGTGATCACAGCTCTTTGTAGTAGTAAGGATATTAGTTACTAAATATATAAGACCAGTGGTCGGCTTGTCTTCCAGTGTCCTTTTCCACTTTTAAGTTTTCAGCCTTTTTCTAGACTTTTTACAAAAACTTTCCTTACATAGGAAAGACGAAGCCGTCTTAAAACAAGTTGAGTCCTCGTTCAATAAGTTGGAATCAGAAATGAAGAAACTCAATTACGAAGATGGGAGTGAAGAATCGCTGACTCGGCAGAAAAAAGATCTAACAAATAGAATCATTAAACTAAAAGATCAGGTTGGATTGGTTATAATTTGGGAGTATGTTGGAGATTGTCAAAAGTTCGAGTCATATTTTCAAATTTGTGGAAGTCTGAATCTTTGAATTTATTGGAGCCCAAACGTCATACTTAAAATACTGATCAGAAGTGAAAATTTTCTACGTAAATAAAAAAAATGAATACTATGAGTTCTATCAAAGTCAGTTTGCATTCGCCAGTTGTTATTGAAATTGTTTTCAAGTTAGGGTTGTGATTTATATTCATATATTTTATTGATTATCCATTTAATCAAGTCAAAAATTTTATTCTTGTTCCGTTTGGTAATAATAACAGAAGTTTCTTCTCACAGGTTGGAAAGTTATACAGGCAGTTTCCAAATCTTCATTTTGAATATTCTGACCCCGAGCGTGGGTGGGATCGCAGTAAAGTCAAAGGTCTCGTTGCGGAAATCACTGACGTCAAAGATTCGTCAACCGCGACTGCTCTAGAGGTCGTAGCTGGCGGTCGTTTGTATAATGTTGTCGTGGATACCCATATCACTGGTAAGTTGTTAGAAAACACAGGGTTACCCGAAAAACAGAACCCATACATTTCTAAACTATTTCTACCAAAATGAAAAAATATATTGAACACTTTTCACTCTTTTTGTGTATGATTGTATCAATAATCTGGAATGCTTCATACAAAAGGTATGTTCATTCTAGAATATGTTCCAAGTAACTTGGGTTCTAATTCTATTTTTGTCATAGTTTGTATATAAAAACATACATTTTATATGCAGTTCTCTCTGAACAAGGCTCAGAGCAAGCTACCACATAAAGCTTCTATAATATGGAAGGATCCACATCTTTCCTGTTTGGCACTTACACAGTTTCACTTTATCTTTACTGCTCCAATTTTGCTTTTTCATGTTTTCAGGTGAAAATTTCCTGAAGTCTACCCAAACTTTATATTTTCAGAATCCAGCTATGATTTTGCTTATTCATCAAATTTTTGCTTATTTGTGTTTTCAGGTGAAAAACTACTGAAGCATGGCAAACTTCAACGCAGATACACAATCATTCCGTTAAATAAAGTTTCGACTCGAACAATCTCACAAAATGTCGTTCAACATGCTAAAAGACTTGTAGGTAAGAATGGGGGTAGCTTGAAACTTGAGTACATCTTCTCTGTTGCTTTTCATCATACAAAACTGTTAGAAGCAACAACTTGACAAGCTAGCACCGCCACACACCCTTTCAGCATATCAAAAAAGCAGCAGTGATTTAATTGCTTTGTCCTCGAGGTCATGATATTTTATTTTCAAGTGATCTCCTAAACTGTAACAACGGCATTTAGCCATTCAGAGCTTGAAATGTACGAAGTCTTCTGACCAGGTTTGGTTTATGCGTCAATAGGAGTTAAACAAATTTTTGCGATAGAGATATATAATATTGGAAAAAATATTTTCCTCATCGGCTGGAAGGTTGATGCATAACGACGATTGAGATCGAGAATCATTGATATATAGTGCTCCCTACTTTCAATGAACTTGGAATGACCAATAAGGACGAGAATATCGGTTTGAAACCGAAGACTTATCGATCGATAGTTAGGGGATCCCCCAAAACAGAAACTGCAGTTTCGATTCATCCGCTCTTGTAACTTGCGCACTGCGCATCGCACACACACACTCGGCGGGTCTCAAAATTCTCTCGCTTTGCAAAAATCTAGATTACTATATCAATAATTGATTGATAACTCGCTAATTATAAGACATAATTCGCCCAAAATCAATAGGCTTCTGGTCCGAAATAAGATGAATGCACATGCAAAATCTGGAGCAGATTCAATCTCGCTTTTGTGAGATATGGCGTGCATCTAACAGACATACAGACAAATACCTATCAACATACTTACCGATTAAATTCGATAAGTAAAAATAGTTTCTGCTCTGTAATACTGAATATTTTCCTGTGTGGTGTTTGATATATAGTGCTCCCAACTTTTCCCAGTGTTCCCATACTATTATTATACATTCTTTCAGGAGCTGACAATGCCCATCTTGCCCTATCCTTGGTTGGAAGTGAACCTGATGTTGCCAAAGCCATGGAATATGTGTTTGGATCAAGTATTGTGTGTGATGTCATGGAGAACGCTAAAAAGGTAGAAATTGACTATGAATCTGAGTTTTTCTATTCACTGATTAATGTGCGTCATTCTAAACAAGTCTTTTTTAAGCTGCCACTGTTATCTATTATGTAAGGACAGGGGTGGGGCCAGATTTTTAAAGGGCTGTTTCAAAATTGGAATCTAAAATTCCCATATAACGGCTTCTGAAACTAATTTTTTCTGTCGCATAATTTTCGACCTATGGCGACAAGGGAAATAACCTTAAAGAAATGAAACTAGAACGAGAATATCGGTCAGAGACCGAAGACTTATCGATCGAAAGTTAGAGGATCTCCCAAAACAGCGCTCTTATTCCATAGTGACACCTTGTGTCCCATCACTCATTAATTAACAACTCACAAATTATACAACATAATTCGCCCAAAATCAATAGGCTTCTGGTCCGAGATATGAGGAATGCACATGCAAAATTTGGAGCAGATTCAACCACGCCTTCGTGAGATATCGTGTGCATTTTACAGACAGACAGATAGACAAATACCTATCAACATACTTAGCGATCTAAAGATCGATAAGTAATAACCAAGGAGTTTTTTTGGTGAAGAGAAAAATAAAATCAGTTTTGCGCCTAGCATTGTGGCCCCTCCAACTGCTCTGTGGCCCAATTGGGAGGTCACAGCCCCCCAGTTGGAAACCTACTGGTCTAGGGGCCTTATTCACTAACTAATTGTAATAAATATTTCAGGTTGCTTTCGATCCAAATGTGAAAACACGAACAGTAACTTTGGATGGGGAAGTGTTTGACCCCTCTGGAACCCTTACAGGTGGTGCACGGTCCCGCGCTGCCCCCATTCTTGCACAACTTATGGAAATGAAAGATATAAGAGACGAGTTGAAAAACGCAGAAGCAAAATTGAGAGAGGTATGAAGTGTTATATGGCGTTTTTCACTCTTATCACTCTGTGGATGCAGTCTCTGATATGTAATGAGTAGGGCTGGGCATTTTTGAATATCTGATGATTTCAGAATCGAATCAAGTATTTTTTTCGCATTGAATCTCGAATTCTTGGGTAGGGAGATAATAAATTATATGTAACTTTCTTATTGCAGTAGGTCCTCCAGACACATAAATTACTGAAAACATAGAATAGAATGTTTTTCACTCTTAACAAGGCTCTGTAGATACAGTCACTGTTATGTGAGCTACTATTGTTATAAGGAATGGAGTTTCCTGGTCCAGATTTACCTACAAATTCAATCTATTGCAATCTGAGTTAGGTGATGTACAAGATACAGGTTTCAATTCAAGATAATTTGCCTATCACGTCAAATGCTTGAACCAATAGGTCATTGATCAGAAATTTGCGCTCTGAAGCCGCGTGCGTTTTTTTGTTCTCAGAGTCCAGGCTTCCACGAATCGAAGCAGTTTCGGCAGTTTGTTTCAGAGTTGGGATTCAATAAAAAGCAGAGGCGTAAAGCCTAATACATTAATTACGCATCACAGTGGTTCGCAGAGCGTAAGTCACTGCGGTAAAAACTGTTACTGCCTCTGACATTAGAGTTGCAGCTCCGAGTAGGCCAACACACCCACATTTTCAATTTTTTATTCCTCTTCAGGTCGGAGCTGAATTGTTGAGAGTGTCATCTGTTGCGGAGAAATACCGTGGATTGAAACATCATTTACAAATGAAAGAGAAAGAATGTTCTATGCTGAAGCAGAGGCTCCAGGTATTCCAATCAATTTAATTCAAGTTGGTTGTGTAATTGTAAAACCCTTTTGGCCGGCAAAATGGACAAGCGATTAAAGCGCCATACTTAAATGGATTGACGCACTCTCAGGCTACACATCTCTGTCAGCGGCTGAAATTTTTAAATGCCAAATTAGATTGTTACAGCTGCCGGAAATGTGGATTTTTAAGAATCTTGAGAATCTACAAAGCGTTTCAATATATGAATAATTGCTGAGTATGATACATGAAAATGGTGAAAAACTGTCTAAAAACACCAAAAACCCTGCTAAAACGCTAAAAACAGTGAAAAACCGTCTAAAAACACCAAAAACCCTGCTAAAACGCTTAAAAACAGTGAAAAACCGTCTAAAAACACCAAGAACCCTGCTAAAACGCTTAAAAACAGTGAAAAACCGTCTAAAAACACCAAGAACCTTGCTAAAACGCTAAAAAACAGTGAAAAACCGTCTAAAAACACCAAAAACCCTGCTAAAACGCTTAAAAAACAGTGAAAAACCGTCTAAAAACACCAAGAACCCTGCTAAAACGCTTAAAAACAGTGAAAAACCGTCTAAAGACACCAAGAACCCTGCTAAAACGCTAAAAAACAGTGAAAAACCGTCTAAAAACACCAAAAACCCTGCTAAAACGCTTAAAAACAGTGAAAAACTGTATCCTTACACCTCGAACCCTGCCTCGAACCCCTCCTTATGTCCATGCTCATGCTCGCCATCAATCAATTGCCTGTGACCTGTCACCCTGTGATAGCCATGAGTCACCAATTACCAAATACTTGAAGTGACCCTATTCATCTGAAATTAACTGTACGCAACTAAACGTCAGTGAGACTCAGACCTCGACTAGAGATTCGGAAGACCAATGTGTCATTAAGTTTCATTGTTCTAAAGTGCATTCCTTTTTGTTGATATGTATTTTATTGGTTTTTTATTCTGCTATTTAGGAAGGAACTCACGGCCAACAACTTGAAGAAATAGATCGATTGAAATCAGTGATGGAGGAAAGTGAAAAATTACTGGCTTCGTCTAAGGATAGAGAGAATGAAATGGTAAGATTTTTGCTCTATATGAATTTTTTACATTTTTGCTATAAACAAAGCACCAGATGAGCAGTTACTATTATATAAGGATACAGATATTGAAACGATAATCTAATCTACACAGCTGTATAGGTTTTCTACCTGGCTCTTCAATAACAAGAGAGCTATGCTCAAATATATGGACACGTAGAGTCACATAATTTTGATGACGTCATAGCGAAAAAAAAAAAGTAATAGCCCTCTGGAGAAAATTTTTCTCTTTAACCACTGAAAATTTCAAAGCAATTGGTCCAGTATTCGAAGAGAAAAGCGATTTCTTCAAATCGTGTTAACGGAGACAAATAATAACAATAACAACAAAATTTTGAAACGATTGTTATGTCCACTACGTGTCCAATAATACCTAATTTTGCCAGTCAAAAAATTATTCAAATCACAATCAAAATTACTATCATTTCGAAAATTCAATTCAATTTGTCCTAGCCATTCCCAATATGTTCTCTATTTCAAAACTGTATTCCTTTTTACAGATTGCAAAATGCAAAGAACTGGAGAAAAAAATCAAAAATGCTCCTGCTGAACGAGAAAAGGAATTGAAGAAAGCTGAGAAAGTTATGAAGGTATGGAATTGTTTTACTAAAGCTGAGTTTTCATTCTGTATAAAACCTTGGAGAAGCAGCCCCTGATTTTTGTCTCTGAGGAAAAGCATAGACATTTTGCTGCTTTATTTTAATTGAAGTTTTATTATTCCGCATGTCTGTCTTCCTTCACAGCAGGGGTCTCCAACTCAATTTACTTCGATGTCTCACCACATGAGAAACATGGTTACAATGAATGAGTTTGTAATTGAGACTTCAGAAATCCGAGAACTCATCGAATGTAATAATCATTCTGATCTAAGGGACTTGCGGCCCGGGCCCAACTAACAGTAACCTCTCATACTAGGCCCAACTAACATTAAACTCTCATACTAGGCCCAACTAACATTAAACTCTCATACTAGGCCCAACTAACATTAAACTCTCATACTAGGCCCAACTAACATTAAACTCTCATACTAGGCCCAACTAACATTAAACTCTCATACTAGGGCGGGACTATGACCTATCATCCTGCGCGCTGCAATTGGCGCCCGGGCCGCGAGTTTGAGACCCCTTCTGTAAATAATGGCAGACAGGCGGAATAATAAAATGTTGACTAGTTTCCTGCAAACCACCGATTTTGATGGTGGAAACTTGTGCGCCTGTAGCAGGATAAGAAAATGTTGTTTCTCATATTACACCTTCTCATCAACATTCTCAGGAGGAGACTTGACTGGAGTCCAAAGTTGATAAACAAATTGAAAAATTTTATGCAGAGTAAGGACAGGATTAAAAAATTTAAAATGGGAAAATAGGGGAATGCATCAAAAAGGTTGGAACTGGCGGCCCTATCTGACCTAGTAATCGTATAGGACGCGGTGCCACATATTCATACTCATGATTTCTTATTTATTTTCATCTCTTTCAGGATGCAGGAGAGAAAGCTGAGAATACTCAGGCATCTGCTGATGAGAAGAACAGTGAGTTAGAGGCTTTGAAATTGCAAAAGAAGGAATTGGAAAATGAAATTGTCGAATACACAAATCAGAGTGAGAATACGGAAAAACAACTAGAAGAAATGCAGGTATGTGTAGACTAAAAGACACATACACATGAGATATGGTTAAAACAGGAATTTGTGTTAAACTTCACCAACATCTATTGCAGAAATGTCATGACTGCATATTCTGTATGTGTCTGTGTAGAGAAGCGGACATGGAAATAAATGCCCAGGGACATGAAATAATGAGTGTAACCTTGATTGGTGAGTGAAGGTGTTGAAATGCACCTTAACAACTGTGTTTAACACAGTTGAATACATTCTCCTAATCAGCCTTCCCTCACCACATTCTGAAATAATAACAAGAGAGCTATGCTCAAATATATGGACACGTAGCGCTACCCAGTGGCAATAATTTTGATGACGTCATAGCGAAAAAAAAAAAGTAATAGCCTTCTGGAGAAAAATTTTATCTTTAACCACTGAAAATATCAAAGCAATTGGTCCAGTATTCGAAGAGAAAAGCGATTTTTTAAAAATGGAGACGGAGACAAATAACAATAACAACAAAATTTTGAAACTATCGTTATGGCCACTAAACGTGTCCATTAATAAAAAAAATCATTTTTTTTTTCAGAAACAATACGAATCGTTGAGTCAAGCATTAGAGGAATGTAAAAACTCTGTGAAAGAAGCAAAACAGGATTTACAGAAACAGAGAGAATACATCAGGATGAGAGATCAGGTAACGAAACGTCCCCCAGAGTTTTGTCGGGACTTATACTCAACTACCATGTTTCCCTGAAAATAAGAAACAGTCTTAATTTTGAAAATATTTTAATACCCTTAAAATAAGATTTGGTCGATATCGCGATTTTTTTTTCAAATAAAAAGAAGTTATTTATAGGTAAATGGATATTACAAGTGTGGAATGTGTTTTTTATATGAATATTACTCATACTCTGATGACCAGTGACTCGTATTGACTCAAGATTTGAGAAAGATTAAATCTTTCTGCGATATCGAACGATAAAACAAAATAATCGACTGACTAGATGCGAAGACCGCACATCTAAACTGACTTCTTCAGACTAGCAAAAAGGACAGGAACTGCAAAAGAAATTTGAAGGCAGAGAGGGTGTGTGATAACCCCTGTCACTTGGCCTTTTTATCTCTTTTCATTCCCAGATATACTCACGAAATTCTTTATTCCACTCATTCCCGGTATTTCAGGATATTCAATCCAAAGTGAGCGAAATGACAGAAGCTCAGCAAAAGGCAAACTCACTGGAGCATGATATTAAAGAACAGAATTACGCAATCACGAAACACGTCAAAGAAAGTCAAGAAGCCGCAAATAAAATCAATCAATTACTTGAGGAACATGATTGGATCGAGCATGATCGGCATCTGTTTGGACAGAAGGATTCTTTGTATGATTTTGAAGCCAGCAATCCAAAAGATCTTTCTAGAAAGTAATTATTTTCATTAAAAATGGGAAACAGCGATCAAATATATAGAAATAAATGTCAAAGTCATATAAAAAAATTGTTTGAAATATGGGATGAAATATCAAGAAAATGATTAAAGTATTAGCTTGGTTTCAGTCATTTTTATCATTGGTCCATTAGTTGCGGATTTGTTGGATTGTTCTGTGTTTTATTGAGTTCTCAAAAATTAAAATTAAAACTTTTTTGGTTGCACTTTGATAAAAAATGATAGAATTCTTTCTGTATTAACATTCAAAACCAAGAATTTAAAATATTTTAAATAATTCAATTCATTTGGACATCTCTGCATTGTTAATAAAGCACATTGCTCTAATCTTTATCAATCTTTTCCCGCAGGCTTTCTAAGCTTAAAGAAACCAAAGAAAAATTAAGTAAATCTGTTAACATGAGAGCAATGAGTTTGCTGGGAAAAGTTGAAGAAAAATGTCAAGATTTATCAAAAAGGAAACGAATCATTGAAACAGATAAAATGAAAATTAAACAAACCATCGTTGAGCTGGACCAGAAGAAAAATGAAGCTGTTACTAAAGCTTATGAACAGGTAAGACTTTTGGAGGATAGGATACGATTTACATATTTATCCTGGGGGAGAGCAAATCATGGTTTCTCGTCCGGTTACCAGTTCGTATCAAGTATGGAATTAGTCAGCCAGCTTTTTGTTTTCAGATGCATGGGCTTGGTGGCGGAGGAAGCCGCAACCGACCAGAGGTTACGTGAACCACTCTACGACGACGAGGAGTCCAGCAATCCCCCCGCACATAATTATTCACCACAGGATTCGAAACTGCGAACCAACGCAGGGTAATCAGAGGTGCAATGGCAATCGTATTCCCAAAGCATGATGCGGCGCACCGCTGAGCCAAACTTGAACCTTTCAAGTTTTGTCAGTTCTTTGAATTTCTATATATTGGAATAGTGAATGATTGCCACCAGTGTTCCCCCTAAGGTGTGCGCGTGTGCGCTAGGCTTGCACGTAATTTACAAATTTACGGAATTACGGAATTATTTCGAATTACACAAGCGAAGTCACGAATTACGTAAAGTCGTAATTATTGGTCGAGCGCTTTCGCGATTGAAACGAGCTCTCTTCAGAGCAGTCAATTCCGTCGATTGTAAAAAATTAAAGTTTAAGTAAAAGAAGTTAGAGTTCCGGTATTCGCAGCCGTTTTTCTCTCTCTTGTTAGGCAGATGGGGAGGGCATAACGCGTCATTTGCTAACCTATTATCAACTTATCTAAGATGGCCAATGTACATATTAACCGTAAATAAGGAATAGAATTGTGTCGAGACCGATGGACGCCAACACACCTGGTTTCAACTTCTTCGGGTGAAATGAGTGAAGAATGTAAGAGATCAACTTATAAAACATGGTCTATTTGTAAATGTCGTGATAATTAATGTCGCGCTTATCAAACAGCAAGAGACGGAAGAGAAATTGCGTAATGAACCAACGCAACTTAGTCCTTTCGGCATCGGTAAAGCGATTGAGACGGCAGAGAAACAACATTACGACGGGATTTCCCGTGTTTATTCTGCGCGAAATCCATTTTCTATTACAAAATCTTGATGTTCTGTTACCGGTTTTATCGTTATATATCTGTCCGGACTTGGCATTGCTCAATATGTTTTTCACAATGCCTCGCAAATCGCAATATGTCGGCCAAATATGATTACCTGTCTTTACCAAATGCGGCAACTTATTTTGATTTATCGTCGACCTGAATACCACCGGCACTCGACCAAACTTGTGTCAATCTTGGCAAATAGGATTGTCGACTTGAGTTAGAAAAATAAATTAATATTTTCATGAGTGCAAAATAAATGTCACAAAATGCATTGTTTTGCGATATAACTTTGTATTTTCGGAGAAGGCATGTCATATAAAGTTGATAAAGGAAAATCAAAGCTAATACAAAAGATAAAAATCAGAATAAAATTATTTTGAATTCACTCCTTGATATTTGTCTTTAACATCTGTCTCCGGCGTGTGGTACTGCCGGGAATATGAAAACCAAACTTCGATGTCCCATTCGGAATAGAAGTGGATTAAATTGGTTGGTATGCTAGGTTTAAATGTGTGAAAAAAATATCGCAATTACGGGGTCATTACGTAATCGATTTGGCCGTAATTACGGAATTGATTTTTGTCAATTACGTGCAAGCCTAGTGTGCGCGCGCACACAGCTTTCAGAAGCTGCGCACAGACATATTTCGATGTAATGTAACAATGTTCTCGGTTGGCAGGTGGAGAAAGTTTGTTGTTGGCCCACCCATTACCCGGTTTGAACGCCAAAATTTCTTCATTGGTTTTTGCACAAATATCAGTCATTTCCAAAAAAGTGCGCACACACCAAAATTTCTGCGCACACATACTACAAAAATTAGAGGGAACATTGATTGCCACCAATTATATTCAAACTGAGACAGATTAGAGAGGCTAAAGTCATTGTCTCTAGTCATCATTATTGATGTTATAGTCAACCATGCCAATATTTTGGGCTTTTCCATCTTCACATTTATTTTCACCGTTTTTAGGTCAATAAAGATTTCGGAAACATTTTTTCAACCTTGTTGCCGGGAGCAACAGCCAAATTGGGTCCACCAGAGGGCAGTAGTGTATTGGCCGGTCTTGAATTCCGTGTTGGATTCGGTGGAGTTTGGAAAGATAATTTAAGTGAACTCAGCGGGGGTCAAAGGTCCCTCGTTGCTTTATCACTCATCTTAGCAATGTTGCTACTGAAACCAGCCCCGATTTATATCCTTGATGAGGTGAGAGCTCTTGCATATTTTAGAAAAAAGGTATTCATTAAAATTTGGTTGCTCCCGAAGTATGTACACCAAGATGGCGAACAACCTGGACCTTAATCTGGTACATATACTATGTTCAGGTTGTGCGCCATCTTGGTGCACATACTTCCGGAGCTCCAAAATTTGTTGTATTCAGGATCTGTATAATACTAATGTATCTGTGCTTCTCAAACTGTGTTTCGTGTTCCGCAAGCTTTGTGGGAGTGTTCTGCGGGACAGGCTCGGAATTGTGACTGAATTAGTTGCCATGGCGATCTCGGCCATACTACGGTGTCCCTGGGTCGTAAATTTGTCTACCAATCAGAGGCAAACAGGCCTCGTGCCAGTCTGGAAAGCATAGCATTTTCGTCAACGGTTCAATAACCGTAACCGTTGGCCTAATATTTGAATTGTCAAGTTTACAGCAAATGAGGCAAAATAAAAAGGGCATGTGCTTCGGGGGAAGAAAGTTTGAGGAACTCTGTAATGTATGATATGTGGTGTTCATGAAATTGTAAATTAAATTGGGTGAAAGACGTTTTGGTATGCTTCGTGCAACCAATGCTAGGCATATAAATATGTATTGAATGAATTAAAAACTTAAACAAAAGCAGTTATTATCAGTGGGTACTTCTACCGGCATATGTAACGTTTGGGTGCTCCAGAAGTATGTGTTCCAATATGGAGGTGACCAATTTTGTTGTTGTGTAAAGGGACTGAAACCTATGGGCAGGGGGTGTACACTCCCAGAACTCGTAATAGGAAAATCGGAATAAAATTTTGGCCTAACCCTAACCTGGTACACATACTACGGGATTTCCCTTCTGTTCACAATAAAGGCGTGAAAACAACTTACAAAAAAAAATTAAATAAATCGATTTTTCAGGTTGATGCCGCTCTTGATCTCTCTCACACTCAAAACATTGGGCGAATGTTGCGGGAGCATTTCAAAAAATCACAATTTATAGTCGTTTCACTCAAAGATGGAATGTTCAACAATGCCAATGTTCTTTTCCGAACAAAATTTGTCGACGGGGTTTCGACCGTTACTCGATTTACTCAATCATCGTCATCTTCTGGGGGTCGTGACCCCTTAGCTTCAATCACTGTTCCTGGGCCCACTTCGTCCCGAGCTTCGAAACCTGGGGCTCGGGGTGATGGTGCCGCTAGGAAGCGAGCTAAAGTTTAATTGTCGGATATTTAAAAATAAATTTATTCCAGTTTTTCAGGGTTTCAGGAAACAGGAGGACAAAGTTGAATCCTACTCTCTTCGATCCCTCAGAATTTCTTTCAGTTTTTGTGGCGACACAGCTTTAATAGAAAAACATCTTCTTCTATACACAAAATTGTGTGGACCTATTTCAATTTACGGATGTTCATCCTGTAATGCCTAAGTCTTTTAATCATGCTCAATATTGGGTCTATCAGTGCGGGGTTCGCGTACCCCTATTTGTGAATCTTAGTTTAGACCAGGTGTTCCCAAGCTTTTTTCAGGGTGACCCCAAGGACAACTTCCAAGTGTCCAGTGCGACCCCAGGTCAATATATATTTTTCATGAAACTTTCTTTCACCGGGCTTACGTACATTTCTATAGCATAAGCACATAGCGATGCTTATGGGCCTGTTTTACAGTAAGCCATGGTAAAAACTGCTAATTGTAACATGGTTTGACAATTCTTAGATAATTCGTACATCCATCCTCTACCTTACCTCATCGACCCCATGACCTGTTTGCGACCCTACCTACTTATCACTCCGAACCAATTTGGGGTCGCGACCCCTGGTTTAGACAAACACCCATCCTATGCCATATCAATATCTGTGCTTAACCGACAATGAAGGGATAATGTTTCAATTACAAGACAAACGACATTAATGTAACGATAGGGTTGTTCTCCACAGCACAGTTTATCAAACTCACAAGTCCGACTCTAAGCAAGTCTCTAACTGTATTTTACTATCATATTGGTAAGAGCTAAAAATGCTGCCTCGTACATGTAGGTCGTTGCAAAAGGCAATAAAATTTTAATTGTCTTTTCTGACATCAATGGATATTCTATACATATCATTGCGGACCCATATGGGTCTGTGTCAGTTTGGGAAACACTGCGTTGGTGGGTAGAAATTTTCTGCAGTAATTTCATTTAGTCTCATTTATTTGACTTCACGGTTGAATGAGTAATTGATGCTAGATTTTGGTATCTGCTAAGTTCACACTGCCTTTTAGAATATTTAATCTTTTTTTTAGTCTTGACCTCAAGCTTTCTTTTGGACCCTCTCTTGACCTCAATCGTCTTAGCTAGTTCACTTCCGGGTGAGTGTTAAGGCAGTGGTTCTCAAATGGTGGAGCCTTCCACGTATTTTCAGCCTTTTTTTTTGTAATAAAACATACTTTCGCCTTGTTATTTGTAGCTTATAAGCTAGTTATTTTCGAGGTGGGGCGTTAATTTAACAAATTCTAAAAAGGGGGTGCGGCCTAAAAAGTTTTGAGAACCACTACAAATTCCGAAGGAAAATTCTTTGTAACTGCCAAACTTTCTTAACAGTAGGGTCCAAAGATTCTCCTTTGTATATTTTTGTAAATATTTTCATCTTTATTGTTCTTTGTCGAGTTCTTCTGATGTATAAAATAGCTGTAAAAATAATGGAAACCTGTAAAAATTTTGTTTTCACGAAAATGTTTGTGTGCTGGGCTGGGCATTTCGAATCGGTAGTAAATTATTCTTATTTAAATTATGGATATTTATGACCAAAGGGTGTTGTCTTCGGGATGAAGGGAAAACGGGTTGGTTACAAGGCTTTGATTAGTTCTTTTGTGTCTGATATGCTGCGGCGTATTGTATCATTTGTTAATTGTCTGCTCGTAACTTTCTCCACGCTCTCTTCATACTTCCGAGTGATTGCGTGTATCCCGGATTTAAAGTCCTTGTATATAATATGATAAATAGCCAAAGAATTGATCAGGGGATTGTGCAAACACACTGGAATTCAATGCACGCAGTAGTAGGTAGTATATCTAGTGAAATGGCAAATGCGCCCACTTGATCGTTGACTGACAAATTTTTAACGACTGCCGCTGAATTGAGCTACTATTAAGTTAATATTGAATTATCATCTGCGATTTTAAATTATTTCAGTGAAGTGTTTTACGCGCAAAAATATGGAATGACGTAAAATATTCTCATAACCGTATGAAATATATGAGGCTACTTGCCCTGATACACATACTGTCACAACTTTTTGCGCGTCCAAACGGCGCCCACGGCTGCCATACATTAGATACGCCACTGCACGCATCTTAGGGGATTTAGTTGTCCAATGCGAAGTTATTTTTTGGTTTATCCAGCGTTTTCCTTTATTCGTGAATGCCGATCTAACTGTGAATAAAATTGCGAATCTGACGACTGGCCTTCGGATTGCAGTCGAATGCTTCTAACTAGGCTTACCATACGTCCCGGTTTAGCCTGGACAATCCCGGTTTCAGAATGTTTTTTTGCCGTCCCGGCGATAGCCTTATATGTCCCGGTTTTGCAGTGTGACATTTATAAATTCTTTTTACAATTTGAGACTATTACAAAATTTTTTCTTTACGGAGGCAGCCGATTTACCACTGATTTGCATCTCATTTCACTAGTTCAGATAGAGAGAAAAATTGTTATTAGGTATATATGAACCATGCGTTAATTTAACACCCAACTGTACTGTCGTTGAATCACCAAAATGCTGGAAACAAAGTGCAACTTTTTTAATGAGTTGAACGATTTCCATTATTTGAAGCAAATACCAATATAGAGGATATTTCGACAGGATTTACAGCTAATTTTGATGCTCTTAATCTACCCACGATGGTATGGAACACGTTTAAAACTATCACTAAGCCTTTGGAATCGTACCAAGGTTGACTTGTCCAATCCATGCCGTCCAGGTTTTTTGCTTCAGAAATATGGTAAGCCTACTTCATTTCGCCGTTGTCGCTTTGTCTTTGGTTACTGTTCCAAAAATACTAATCGTTGTTTGTCATCTTGATAAACGGCGTTTTGCAGTTTTCAAAATTATTTCTGCCTATTGGTCACTTAAAGTCCTAAAAAATGACAAAAAGTGTTCTTTTTTCCACTTGAAATTAGCTCTGTGCCAAATGCTGCATAGCTGTTGTTTTTCAACCGTACATATTTAGAAAATAGCGATAATGTGGCAATCCTGCATTAATTTGTATTCTCGCCGATACGGCCGCAAATACCCAAATCTCGCCATGTCAGCTAAATAAACTTAAGATTGAGTTGTTTATTCAGTAGCAGTTACTTAGTCGGGTACGTTTGTGATGGATTATGTCACAACAATAGAAACTTTTCCTCGTGATCAAACATTCAATGTGATGTCATAATCTAGCAGGGTTTGGCACCTTAATCTAGCATAGCGTTGGATGATTAATGCTAAGATCAAACTTTAAGCATTTGAAGATATTTAGCACTTGGTCATCAGTAAAGGAAGTTTGGCTCTTCCGAAAAGATGTTGCTAGAGATTTGAGTGCTTCGCCACTGTGAGACTAAATGGGAATTCTTCATACCCTAAGTTGAGCCTAACTGTAGTATTTCATCAGAAATGAATTGGGGTAGATATAAGGCTAAGCTTATTTGAGATTTAATGACAAAAACAGTGGTACTTCTTTGTATTTCTTCCGGTAAAAGTACTGACTAGGCGACAGTAGGTAGGCTACTAGGTACAAGACGTAAATCTGAGCAGATGAAGATAAAACTATCAAATAGTGGCGTGTCAATCGGAATTCGTCTTTTAAATCTATTCAAATAAAAGACACAAGCGTAAAATTTTAAATATATCGAAAAAATTCAAAAGTAAAAAATAATACGACAAATGGTTCAATAATATTTAGCTTATAACTGGTGGATTTCGGGTCCATATATAGCGTGTGAGGGGTGTCCGTAAAGTCCTGAAAAAATTTTAAATTGCAAAGGGAATTTATCGATAACATTAATATATATATTGAGATTTAATTATATGAGATTTAATGACAGAAACACTGATACTTTTTTTTCGGTAAACGTACTTAATAGGCGACAGTAGGCAGGCCACGAGACGTAAATCTGAGCTGAACTTTTGAAGTATGAAATAGTAACTTGTCAGTCGAAATTCATTATCAGAATTAGTTCAAATAAAAAGACACAAGCGCAACATTCCAAATGATATCGAAAACATTTAAAAGTAAAAACAATACGATAATGGTATACTAATATCCGATTTATAACTGGTGGCTTCCGGGTTCATATATAGGGTGTCCATAAAATCTTGAAATTTTTTAAAATTGCGAAGGGAATTTATCGATAACATTAATATATTGTTTTGGTCCTCGCAAATGTAATAAATGAAGTAAAAAACTTAAACAATTACTGATTGAAAAGCAACAAACCTGGTTAGGATATAAGAACTGACTTCATAACAAAATTGGAATTGTAAAGGGAATTATGAGCTGTCGCCTGGCCTGAGGAGATAATTAGGCTCGCGTGAAAGTAAAACGAGTATAGGAAATACAACTCCTATTTGATAATGTCAAACCGAGTTTCCATACTGCGTCAGTTTGAAAATTATCTTTCGCATATTCTTATGATTTGCTCGCGAAGAATAAAACATGCATCACGTATGTGACAAAGTGAAACTGCATTCGTGCATTGCATTACTGCACGTCATCAATCTAAACGCACGAATTTCGTCTTTAATGTATTTGATTGCAGCAGGCTGATTGAGATTTCAATTTTGGTTGCGAGGACCAGGTTTTCTATATATTTGGTCAAAGGTATTGTAGCAGGATTGTATAGTAGTCTCTGAATAAAATTGTATAAAAACGGTTTTTTGTGTTTCGAAACAGTATCGTTCAGAGCAAGTGAGCGTAAATGTAAAAACGTTCACTGGCTATCTAAGCATATTTTATAGGGCAATTATTTATCACTTTGAAAACGATAGAATTTTCAAGTTAATTCCACATTTAAGAATCGAAAAATTGGAATTTCGAATTGGTTTTGAGCCGCTCGTATTGCAGAAACACTAGTTCTTGTATCGAGAAATCCCAGATTTTTTCTGTATGTTATTAATATATAATAATGACCATTGGTATGCCTCAAACAAAAGCTTTTGTGGGTATAAACTATAATTTCACCGATTTATATTATGGGATCATAATAGAAAGTGAGTATCATAAATTATTGTGTCACAATCATTGACTTATGGTTGAATGGTTATGGCCCATTATTAATCGAGTATTATTTGGTAATAAAGGTATCGTAGCGAGAAATCTGAATAGCTGGAAAGTGCTCTTCAAATTGATGCTCGATAACACTACTGTTATGCGCTTTGGATAAGAATTTAAAACTGGAGTTAGTCTTAGAGCTCAAGGGTAGATATCTGAGTTTAAGTCGGCGCTATGAGGTACGGAAGTGCCTAGATTTGACGACAGACATTGCGGACGACAAAGGGGATAAATCTTCGTGGAATATTCTGGGTATCGTAGAGGCGTAGAAGACTTAGAGTAGATAGTACATAACGATATTCAACGTAAATGGGCGCTATTTTACCATTGAGTTACCATGGCTGATATTACGGATTAATCCAATTAACAACTTCTGTCGTTTATCTGGTTACAGTGGAGATGTTGATTCAAACTCAATACGCGTTTACTTCCAATAATACTAATTCCGATGCATAGAAGAGGAAAGTTGACTTTATCGATATATAGGTATAGTAACAAGGAAAAGTTTTATAATATATGCAGGTGTCAGTCATGGCCAGTCTTACTCAAAATTATCCCGTGGTACACAGTTTGAGAACCACTGAGTTAAGGATCAACCCAGGGCCAGGGATGGCCAATTCGAATAAAGTATTCGAATATCTCATTATTCGAATATCGGAATTCACGTTCATAAGAATATCGGATATTTGTGTGACGTCACACATTTTCGACGCCGCTTTCAAGACGTTTCCGTTGAATGAAAACATTCTCGATAGAAACTTGCGCGCGATTGTTTTTATCACTCATCAGCGTAACGTGTTATTTAGGCCCGTAAACGCTATTACGATTGTGTTGTTTTTTCTAAAACGAAAATTTTCCACAAATTTGTTCCACGATAACGATAACATTTATTTTATTTTTGTACGCGCACGGAATTGTGAATCTGGTAAATACGTTCATCGGCGGCGAGTTTCTAAAGACAACGCAACTTTTTGATTAAAAAGCGGCAATTTAAAATACTGAAAACAAAACCGTAAACAACATAAGTTTTATATAGTCCCGCGAAAATTTTAAAAACACTTCTCTAGGCAGTGAAAATCACAAAATTTCGTGTGCCTATGGCACACATTATGTTTGGTCAGCGTTTAGGAACGTATCGTCACTGAGGGCGGGATTTGCCTGATTATCCATTACTTTAAATTGCCGTCAAATATTTTCGGGTTAACACGATACAAGGTTTGAAACGCGACTTCTTCCCTGGTTGTGAGGATGTTATATTATAATTAATCTGAGGTATATTCAATCAATTTTATTGTGATGAAATAAATTTTACTCTGAGATATTTTACTCTGAGCATTTCGATCGAGCGGAGTCACTGTTAACAAGTACATCTAAATATTTGCCGAATTCGCAAAATACGGATAAAAACAATATTTAATCGGACAGTTTACATCACGTTTTTATTTTTATGGCCGCGGATTGCAATGGTATATAAGAGTGGTGAGGATTTTATTTTGTCGACGCAACCGCAGTTTAAATTGAAGACAATTAAATTAATAAGAGCAAGACATTTTAAATATGCCCGTGTTGGTCACGAATTCATCACTTTGCACAACAGAAAAATATATATTCGTTGTTATATTATTTGTTGTAAAAGTCGACTCTTTTAACAGGTGGCATAATCGCGGCGATGAATATGTATTTTTAATTTACTGCTAAACTTTATATGTATATTCATTGTATGAAATGAATTATTCTCTACACTTAACAGGATTTTATATAATTGTTTGAGATTTTTCTAACGGCAATAACGAGTTGGCAAGATTGCAAAAATACATATTAAAATTAAATACATCAAGCAGTTTATCTCGTAATTTTAGGTCACAGATCGCCGTGGACCGAATAGTAATGTTTTTGTTTTTTTTTGACGTAAGAAGAAGCAACCGCGAGTTATGTTGGACACATTAAATTAATATACAAAGATATTTTAGAATCTCGTAGTTGTCATGGATTGAATATTTTACGTAACAGAAAGATCATTATACGCTGACACGACGGCTCTTTTAACGAGCGCGGAATCGCGGTGGGTGTTACAGGCGGCAATGAGAATTTCCGATTTTGAAAATTCCGGCTGCGCGCTGGCAGTGGTGGTCATCTATTCTCTACTAATTTATTTCTAACTCCAAACACAACAATATGTTACACATAATAACAATAAATATACTGGTAGGTAGTAGAATACTCTGGGCTTAAATATTAGAATTTTTAAAGGCATAATGGATTTTCGATTGTTGTTGCCTGTATTGCCAATAAATTTTATTACTCTCAGAAAATATACACAATTATCTGAATACAAGTAGTATTTTTGTCAATTGACTCGACTATTATCGTTATATCATGGTACCAATGATAGAAAACGTCCAACAACTCCTTGGCTATCTTTTCATATGGTCATTTGTACAAAGTGAATAATTTTAATGAACTGACTGTGTCACAAGTTGCTATTATTTTTTATTAATAGCTATAAACTATCAATTACGTTGTGTACATATACTGTTGGTCTGTGGCTTCATCCTGATATTTCTATTGAAGCTTATTTCCTAATTTACTGGGTTTTAATCAACTAAAACAAAAATGTGTTATTTTCGATTTTAGAATGTATTCGGAATTCCAGATTCGAAAACATTATTTTAGAATGTATTCGGAATAGTTTAGTATTCGGAAATGGCCATCCCTGCCCAGGGCCTTATGAAGGATTAAGCACTTGCGATTTTGGGGTCCTATATGTATGAAATGTAATAATACTAATAAAACTGTTGTTCCATGTTATCTGAAGTTGGATAAGCAGTTTAAATATTCATTACTAATTGAAGACCAAGTTACGATTGATTTGAATGATTTTTTATACTCACAAACATTGATAGAGAGGTATAAACTCGAGAGCTTTATTTTAACCGGGTCAATATTGAAGTCTGTGTCGTCTGGCTCGAATTTTTCTCAAATACTTGGTCATTATTAAAAGATTGTCTACGAGAATTCTTGTGGTGCGCCCTAAGCATGTGCTTATTTCGCCTAATGGTTAACCCAGGATTGATCAGACCGGATAAAGTAATAGTTAACTTACTATTCAACTCGTTCTATATGCACGAACGTGGGTGGGATGTATTGGGGTATACACTACAGTAATAATGCTGTCAGCTGTTACAGTAATAATCCCTATAGCGCTGACATAGACTAACTACGGCCCGCTGGGTAATTCAATCTGGCCCGCCTGATGCTGCTATAAATAAACTAAACCGATGTTTCGGCTGAAGATTATCGCAAGTAATTTGTTGGGGATGCGATTAAATTTAGTTTCGACACATGGCTTATTGTTTTCCGCTTCTGCTTTTGTATCACTGTAAATACTGTTCCTAAAATGTATTTTTTTTACATCATACTTACATGGCCCAAAAACCGTGCCCAGCACCTCTGCATAGTGTAAAAGGTACAAATACAGTAATCATATTAAATATTTTATGTATGCAAAAGTAAAATGTCGGATCCGTGCTTTTCTATCATTCTCAGTTCTCACGTCACGTAAGAAACGATTGAAGACTGTTGCATCATAATACGAGAATTTGTGGAATTTAAAAATAACTTGTGAGTAATATATTGTCATGTGACTTTGATTGACACTTTCCCTTTTTCCAAATTTTGGATTTATGCAGGGGAATTTGTTCGTGACGAATTAAACGGTAAAGGCCATTCGAATGGCGATTGAGATCCTACAGATGGGTATTCCTACCCAACTGTTCATATAACAGACCAATAACCATCTACGGAGGCCATTCAATTGCCATTGGCTCCACATATCTTATTTTTAAGTTTAACTTGCGTTAATTTAAATGCCGTAACAGTCTACAAAATACTAAAATGCAGTTTTCAACCATATCGATATGTGAGTTCAAAAGTCAACGTAAATGCCAGGCCATGCATGAGTGCCAAACATACGGACGCTTATTTGGGTCAGCGTATGCTGTTTTTTTGGCGGTTTAAGGAAGCCATACATAGAAACCATTATTATCGGACTACCATATTGAATTATTTGTGCCTGTTAAATTAGCTGGTATCACATGTAGGGCTAGCTTCGTTTGACAGGGATAAAGCCTCCCGCGCGAACGTTCAATTTTACATTAATTCTGACGGTAAATGCCTTTCTCTGACCGTCTTACGATTTTTATTTAGAGAATATCACAGTGGTTCTCAACCTTTCTTTTTTAATTCCCCTCTCTGCGTATTTTAGAATTCTCTATTACTCTCTTCCTATGCACGAACCTACTTCATTCGTTCAATCTCTGATGGACCCTTTGCCAGTTTTATGGGCAAGTCGCACTCCCGTTTTATGCAGTTATAGTAATTTATTATATGTTCATGAATCACTATTATTGGACACGTAGTGGACATAACGATCGTTTCAATATTATGTTGTTGTTGTTCTTGTTCTTGTTCTTGTTGTTCTTTGACACGTTTTTAAAAAGTCGCTTTTCTCTTCGAATACTGGACCAATTGCTTTGAAATTTTTAGTGGTTAAAGATAAAAATTTTCTCCAGAAGGCTATTACTTTTTTTTTCGCTATGACGTCATCAAAATTATGTGACTCTACGTGTCCATATATTTGAGCATAGCTCTCTTGTTCTTGTACTTGTAGTATTGATAAAGAGTATTAGTAGTACTACAATACAAAGCAAAATCCTATTCTGAGGGGAGAACGTTGGAATATCGTATATAGATGGCTCACTATATACGTCCCGGTTTGGCTGGAACAGTCCCGTTTTGATGAGCTGTGCTGGAGTCATGTCCGGTAGACTTAAATGTCCCGGTTATGCAATATGACAGTCATAAAAATCTTTCATATTTAATATCAATACAAAAATCTCTCTTTTTAATGGGATTAGTCCATTTATCACGTAGACTATGTTGCAATCTTGCTGCAGAGGACAGACGATAAGAATCGAAAAAGCGCATGTCGCAGGGACATCGTATCTCACCGCAGAAAGATAAACATCGAATAGAAAAAGCACTTGGAAAATATTTTTATGTGATCTAAATCTTTGTCGCTGAAATATTAATGTCTGATTTTTATCTCTGCTTCACTGTTTTAGTGTTTTTGTAGATAGAATGTATCAGTCTGGAATCCGAGGATGAGTGAAAGTGTAACTTTTTATAAAGTTTGCGGTGTTGAGACATCTCGAGAAATAGTTGAAAGAGTAATAACATAAAAGCTTCAAGCGAACGCTGAAGTATGTATAATAAATATACAATATCTATGGACACATAATGGAAAAGTGAAAAAAATATAATATGATAACCACCGTTAGGAAAATACTATGTTGTACCCAAATATGGTGCCACTTGGTTTATATCATGATTGTGAGATGCCATCAGACAGAAGTTGACTTTAGAAATGAAAACTGTTTAAAAAGCGAATGACGGGAATTGCGTGAATTTCATGAACGAAGGAAAGTGGGAAGCTTTGTAGCGTAAGCATGAGAACTAGATGCCTCAATGGACAGTCTACCAGATGCGTTATTACGTAAATTTGCTCTTAGCAAGTTACGAGCACTTAGAATTAGAAGAATCTATAACCTTTGAGCAAAACCATGGATTTAAGCTCGCAAAAATGTCTGTAAATAAACTAGTTAAGTCTGTTTTTGTCCAACCAATGAGCGCAAATTGAAAACGAAAAACGCATAATACTCAATAATATAATGCCATGCCAAGAAGTCTGGACAAAACTTTCAAAAGCAAGGACACGTTATATAAACTATATAGTAAACCGGCCTGTTTATACAACATGTCTTTCCTTGAGCTACATCGAATCATGCCAGTTCAAGACAAAATCCATTGTTTAAGGTCCGTCTATGCGTGGTCATTGCTAATGCATGTTTACTAGTATCGATTCGATTAATAATTCGTGACCTTTCTTCATGTCTTAATGCCGGCCAATGTTTTTAGAATTTTCGTTTTCAGTTTCTTCAAAAAAATGATAAAAAATTTGAATATTTATGATTGATTTTCAAACATTGATCCCAATTTAAGGCAATTTGTTTTAAGATGAATGTGGCTTAAGATCATGTTAGTGTTGTATGTCACTTTGATATAATTTATTTCTAATGAATTGTTCTTAAAATTATAAATAGTGGTACGCGTAGCTTTGAAAATACAAATTCTGTATTGGATTAGGTGAGAGAACTTTGTTAGGTTTCGTGCAATTAATGGTGGGCATATAATTGTGCAATAAATTAAATAGAAAAACTTGATGTGGTTTGAAATCGGCAGATCAGTATAGAGTAGGATTGATATACGTCAATGTAATAAAAGATGATAAATTATATTTCAAAATTTGGAATAGTGCACGCGGCTTTGAATACACAAATACTAGGACCCTGATGTGCTTCGTGCAACTAATAGAGGGCATATAAAGGTGTATTAAATGAAATAGAAAAACTTGAGATCGACAAGCCAGTATACTGTAGGTAGCGATATACGTCAATGTAATGACATTTCTTTCTGATGAATTATTTTTCAAAATTTGGAGTAGTAAGTGCACAGATGACAAAAAAATAATAATTCTAAGATAAGGAAATAATAGTTCAAGATAATAGACTTGCTTACTGGGCCGGGGAATCAATATTTACTATGAATAAAAACAGCTTATTTACAAAAAAAAATAGCGTAACAGCTAATGTGCAACGAACATCTATTATACCAAAAGGGACAGTGATTAATGGGACTGACGTAGCCTACTGCATGCGCCCAAAAGCTTGTTTACATCAGGTTCGAAACTGCTTGTTCTGATTTCTTGGACCGCTCGTAGGTTGGTCCCCCCAAAGTATGTGGACCAGGATGGCTGACAACGGAACGTAGTATGTGTACCAGGTTAGAGTTAGGCCATAATTTCAGGTACAAATACTACGGGAATCATTTGGCTATGCCCCGAACTCGTAAAAGAACTAAAACGAGGAAATTTGGAATAAAATAAGGGCCTAATCGGTACACATACTACATCCCGGTGTCCGACATCTTGATTCACATCGGGAGTACCCGTAGGTTTGAATACGTTAGAATAGATGTGCGAATTTCAGGTATATGGGGCTCGTTTTTCACATTATATCCAGGCGCAGATTACGCGTGAGGTATCACGGTATTTATTCTCGACTACGATTCGCTATTTCCATCGATATTTACAACTGAAATTTATTATATTTAGAAAAACTATAGTCGTAATTTCTGCAAGCACAAGTAGGCCGGGTGAAACACTTCGGTCTACTTGTGCGATCCACTATTCAGTCAGAGCTTTTACGTGGGTTATAGCGATGGTTGATAACTTATTATTACAGTGGGCACATCAACGTTCATACTTGATCAATGTATAACGTATTAGCCGGTTTGTTGGTTTTATCAATTTCATTTCGATAACACCTACGTTTCCGTGTAACTTTCACTTGCGATCTTTAAGTTAATATTTATTCCACTGTGTGCATTCAGTAGAGAAGTGTGTGGGGTTATACAACCGAGTGAATTAACAGAGAATATACCGGGTTAATTCAATTTATGAGGTGAGGTGATGAGTTTAGCAAAAGGATGTGCGACCCAAATCGTTGACAAAATGTTTACATAGGACGCTTAAACTTGATTTGAAACCTGTCGTTTTGTGTAAAATGACACGCGATTAATATGCTGTTGCAAATATAGACGTGTAAACTTAGGTTTGATTGTATTCTTTGACTTACCGGGTATTTACATCCAGGTACCTGAATATTTTTTTCAAGGCAATGTCTCTAAGCACGCGCATTTTCCAGAATGGATGAGTCCACGCTTCCGACTTGGACTGGTAAGTGGATACGCCCCCCCCCCCCCCCCCCCCGAGATAATCATGTAAAAGTGTCAAAATGTGAAGTCATCTAAGCTAGGATTGTGTTGTTTGTTGTTTTCACTCTGCTTCTCTAAATGGACTTGCCACCTTGGCTTGAGTAAACTTACTTGACAAAGTTATTCTCTTAGGAGAGTCTTCTAATAAGGCGCATCTGCATCTAGATCTCGGTGTGTTAGTGGAACAAACAACTTCGTATCAGTAATTTATTTACCTCAACGTAAAGCTCGCGACCTCGATTAGAACAAATTTACATAGCCAAATTTCTCTTTTCTCTGAAGCGAGTATTTTTGTGACGTTGCATTGAACAAATTTCATAAAAAAGTGTGTTAAGCAAATACGCCCGTGACGTTTGCAGTTGACTGACAAATAAATTTGTGACAATTTGACACATTGCCAATGAGAACGGAGACAGTGTCTGGCAGTTTGGCGAGAGAGCGTTTTATAGACATAGTGATGTTTTGGATTCAGATATACGTGTCTTAAACTTAGCGAATGGTATATTGAGTGCTCTGCAATACAATTTGATAACTTCGGAGTCACTTTTTTGTAATTTTTCCTAAAGCAGAGTCGTGTACCATCACCCAGCAGTAAATTGATTGAGTCGGAGTCAGCACGGAAGTTTGGCGTGAGGGCTTTTTATAGACATTAGTGATGTTTTGGATTCAGATATATGTGTCTTAATTAAACGTTGAAAATCGTATATAGATAGCTCTGCAATACTATTTGATAACTTAGAAGCCATTTTGTCTTTTATGTGAGTTTTCTAAAAGAATAGTCGTGTGCCATCACCCACTAGTAATTTGGTGGTACTCCCGTAGTATATGTACCAGGTTAGGCCATAATTTTATTTCGATTTCCGTGATCTTTCCGGTTGAACGGAGAATATTTTAGTTTTATTCCAATTTCTGGGAGTGTCTGTGTTAGCCAAGTGAATATAGGTTTCAGTCCCTTTACACAGCTTGATTAGTTACCTCCATATTGGTACACACACTTCTGGAGCGCCAATTTGGTTGAGTAGTGGAACCTATTGTGATAGGTAGATATTAATTAGCAAGGGAGTTTGGCATTAATGTGGTTGTCGTAAAGTTAAAGGGAATCTCTTTTACTTCTGAACTGAGCAAACTTTTTTAAAATTTTCTTACGATCTTAAATTCTCTTTCAAAGATTGTTTCATGATCTTATCTAAGCGGACAGCGCAGTGGCGTATCTAGGACATGGAATCCATGAGCGCCTTTTGGATAGGCACAAAAAGAGCGAAAAATTTTGAGCGTAAAATGTATCAATAAAAAAATTTCTTCCTGTGATTAATTGAAACTTGTATTTTTACTTAAGTAACGTACAAGTATCTTAATTTAACAACAGTAGTTATTGGAACAGTAGTTGATCAAGAGGGCGTAATTTCAAATTTACCATGGGCCACATTTTGTCGTATATAAAGCCACTGGACCAGCATTATAGTGAGTCTGTAGTCAGTCTATGGTTTATTTTTTTCACATGCCGAAAGTACATATTGTATAAACATAATTAAGAAAAAAGAATGGTTTCAGTGTGAATGGAGACGAGATGAACCAGTGATGGTTATCGAGCTGCGTAAGAGAGAAAGAGAGAGATTTATTTCCACAAAAACAATGAAAAAACAATATTAAATAATATCGATAATTTTTTATAGAAGTAATCCAATTTACACATCGTTGGCCGTTGAAGGTCATCGAGGCTCCTGACCAATTTTTAACACTGTTACCAAAAAGTCGGCATTGATTGCTACAATATAAATATAAAAAGACGGAGAATAAGCAGCAGATATTTGAGTTCCATGATTCAACACTAAGAGCACATTGTGATAGAGTTTAGAGGACATGTGTAAAATATATATAATCCCAATGATCAGATCGCCTTAACAGAGTCGGGCTCAGTATAAAATATAAATAAACAGAATAGCACAGACACAATAATGAAAGAATTTTCACCATGTTATACTAATATTAAGGTAGGCCAATTATTAAACAGTATACACTAATCTTGGGGAAATATAGGAAATACACACTGATATACAATCGGAAGTTGAATATGCAAACTAAATGAATAATAGATTTTTCACAACCAATCATATTATTGACGGATTCAAAAAATAAAATGTTAACTAACCGTAAGATACCATTGCTTATCGGAGATTTCAATGTTTGTAGTGTTGTAGACATAACAAAGTTTGATTAATACGCGGAATATCGGTTGTGTTGCGTAATAGTAAGAGCAATAACTTTTCAATACTTATTCTAGGAATGATATGAATGCGAGTTTGCCTCAATTGTTATGGTGGCCGCGACTCAAAGAAACTTCGTAAGTTATAATGTAAAAATATAATGTTCGCATAATGCCTGAGATTATATATCGAATTGGGGAAATATAAGCTTTTAATATTAGTATGAACTATGATTTGTGTCAAATCCTTTGGACAAAGTTTACCTACTAATTCAATCCCGGGTAAAGTTACGGCATTGTCTCGCCAGTTAACAAGCTTGAGAGCTTTCAAAAAATAAAGTTTGGATAAAATCACTATCCTTACAGAATAAAATTGGAATTTACATATTTTTCGCGGCGGAGGAAATCCGATAAGACGAGTTAATCATATGGCAAACCACGGCCTCTCGCTCGGTTACCAGTCCATGTTGGGTATGGAATTAGACAGCCAGTTATTTGTTTCAGATGCTCGGACTTGAAGCATAGATGGATAAAAAAGTTTCTTCCGCACCAAAAAGTCGTCCTATTAACACCAACAATATTTAGCTAAACAGTCCATATGATCATTCAGCGTACAACTAGAAAATCGAACAAGACACTTCCGAGTAGTTTTCCGCTGTTATAGTTCACGACCTCTCCTATCAGACTAATATTTCAATCAATACCGACAGTTCATGCTATGATATATTTGATGTTTGCATGTTATGACGTAATAAAGATTGACAAATCGTGTGTGACGTCATATTGCATGTCGTCTGCATGATTTTACAATTATGCATTCATAAATTTGAGTTGGGTTGCGCGAGACTAACTTCCTATCTTTTCTCTATGCCTTTATGCTAGTGGATCCGCATGCGTATACTGCAAGGATAATGTAGCTGGAATAAACATGACTATTCTATTCAATTAAAGAGTCCAGCTGCACACTAACACAAATGTTTATCCATTGTTACGTCATACTTGATTTGATATTTCAAATTCATTTACCAAATTTATTTCTTGCCATTGTTGTAAACTGCTTGTCTGAGGAAGTCTGACTCTAGTCGGACGAAACGTTACAGAAATACATTTGTGTTAGTGTGCAGCTGGACTCTTTAATTGAATAGATTTTATGCATTCATAAATTTGTGAAGTTCAATTACCGTATTTCTCCGCGTATAACTCGCACTTTCGTGGTCAAATTTAGTCTCACAAATATGGGGGTGCGTATTATACAATGGTCTAGGAAATTTCAAAAAATATTAATTCTCATTTTATGCTTTAACTGGCTAATAATTGTCACATTTATTGATCTTAAGTTTTTAATTATATGTGGCAAAGTCTGTAAGAATCAGATCATGCTTGATTTGGTAGAAGCATACCCAGTTCAACAACAATTTAGTGTTGATAAAGGCGCAGAAAAAATGGTGAAATAAAAGTGATAAAAACACGCTGTACATCTGTTAACTGGTCTGTCTCTCTCGTTTTGCCGAATCGGCAAAACTTTACCATAATAAATCACCATATGAGTGACCTACGGCTTTTCTTTGAAGTGCGGCGTCTGAAAACACGTTCTGATATCGGTCCTTGTCAGCCTTTAAAGGGGGGGCAAATAACTTTACAGATACTTTAATGTCAAATTAAATCATGATTGGCAGATGTTTCACAGGCAAATACATAAAACATATTACCAGATATATATATTTACACGTATTCGTCATCACAGTTAACATTATTAATCAACAAATTTGTAAGGACGAGTGAGTAACGATATGGCAGATCAGCAGTTGTCCCGCGACCGACTGAATCTAGACGATTTCACATGCTGGATAGGGTTTACTTAGATTATTTCGAACCGGACACTCTGACAGGGGCATAGCCATGTGGAAGTTGGACACCCTACATTTTGAATTTGTAATTTGAAATGTAAAACTTGCTAGCTGTCACTTGGCAATTGAAAATTTCAAAATGCCTCTTCCATTGAAAATTGCACCCTGGTCATGTGAGTTTGGTGAAGTAAGAATTCTCAGTTTCGAGTTCCGACAAGTCAGTGAATTTTTCAGTCAGAAGCGTTACAGCTTTGGGCTTCTCTCATACACTTTTCGTTAGGTACATGAATGTGTTAGTCGTAGCTGTGGATGCCTTTGGGCATGTTTGGTGAGAATCCCGGATTTGAGCGGTTTCAAGTGAAGTTATTTTATAACTAAGAGAAGTATATATCAGCGACCACCGCCTAGCTAGAAAATAGCTATCGACTAACAGAGATATCCGTCGCATTCATTCATTTTCGTTTAGGTCTTGTAACAATTCTAATCAATCTAAACCTAAATCATTTATTATTTTACAAATTGTCGTATTTACATCATTTATCAAATTTCAGTTTTTTTTTCTATATATATTTAACATGGCCCACATCGCCACATGTAAAACATATTTCCTTTACATGCCCGCATGCATTCGTGGTAAGGCAGTTAATAAGAATTCCGATTCGGTCAATAGTTCCAATTGCAGTGACGTAATGATCTTCATTCAATAAATAAAACACTATTATTTTTGTACAATCGCCTTTCTGTATGGCATGTAATGCATCCATATTTATAGGGAATTTATATAGCAATCGTAACCGGCCCAGTTCTCGCCGTATTGTCATGTTTATGTAGCGTTTCACACATTTGCTCGACGGCAGTGTTTCTCAGCGGTTTCCCAGCATTTTGTTGTCTTGCCTGGGGTAGAAAAATATAGCTTTGTATTCAGTTATATTTTCACTAATATTGTTTAGGTTTTTAGTTCCATTGTAATACATATTTCCGGCACGTAATGAACTATTCAAGAGTCGGATTTTAGAGTAACACCAGATGAGGAAATATGAAAATTAGTTAGATAACGGAAATATGCATAGTGATAAGAAAGTAAAGAGATCCAAACAGGCAAACAGAAGAATCCATCGAATATATATATATAATACCTATACTGCTCTAAAGATCACTGAGCAATGTTACGGTCAACCACGGAATTCCAAGATTATTGTACTTTATAAAATTCTGTGGGCTTTACGAGCCAGCAATTAATTGACGCGAGAAGTGAAGCCGTTTCAGAATTTTTTTTTATCAACGCTGCCAAGCATCATTACGTAACCCAAAGACGTAATGTTCATAGGCGCAATGGTTTTCTTAATAGGCAGTTATAAAAGATCCTGATGCACACTAACACAAATCTAGTTCTGTAACATTTCGTCTGACCAAATTCAGACTTTCTCACACTATACCGCAAAGGCATCGGAGATGGATTGGGAGTTAGTGTCGCGCAACCTCTACTGATGGTTTTCCTAATAGTAGCATCTTTGTTTACCTAGGCTGGAGTTGTAAAGTTGGACAGTTTTTTTTATAATTGTGCAATATGTGCCAGAAAATTCCAATCGTTGCAAGCCTCAAGTCAATGCGATCTCGAAAACATGAGATAAACATTTACTCTAGAAATATTGTTATCTTGCAGTTGGGGACTTTGATTTAGCAGTCCTACATAAAAAATGAAAAATAAACATTTATCTTTCAAATATACATTTCATATTACATTCCTTCACAGTTAATCATATATATATAGCAATATGTTGTTAAGTTGGGCATTTTAAAAGATTGCGTTAGCGCTACTATGACTCACTACTCCGATATATGGAATCATCGATGAATATGACATTTGGAACCGGAGCTACGTCAATCATGACGTCATACCCGATCGGAAATGGTGACGTCATCACAGAAACTGAGAAGAAGTTGTTTGAAAATACGTCACCTTCTTCAACAGCGATGATAGTCACTCAGGGCGTACTATATGGAGGTGAATCGACAGTTACTCTATTAAAAATGAAATAATTGACCGGCATAACTGTATTGGTTGGGATTTTTTGGACCTTCAAAAGTATGTGCAACAAGATGGCGCACAACCTGAACATAGTATGTGTAGCAGGTTAGGGTTCAGGTTGTGCGCCATCTTGGTTCAAGTAGCGATTCACTTGCGCCCACTATTAAGTAAAAGCGATTCATATCGTTCCATCATACAAATGTCGAATTTTCAGGCGGTTCTGTTACAAAAAGTCATGTAAGGCTAACCGGTTCGCTGATCTCATAAAATTCTGTGAGACGGTTCTATAGAACCGGTACGAACCGGCTGAATCCCACTACTCTCTCTATATATATATGATGTGCACTCATCTAGAAGTAACGAAGAATCACCTCTGAGCAAAGTTACGTGCGGGCCACTGAAATGAGAACAGCTATTGACATATATGTGGTTTTGGGTGTCACTCATTCAGGCGTGACGGAGAATCACTTCTGGTCAAAGTTACGGTCAGGTCGGGCCACTCAAATTTCAACATCTCTTAGAGGCAGATAGGTCCCTAGCAAATGTATCTATTTTGATAATAAAAGTAAAAATTTTAATTTCTAGTCATTCTTTGCGTTGGAATGTTATTCAACTGTTGTGTCATCTGGTTAATACGTCATAAACGATCGCTTCATACCGTCACAAACATGTGGGTTACGTCACTATGCATCAGCCAGTCTCTTATCTGTGCAATTTCTCTACCTGTCATGCTTCTGTCCGTCATGGCTGACGACTGGATTCTTGGAAATATATTCTGTCGAATATTTGGATTCTATACTACATGGTATGTTTGAAGTAGGAGGTTGTTCTAAACTTTTTTTAATCGATATGCAAATTAGATGACGTAACTATTAAGGGTGCTCAAGACGACTGACACAGCTATTAGTTTTAAAACTTACCGTGTTTCCTCGAAAATAGAAATTACCCTGAAAATAAGTCTTAGCCCAAATTTCAAAAAGGATTTTAATATGAGCCCTACCCTAAATAGGACCTAGTCAATAACGCGATTTTTTTTAACTGGTCGATAGCAAAAAATCTCTTCTACGAGTTTTAAATGATTGATGATCTATGTTTTGCAGTTATTTTAAATAAAAACTAAGTAAATGGATTATCAGTTTTCATATTTTGTATAATCAAAAATCTCATATTTCTCTCTTTTGTAATTTTGTTTTTGATCCATGAAAATGAAAGACATTCCAAAAAATCAGCCCTAGTGTTATTTTTCAAAAGAAAATTGAAATACGACCCTGTCCTATTTTCGGGGAAACACGGTATAAGAATCTGTTTCGCTCGGCATTATCCAGTAGTTTATTTTTCACCATGCTAAAAAGCAGTCACGATATACAAATTACAATAAGTTGTATATATAGAAATTGCATTTCAGGGTGAGGGGAGACGCAAAAAACTAATGCGATCTTTACCCCCATGATAACAAATGAATGCCTTCCCTAAAACAGTTAATTCCTTCCCGGAGAGCATTTTTTCTTGGTTAGAAGACACTAAGCTATAAAAGATTACCGGGTGTCCTTAAAGTCCCAAAAAAATTTACTGATACCATATAATGTTTTAGCCTTCACAGATTATTGAATGAAGTGAAAATTACTGGTTCAAAAACAACAAACCTGGTTAAGATATATTGAGAACTGAATTTATAACAAAATTGAAATTGTGAAGGGACTTTATAGACACCCTGTATATCTTTTTTGTCAGACTATTTCAGTTATTTCCTTATTTTCCAGCCTTCGGACCGTCTCCATTCTTTCAGTAGCCGGAATCGCGTTAGACCGTTACCACATCGTCACTCGTCCTTTCAGTGCTCGGATTCGTAAAAGCTCGGCTCGAGTTCTGATTGTGCTTACATGGTGGAGCGGACTGTTTTCTGCGGTACCTCCTCTTCTTGGAATTGGATTATATAGGTATGACTGATTTAAGTGCTCGGATTGTTAATGGAGAGGCGTATGCTATATTACACTCACAGGAGCTCAAAATGTCGTCCGTGCACTTCAGAGCAGTGTCTTAACCTAGAAGTCCAAGTTTGTGTAGCGTTTTGAAGATTAACTTGTGGGATATCGTTCCAAGCTTGTTTTTAAATCATCATTTGTAAGAATAAATTGCTGTTGGACAAATTTTCTGCTTTTCTAGCGACCATCGTGTAAATTAAGTAAGAAATATTTGACTGGAAAATCTTTGTTTCTTCGAAATCTAGTACTTACGTTACTTAGCTATCTTATATAAATTAATTATGCTTGAAAATATTAATGAGACTGTCAAACTTATTTCATGACTCTAATATGAACAAAAAAATAATCCAATTCCTTATAAATATTTGCAGATATTCACCCAATAGTCATATGTGCGGTGTAAGTTGGTCATTGGGAGGAAGTGCACTGATCTTTTCCGTATTTTACATCACTTCCGTGTACGTCATGTCGCTAATGACAACGACTTATTCATATAAACTGATTTATCAGGTAAAAACGTCTATATTGCGGTTTAGAGTAGTATTTAGAGTTGTTGCGAACCACTTAATTAATAACCATCAATTATTTGTTTAAGTAAAAGGTTATTGGAGTTGACAAAGTATAAGCGACATCGGAAAAATGTAACCCGAGCAATCCAATGGAACATTCGCGAGACGTGATTTCATCTAACTTGGCCCATGTATTTCAAAGTGTTTGTTAAAATGCATTCATTGACTTATTGCAAAAATTCGAATGAAAATCATTTTTGTACTTTCGCAAATTCGAATATAAAATTGCATTTAATTTTCACAGGTAACCAGGGCACAAGCGGAGAAGCGAAAACGGCCATCGTTTGCGGGCGGGTTGGGCAGTAGCTTGAAGAGCAGTGGGCGGTCTGCGAGTAGGCGTGGTGGTAGTACAAAAAGTGGGCGTGGCCATGAATACACGAACGGGTCAACGACTGACGATGAGGCAATGCAAGTCAATACGCAAGCCGTAAAGAATAAAAAAGTAAGATATGTTTTCATCCGTTTTACTTGCTATCATGCACGAGTGGTTCCCATAGCGTGCGTCCCTTGTTAATATTCCACCTCGTCTCATCATACATATTTTTACCTAAAAAAAATTCTTGTTGAAGACCGGTGCTTTGTGGTTTATAATACAGAAAAAACCGTTTTTGCTTGGTAAGTAGAAAAGTACAAGAACTTCTAACTTACAGTATTAATACCCGTTGGTTGTTGAGATTTATTCGTTAAAGTATCTACGTCAAATATTTTCGATCTTTGAGAATGTAAATTTGTATGAGTTGTATTGTACGAGAAACAGAAATCTATATACTGTCTATACATGATAGTTCATGCGTTATTCTGACAGTTTCTGTTGTCGTAGATTAATGTTCCGTTCAACCAAAAAGTACGTGCAAATATCTTTAGCGCGAACAGCTAACTTGAAGCATAGAGCATAAAGTTAGATTAGATTTGAGTTAACGAGGGAACGGCAGTTTTAAAAATATTTAAATAGTTTTATAAGTGAACTTCTTTTGTGCCCATAAACAGTCATAACAATCCCTAATGTTCAATAACAACAAGTTTAACCTATTTAGACTCTGAACACGAGCAGATAATGAGTAATTACTTATCGATCTTAAGATCGGTAAGTATGTTGATAGGTATTTGTCTTTTTGTTTGTCTGCCTGTTAGCCTGATATCTCACGAAAGCGAGGTTGAATCTGCTTCAAATTTTGCATGTGCATTCATCATATATCGGACCAGACGCCTATTGATTGGGAATGAATTATGTCGTATAATTAGCGAGTTAATAATTTATCAGTGATGGCCACGTGGTGTCACTATAGAGTCATGAATCGAAACCGCAGTTTCGATCGATAAGTCTTCGGTCCCCGACCGATATTCTCGTTTTTTAGTTGAAGGCTTGATATTACACGACGCAACGGAGTTCACCTTTAAAAGTAGGATTCATGACGATTTTTTAATTTTTATCAGGGATCGCCAGCTCGAAGACGTCTTACCAGTGCAATTCATGGGAAACTTAGTCGAAGTAAAGGTTCCTTACGCAACCGGCTTTCTGCTTCTCTTGGGGGCGGATATTCACACGCCAGCATCGACAGTCGAGCAGCGTTGACGATCGGGCTCGTTCTTACAGTATTTTTATTTTCCTGGATTCCGTATTTTGCGTATGGATTATATTCTGCCATAGCTGGGGGTGAATACAATAAAACCTCTACCGCCCACTCGTGGATTGAGTTTGTTACTACGTGGCTTTCTTTTTCTAATGTCGTTTGGGATCCGCTTTTATACGGAGCACTGAACCACAATTTTAGGACGCATTTAAGGTAAGTTTTTTAGTGCAGATATGTATGGTAATTGAATAAATAGTATGATAATTTATTATTCTTTTTTATCATATCTTATGTTGTCTATAAAGTCGTTAGAATATATTATATAGGGTGTTGATAAAGTCCATGAGCCGATACCGTACGTATATTGTTTATATCCCAACAGGGGGTCATCATCATCATGGGTCGGCAACCTACGCCCGCGGGCCAGATACAGACGTATTTGACTGTCGAAATTACCCAAAGCAATTTTAGCGCACAATGTTATCCATCTCTTATGGTTCACTTGGTGAAAGCCAGCCAGATAACATCCAGTTTTCAGTAAATCATTCAGCTTATTAACCACTATGGTACCAGGCAAAAGTTTCCTAACTTTATCGTTATTCATATATATACTAAACAGGGAATGGTATTGTTGCTCAAAAGCAAATTTCAAAATCTTCAAAAAATCGAAAGAAAAGTTTGCGAATTCCGATATATATGATGAAAACCATTATCGAAGGTCAACGAATGTTGCTGCAAATTGGAGAGAGATTATCAAAAACGAAGAAAAAACGGAACGAGAGAATGCAGTGATATATGGAAGAGGAGTCTCCTTCGTAGAAGGTAATTCATAGTATGTAAACCAAGATGGCGGACACCGGGACCTAGTATGTGTATCAGCTTAGGGTTAGGCCATAATTTCAGGTACAAATACTACGAGAGTCACTTGGCTAGTCCCTAAACTCGTAATATAACTAAAATAAGGAAAATAAGAATAAAATTATTGCCTGACCCTAACCTGGTACACATACTACGTTCCGGTGTCCGCCATCTTGGTTCACATACTACAGGAGTACTATTCAATATTCTTCATCAATTGCAAATAGGTTTCCAAATTTAGGACGTTCTAAAGAGTTTGCAATCTGCTGTCATAGTATATGTGACTTATAATAAGTACTATGTAACTGCACTGGTACATACGACATTTTCTGGACATTCAAGTATATTTGAACCAGGCTTTAAAGTTAGAGTGTGGAAGGGGGGAGGGGGGGGGTGCGACTGCGACTCCGGGTTGTGAAAAATTTGACTGAGTTGTAACTTTCAACACAAACCCCAGGACATTAAAAACCGTTTTTTTAATTGATCACTTTTATGATGCGATATTTCATAGACTCGTTTCAGAATTCTCCGGCTTGAAATTTTAAGAATACCATTTTTCTGTTAGAAGAATGTTGTCCAGCCCTTTCTATTACCGTATATATACAAGAACATTCTAACTTTTCATGCTCCAAGTTTAAAACCCCTTTATTTTTTTGCACCAAGACTCACAAGAGCAAATGAGCGAATCTGCACATACTATGACGTCATTAGATGGTGACGTAATATTATCTTCTCCGTCGTCAAAGAGACGATCAACAGAACCGCCAACAAATTGGACAAATTCAAAAATATTTTTCCTTCCAGAGGGAGGCGAGAATCGAGTTGTAATACCTGACATTGAAAAATCGCCAAGGTCGCGTCTTCCCATTGTCTACACTCCCACTTCTCTACGACAAGACATTGTTAGCAAACAATTGAACTACTCATCAAGGTCTATGACGTCACAAAGCTTCGGTGCATCACGTGATTCTATATTTGATAATGACCAATCAATGGTGCAAAAAAACGAATACGCGAGCACTTTTATTCCCCATATGAGAAAGATTTCGAATCACGAAATATTACGTCATAATGACGTCATAACAATGGGAGATCGACGTCATGCACCACCGAACTCCAAACTTCGAGAATCAAGGGAAGTGAATTCACCTTTGCCCTTGACTATGACCTATGCCGGAAGCGGAAGAACAACCCCGGGGTCAAATATGAGTTCATTTCGGCTTAATGAACGAATGTCAAGTTCAAGAAAATACGCGAAAAACAAAAAATACGGAAAAAATTCAACCGAAATATTTTTCACTGAAAACGACTTGAATTCGGGCCTCGAAGGCGCCAATGAAAAACATATTTCAAAAAGCCGGGCGACATTGCCCGCAGTAAATGTACAAGATTCTCATGGTAGTTCAAAACCTATTTCAACAAGCTCCACTTTCGTATCCGGAACTCCTACCACTACTGAATCCGGCGGTGCAACTATATCCGGTACAAAATCAGCTTTTACTCCTCGAACTAAACTTTCAAGCGAGAGTGGTCGCAGGAGGATAGAAAAGGTACGGAATTTACCGAGACATAAATATAATAATGAAAGTAAAAATGGGAGCTTATCTCAATCAGCCACCCCTTTATAACAAAAAGCGTATTTGTTGGAAAGATCTGTAAGGATAAGACGAAATAGGGTCGATAATTGGTTTCAAAGCAGTCTCAAATCAGAGCTCCCCCGTCTTATGTGCACCAAGATGGCGCACAACCTGAACATAGTATCTGTACCAACCAAGTGAGAGCTCACTTCCCTTGATTCTCGAAGTTTGGAGTTCGGTGGAGCTTGTTTAAAAAGAAACATCTATAGAAAACATCTCTTCGAAAAATCTTATTACCTCCTATTAATTTGCGATTTTGACTCCACGATCCCCATGTTGATAAACATTGTACTGTAGACAGGGGTTCTCAAACTTTTGGTGTTGCGGAGCCCCTGAAAAGGTTGACCATTATTCGCGGAGCCCCAAAAGAAATGTTAAAATTGTAGCTTTCCGATAAATATTCCTGAGTAAGTTAAAAGTACTTAACTTAATTTAAAGGCTAAACCTTTTTTTAATGGGGTTAATGCAAGTCATAAATAAATCAAAATTTCAAAGATAAATTATATATACTCTTACTAAAGCTGTAAATTTGACACTTGACAAACATATTAATAAACTAGGGGTCGAATCTTTTCCCTTTTGACATTTTGGGAAGACTTAAAACTAAAAGGCTGCTAATAACGTGCGCGATTGCATTTTGTTACAATCACCGATAGTTTTCGTCAGCATGGCATGTTAAACATCTTTACGCCAGTGTTTATTCCCCCTAAATCAAAAATTTTCTTCGGCTTATACACGTATTGTTCCACAATGACGACGATGATTGCTTTTTTGTTCTCGTGGGGAATTATGAGTTCAATGTGAAAAACATGTTACCATATATAGTCATCGGCGACGAAATGCTAAAAATAATAATTAATAATAAAGAGGTAAATCCGCAACTCAAATTTCTTGATTGAAAAACGGCATTCCAAAATATTAAATTTCAAAATAAAAGATCACACTATAAGTTTGGTTTTAGCAAACTCACGTCAGAATAAAAACGCTTTTATAGGCATTGTAAATCACAAAATTTGGTGTAATGTTAGGTTTTCTTTGGTTATTCGTAGTACAGTAACTGAGAAATCGAAACACAGTCAATTGTGTCACGATTTACCTTTTTTTTATTCTGAAACTACCGACGGAGCCGCATGCATTAAAATAAATTTCAATCGTATTTTGCCCAGATCTTGTGATTTTTTTAACGGCGATATCTTGCTTAATAATAATCTCGAGTGCAAAAGAACAAATCAAGTTTGACAAATTCCAAGATCGCAAAAATACGACTCCAATTTATTCACAGGTGGCAGTTTATCACGTATTTTATGTTATTTTAGAATAGTATTCCTTCATTTTAGTAATCCTAATAGTAATCTCGAATGAAACTTGAGTAACTATGAGTACAATTGAATTATTACGACGAGACACTTTAAATGCTCGCATCGGCCATACATTGAATATTTTACGCAACAGAAATCTCGTTATCCGTTTTTTATAATCGCAAAGAATGTTGCGCGGAAATTTCCGATTCAAATCCCCACCTCTTGAGAATCCTGGCTGCGCTCCAGCTTATAAATAATGTCATTTTTCGATTCCGCCTCTTTGCCATATTTCGAGGCTATAATGTTGTCAAATTTTATCAAAGCTGTTATTGTTTCTTTGAACAGTTACAAAACTAGTCATTATTTTAAAAAGTAATCGGATAGCTCACGGAGCCCCTAGGTTTCCCTCGCGGAGCCCTGGGGCTCCGTACGGAGCACTTTGAGAACCTATGCTGTAGAGTGTAGACTATCTGATGCTCCCTAAGTATTTGTACCAAGATGGCGCACAACCTGAACATAGTATGTGTATCAGGTCGGGGCCGTTCAGGTTGTGCGTCATCTTGGTACGAATACTTCCGTAGCGCCGACTATTTAATATAACGATTGTACCGCAGAAGACATGGTTCTTCAACTTTGTGCGCTTGTAATTTGATAACTAATGACAGTGACGTCATTGACCTGTTCAGAGTGTAAACTCGGCTCGGCTTAACACGGACTTTAGTTTGATATACCAGTTCCGAAAAGGCTAGTCAATAATAGCCGAAGGCATAGCTTGATAAATCGTTATTTGTTTTTTACTTATTTTTCTTCTCCTTCATCTCTCTCGAATTGGGATTCTTCATTTGTAAATGCAGTTTTCATTTTCTTTATTTATTTGAATAGTTTTTCCATTGCTCTTCTCCAATTTTAAATAAAATCTGATTTTGTCTGACACAAATTTTTTTCACGATTTCAATATAAAGGTATTCATGCAGGGGCGTAGCCAAAGGAGTAGGGGAGACTGAAATTTATATTTGCCAAGTTAGATCAAAACACGCCGGAATACGTGTGTTTTCATTAGTCTTGAGGGTCTAAGAAGCATTTAAATCGAAAAATTGCTATGTATTATACATAAAGATGCCCTTATGTTCTTTCCTATTTCGAAGGAGGGGGGGGGGGGTGGGATGTTCCGACCCCAAAACCACCCCCTGGCTACGCCCCCCTTGTTTATCCCCCTTGATCCAAGATGATGGACACCATAACGTAGTATGTGTACCCGGTTAAGATTAGGCCATCATTTCAGGTACAAATTCTACGGGAGTCACTTGGCTAGTCCCCGAATTCGTAATAGAACTAAAATTGGAATAATATTATGGCCTAACCTTAACCTGGTACACATACTACGTTCCGGTGTCCGCCATCTTGGTACGAATACTTCAGGAGTGCCCCAAGATTAAATGAGAAGAATTCGTTTCGTGTTGCACACTTTTTTGTATGAAAATAATAAACTATTTGATCGTCTCACTCGAATAGACCTTTGACCAAAATGAAAAGATTTAATTTCTAAAATCAATCACGTCATCAGAATATGACGTCATATTTTGAGGTTCATGTCTCAATTTTCAACCGGGAATGAGTCTTATGCTATTTTATTTATTTATTCTACAGTATTTCTACATTTATATGCATTTTTATTTCCTAATTTTTTTTATGTTTCAACGTCTGCGTATTTATTTTTTGATAGTTGGGCCTAATATCTTGGCCGGCAATCGCACTTATGGGGGTATATATCAGCAGGCTTGTCCATGGGACATATTTTGGGGCTCCCGAAGTATGCGAACCAAGATGGCGGACATCGGAATGTAATATGTGTACTAGGTTAGGGTTAGGCCATAATTTTAGGTATAAATACTACGAGAGGCTCTTGGCTAGTCTTCGAACTGATAATAGGACTAAAATAGGGAAAATTGGAAAGATATTATGGCCTAACCCTAACCTAGTACACATATTACATTCCGATGTCCGCCATCTTGGTTCGCATACTTTGGGAGCACCCATATTTTTCTGTCCCATTCCTATAGCAATTATGCCCATCTCATCCAATGAGATTCCCATTGGAATACAATTCAATGTTAAATTTAGGTTTAGCGTCTGCTAAATAGGACTACATGTACGAATAGACATGCAAAACAACAAAATTTACGAACTTTGTTAACTCTATATTCATAACTATATTATACATGTGTCCATCAGCCTCTTCACGAAGTATATTGTTAATGCTGCATATATTTTGCTCTTTATAACTAACAAGAGATCTATGCTCAAATATATGGACACGAAGTCCATAAGGAAATGTTTTGGGGGTTTGTGCGATCCCGTTTTTAGATCCCAAAATGATCAGAGAACCCGTTCTTATTCAGAAGACCGCAGCTGACGTCTCTTTAAACTTTAAAAATTGGGTATTAGGTCAGTTACGGCTTTCTCCTCGATTAAGTCCATGCTGTCAAAAACAAATGACTGGCTAACTAATCCCATACTTGACATGGAATGGTAACCGGCAAGAGACCGTTGTTCGCCATATGAATATGTGACACCAGCATAGTTTTTTTCATACATTGTGTGTCGTGAAATACTTTGGCTCATCTACCCTCAGCAGCTGCATTGTTGCAATTACATTTGAAGAGATCATGTCATTTGTTAAAACCTTTCATCAAGTTTCTTATCTCATAGATTTTTCTCACTATTTCCTGTCTCAACTCCCAACCCAGAACGCCACTTCATATCTCACATATATTTGGGCCTTCGGTTGGACAAAGGGTTTTTCCTCATTCGCACACGTCCTTGTAAATCTTGCCAGAATCAACATGTGTCACGGTAGAAATATGTTGCTACTGTGTGTAGATAAATCAGAAGACTCAAGGGTTCCGGATTGGTTGTTTATTGTACGGCAACTCCACAATTAAAACATATAACACAGCAAAAACAGAAGATATTACAAAACACATCCGGCCACCAGCCCGACGGCCGGAGAAAGAGAGCAAATGACACATTTTTTTTCTCACGTGTAGTGAGTGGTCGGAGTCAAAATCCGACAAAACGGCATTAAACAAGGGTCAACATAACTGTCTTTAAACATAAAAATATATATACACACGATATAAACGCGGACGCCATGGTCCGCGACACAGGAACAAATTATCATACACAAATTCTGCATTCTTATTAACCCACCTAATTATCTGTTAAAATTATTTTGTACACTTGGTGTACTTGGTTGTATTTTAACAAATCTCCAAACTTTGCCTAGGTTTGGAATTGGCATGAGTTCGCTGTCGTCAATTTCCCAATATTCGCCTTCATGTAGTTTGCCGAAAGCCACTGAAACAGGATCAAGCTTGTTTGTGTAAAACGAGAATCCATCCAGTAATACAACAAAGCTATACTCAAATATGTGGACACGGAGGGCAAAACGAAATATTTTATCATCAATTCCCCGAAATCATATGAGATAACTCCCAGTACCTATAGGCAATGGTAAGTTTAAAATTTTTATCAGCCGGTTCCTTCACAAAAGTCATATTTTTTAGCTGGTTCCGTTTGACAGTAACCAGTAATGCTAACCGGTTCGCTGATCTCATAAAATTCCGTGAGAAGGTTCTATAGAACCGGTGCGAACCGGCTGAGTCCCACTACTGTCTGCAGGCCTATCAGTATGTACGGTACAGGGACTACCCTATCTTTCCCAGGTTTTGTGAGGATGATCCATTCTATATGATTCAGTTTCAACGTGAATTGAAACAGCAACTGATGTGGGTCACTACGGTATCCTAACAACAGGTACCGTAGTCTATCGTTCCCCATGAAATGGAAATTCTTCCTTTCGCTAAATACAAGATCCGGTAACCGCCACAGGGTTCGCAGATTTTGATGACGTCATATCTCACACAAAAAAGGAGATCGTTAGATCTCACAGAAATTTTTAAAATTAATAAAAAGTACTAGCCTTCTAGCGAAAAATACGATCTTTTATCACTGAAATTTCAATGCATTTGGTACAGTAATTAAAAACGATAAGAAGAAAATTTTTAGCAAGAACAACAACATAATAACAAAAATGATCCATAGGTCCATTTAGCGTCCTGAAAAGTCAGAAATTAATATATATTGGTCGAGAGACATATAAAAAATATTATAACAAGAGTTGAACGGCCGCATAGGATGTGGTGTAAATTACTTACTTTCATGCATTGAAAGGTCCCTATGGTTTTTGCTAATTCGCAACCATATGTATTTGAAGAGAACACTTTTAGCGTCACACCATTCTTGTCGTATGTCAAAAGTATATCCGACATTATTTTGGTTACGAGCCGACTTCAATTAAGTGTAACCCTATTTGTGTATAACTTAAGTGTTCTATAACTTGAGAAGTATAAAAATAATTATGATAATGGAGATACCAACTATAATAACAAAAATCAGTATTTATTTTATAACTATGAAGAATACACACATCATGCGAACAATAGAACGAAGAGACTCGAATATATCATTTAAAGGTGAAAGATGGCGCGAGAAACCAAAACCGGTTAGCGTGAAGCGACACGCAAGTCTAACAGTAATTAATATATAAGGAAGAAAAGTTTACAATAGAACAAAAAACAAAACCGAATACACACAGAAATAATAACTTCGAGCACCGTAAGTAACCATGGGCGCTCCCGTAGTATGTGAATCAAAATGGCGGACATCAGAACGTTGTATGTGTACCAGGTTAGGACATATTTTATTCCTATTTTCCTTATATTAGTTCTATTAAGAGTTCGGGGACTAGCCAAGTGACTCCCGTAGTATTTGTACCTGAAATTATGGCCTCACCCTAACCTGGTACACATACTACGTTCCGATGTCCGCCATCTTGGTTCACACACCGCGGGAGTACCAGATTTTTTCGTAAAGACTGCCAACCCTACTGACGATGAACTAATCTAGCTTTGTCGCGTCATCCTAAATAAATATATGTTTCTTACTTGCCGTACCATCGTATTGGTGAGGGCAGGCCGACTAGTTCCCCTGGTTAATTTCCTGTACTTCACAGTCTCGAATGCACATAGGGAACACGATTTTAATTTATATCGGTCAAATTTAAATAATCTAAATCTGAAATTAGCGTGGGGCCCATTAAAGAGTGGGGAACACAGGATACAGTGGTATCGGGCCGGCCCTGGCCTTGAAATTGAGACTTGCCGTATTTTACATTCCATAAGGCGCGCTTTAAAGACATTTCCTTTCAAAATCGTGTAATGTGTGAATCGCTGTATGCTATATTGCATTCTTACATATAGCCTCGCAATATATACTTTGCAATATTGTTATTATACGTTTGTGTAAAGTTCTTTTCAGTTCACGGTATTCTAATATACCTTATTGATTTTAAAAAAATATACGGCTCTCACATATTTCTGACTTGCTGCATGCGTCTCTCGTACTAAAAAAAATTTGCCCACTCCATGCAGTATATTGCCACATTCAAAACCAGTACCGTTTGCGCATGTATGAATAAAAACTTGACTTAAGCAATTTATCGATAGTGCGCCTTGTACCGTTAAATGCGGTACATAATCTACAAAAAATATAATATACAATAAAGTGTCTGTTATATCAAAATGAATATATATGCCCGATACTGTAAAAGAAAAAACTTTAGCGTTATCGAAACACTATTTACGCGTTCTGTTGTGTCTATTGTGTACACAACTCGAATTAGGGTACGATCCGAAGTTTTCAGAATACATATGCCCGATAGTCGATACTGTAAAAAAAAAAATCGCGTTATCGAAACACTATTTACGCGTTCTATTATATACACAACTCGAATTAGGGTACGCGCCGAAGTTTTCAGACGACTTATTATATCAAAATGAATAAACTCGAGATTCTTTTGTGCAAAGCCCCTACAAAAAATATCCCACGAACGTTGCAAATAAACCAAAATAGTAATTATCCAGTTATGTTGAGAGCTAGTTCTTTTGTGTTTTGGGTTGCGCAAAGCAAATGGGGATACGTGCCTGTTTTCAAAATATTCTTGTCGCGTGCTCCGCCACGTTTGAACAATTGTTGATATTGGAACAAATTTGAAATGTTGGGCTTCAAATGAGAAATAGCGATGCGCGTCACTGAATCTAAATGTTCATCTTCTAATCGAGTCTGTAGCTGAGATTTATTCCTTTTCATGATGGAGAATGCCTTTCACTACTGTACGTGCTTGCAAATTGTACAAATCCAGATTTTTTTCATTTCTAAACAAACTGGGATTTGGAAACTGGAAAAAAGTTTCTCCACCTTCGCATACATCCCTGTAAACCTTGCCAGAATCAACATTAACAAATTACTATAAACATATTCTGCAATTTCTATATTCAAATGAATTTTTTTATATAGATTTAATTTGCGATTACATTTTAACCAATGTCCAAGTTTCGAATGTTGCATTTGGGTCATTATTGGTAATCTTGACAACATGCGAGGCAACAACTCTGTAGCCGCCTTGATGTAGTTCGTCCAAAACCATTGGTACAGAAATACTGCAGCATGTGAACGTTGATAATCCATTCTGTAATAAAAGTCAACGAATGTTGGTCAGGCTTTCGTAGTTATACAAGAAATGTACAGGGTGACCCCATAAAAACCAAACACATACGATTTGGAACCTATTGCATGTGTTCCGGTTTTGGGGGATAACCTGGCGGCGTAGGATGTGAAGTAAATTGCTTACCTTCGATGTCGGAGAGTCAGGGCCTAATTTGGACATGGCTCGTGCCAATAAACATCCCTCTGTATTTGATTCGGCTACTTCTAACTTCAGAACTTTACTCCCGTAGTTGTCGTATCTCACCAATATATAAGACATTATTCTGGTTATTTGTCAACTGTAATTATATGATTATTAGTTACCCTTATTTAGCTTGTTAATTCTACGAATTTGCGAACATAAATAAATTCTTCCTTGAAGAATGCTATACCCCCACTGTGCTAGTAATGAAAAGACCTTGACTTGAAGGGGGAACGTACCTACTGAAAGGATCTTAATAAACTATGCCTTACCAAGCAGCCGTTTTCTCACCAAAAAGCCATTAAAAAACAAACAAACAATTGTATTCATCGAATAAGGGCATACCAGTTTTAAAATGCCAGATTTCTCACGAAGTGATTGGTGTAAGCCGTAAGGTATTTCAACTGGTAACTGAAATTCCAACCGAGTAATACTTCCTATCTCTTTCTGTTATATATATATATATATATATACATGGGGGCAACATGAGTACTTCGATTACGGACTATTAGAACATTGATTAAATATTCCAAATAAAAATCTGTTTCGTACATGCCGTTGCCTCGTATGCATTTATATCGACTTTGCTATTATCATAGAAAACCTATGTACTAAGGCTAAATGCACAAGAGGCAGATCAGATCTTAGATGAAAGCGCACCTATAAACAAAGCATAACGAGATCTGAATATAATAATAATACTGACTGTAGACTAAAGAATTATAGTCTTGTTAATGTATAACTATGAGGTCGAATGATTTAAGCAAACATTTATTGTTTAATTAACTGGCAGCTATGTCGAAGGCTCATACATGTGGAAATTGTATTATGCATGATATAAACCTGGCACGGGTTTGCGAAGTCAAAATTGTTACGCCGCAAATCTTTTACCATATATATAAGTAAATAACTATTCTGGAATGTTAAATAAATGTCTGCTATTTATTCAATTGATATGTATACATATATATATATTCGGCGCTCTAGAAGTATGTGCACCAAGATGGCGTACAACCTGGTAACCCTAATCTGGTACGCATACTATGTTCAGGTTGTGTACCATATTACGGCAGCACCATATATTCTACATGGACATGTAATCCAACCAGGAATCATGTTTAGGAAATGCTGCACAACCCTTGTATCGAAAAGGCTCTAGACTAGATCAAGAGTAGGCAAGGCTTTTAGATTAAGGGCCAAAAATTTTGCCCACCTAGAGTAGCCGGCCATGTAAGTGTGACGTGAAAATTTACATTTTATAAAGAATATTTACAGTGTTACAAAATCAAAAGTGGAAAACAATAAGCCTCGTGCCAAAACTAAATTTAATCGCAATCTCAGCAAATTTTTCGAGCTTTTTTTTTGCTAAAACATCAACATTTGGTTTTAGTTGGCTGTGGTAGCATCAGGCGGGCAGATTGAATTACCCAGCGGCCCGGATTTGGCCCGCGGATCGTAGTTTGCCCATTTCAGCTCTAGACAATCTCAAGTCTGGTTGTTTACGAGTATGTCCGCATCACATGTTAGAACCAGTAGTGGGATTCAGCCGGTTCGCACCGGTTCTATAGAACCGTTTCACGGAATTTTATGAGATTAGCGAACCGGTTAGCATTACTGAAAAAAACATGACTTTTTGTAACAGGACCGGCTGACAAAATATTTGAATGCTTAGTTAGAACTAAAATACCGAAATCGGTAATAAACTTATGGTTTAATCCTATACTTTGAGATTACCGACGAAAGAATTTGAATATTTCGGGTTTAACGTTTCAGACCCAATATATTGTTAACTGGGCATTGGTGGGATTTAAACTTATAAGAACGGGTTCTCATTTGAATCAGACTCACTATAGTAACAGGTTCAGAAAACTATTCTTCATAGCAGTGTTCGGCAAACTTTATGTACTTGTGGTCCAAATATACTCATTTCCGGTAGCGTGGGTCGCATTTCTTCCGCCTACGAACAATCCCTACATAACTTTATATCATGGCGCATTAGCGCCTTTTGTTGCTGTGCTAAAACATTAGCGCATTTGGCCCTTGGGCGGCAATTTGCCGAACCCTCCTTTACAACAATACAAATTACGTGATGAAAAGGCCGTTGGATGGTTCACATAACCGCTGGTCTTTCTTTATTACATTCGACACTCTCGCGTTAAATATAGTTGAATGCTGTTTCATATCTATTTTTTATATTCCACCGTTTATTATTAAAGTGTACAATTTGAATCTTAATCAAGCATTTTAGTATATATATAGGGTTCGGATAAATTTTGACAATTCAAGGCAAAACAAAATAGAAAATCTATCATTCTAACTATTTCCTGTCCCAACCAACGTCATATCTTAATTATATTACATGCAGTTGGACAAACAGGTTTTTCCAAATTCCCACACAACCTTGAGAATCTTGCCAGAATGAACCTAACAAAATATATCATAAACAAATTCTGCAATTTCTTCATTCAAATAAAAAATTTTAAACAGATTCCACACGCTATTTCATTACATTTTAACCAATGTCCAAGTTTCGAGTGTAGCATCTGGATGAGCTTGGGGCTTCCCGGCAACATGCGAGGCAACAACTCTGTAGCCGCCCTGATGTAGTTTGCTGAAAGCCACTGTAACAGAAACATTGTTGGTTGTGTAAAATGTGGATCCTTGCTGTAATAAAAGTCAACGATTAATGTTGGTCAGGTATTCATAGTTATGCAAGAGACGTACAGGGCGACTCCATAAAAACCAAACCCAGCCCATTTTGTATATATTGCACGTGTTCCATTATTTTAATTTTTATTTTATTTAATTATTTTATTTTTTTCGGGGGTCAGCATGTGATGCGTATTACTTACGTTCGATGTCGAAGAATCTCCTATGCTTTGTGCCAATAGCTGAGACTCGATATTCTGGATATCCAATTCGGACATGTTGTTCACTCATATATACTATCGACTGACTTTGCTTTTGCCATAGAAAACAAACTGTGTCAAAGCATAACAAGATAATATTGCAATAATAATACTGACTGTAGAATTAGAGTCTATATTAATGCATAACTATAATAGCATAAGATTTAAGCAAACATTGTTTAATTCAGTGGTCTTCAAACTTTTTGAGACACGACCCCATCTACAATATTATTACGTATGATAAGCACTCGCGACCCCAAGTTGTATATATATGTTCACCTACAGACACGAAAAAAATATTTATCAAATTAGGAAATTTATTAAAAGAACCCAACAACAACCATATTTAATCAGTGTGAAGAATGCGACTGCTTCCTTCCAATGAGATCTTGCATTCGTGGCTTAATGTTGCTTAAGCTCAAACGCAAATCGTGTTCTACGTTTAATCAATTTCGGTGCTTTGAATTTAGCAGACTCATAGCACTAAAAGTAAAGCTTTCAAAAAGATTGATCATACGATATTTTTCTTTCATGTTTTTCAGCCATTTAATAAATTGTAATTATCAATATGACGGTAGCCTGGAAAATGAGGTTTTGCACTAAAATCGACGGCCACTGTACAGTACATTTAACGACACAATAACGATTTACTTTAAAATATAAATTACTGTCGTTACGCAATAGCCTTATTACAAAAGAAGTCACTCCAATTCGAAATATCGAAACTTGCTAGCCCATTGAGTGTTATTCAACTTAACAGTACAGACTGCACACTGTTGTGTATTTGTGTCATAGAACACTGTTTTTCACACGGACTAAATTTGTGATTATGATGTCATAATTGATTGATCGTAATTGCTCTTGATATTACCTGTCTGCGTGCTTGTTATTCATTTTTTTGTTTGAAATATCTAGCGTTAAGCCGAGAAGTCACACACATAATAAAAATAATAAAAGAAAAGACAACGATTGGCACTCGGCGACCCCAGAAATATTTAAGGCGACCCCACGTGGGGTCGCGACCCACACATTGGTGATCACTGGTTTAATTAACTGGCAGCGATGTAGCAGGCTCATACATGTAAGGTTTGTATTGTGCATGATATAATCCTGACACAGGTTTGCGGCGTCACATTTTTTCACTATCCAAGTGAATAAATATTCTGAAATGTTAAATAAATGTCTGCTATGATATTCATTCAATTGGTATATTTTACCAAGACGGGTAATCCGACCAGAAACCCTTTTATGAAATGTTGCCCAATTTGTACCGAAAAGGCTCTAGACAAGCTCATAAGAATTGCAGTTAAAGCGTTGAACTTGGTTACGTTTGAATTACAGGTTATACATCCGTGGTTCAAATCCCATGTTTTCAACTCATTCAGGATTTAAAAGAATGGGCGCTCCGGAAGTTTTCGTAGCAAGATGACGCATAACTTGAACAACCCTAACCTGGTACACATACTATGTTCAGGTTGTGTGGCATCTTGGTACGAATACTTCGGGAGCACAACCTGAACCCTAACCTGGTACACATACTATGTTCAGGTTGTGCGCCATTTTGGTTCACATACTTCGGAAGTGCTCTATTTTTTATATCGGAGATCTAGAATCTGTGGCACCGGCATAGTTTTTACCATGACTTGTTTTCGTGAAATGCTCTGACTCGTCTAACCTCAGTAGCTACATTTATGCAATTAGATTTAAAGAGATTATGTTATCTGTTAAAAAATTTCATCACCATTTCTATCTCGTAGACTTTTTCTAACTATTTCCTGCCCCAACCCAAAAAATCCACGTAATTTATCAAATATATTAAAGCATTTGGTTGGACAAAATTTATTTTCATCTTTACAAATTATCATAAAGAAATTATGCATTTATGATTATTTGAATAACATCTGTTTTTGTTAAACTGATTTTGACGACTACCGTGGGTGGTTTTTAGACAATGTCCAAGTTTGGGACATATCTCCATTGGGAAAATGGGAGAGAACTACGTAACCATTACGAGTTAGTTCTGCCACCGCTGCCATACCCATACCAGGACAAGTCGGGCTTTTGTAGAAAATGAATTCACCCTGTGATACAAGAAAGATAGGATCAAATATATGGACACGAAATATTTTATCATCAATGATGACGTCATATCTTACAACAAACGAATACGTGAGATCTCGCATAAACTTTTTGAATAAATAAAAGCAGAATACAATACGAGGAATACAATCTTCAAAGCAATTGGTCCAGTAATTCGGGGGAAAGAAAACGATTTCTCAAACCGATAGGAAGATAAATTCTAACTATGACAACAAGATCAACAACAGCAGCATAATAGCAACACATAATAACACTCCGTGTTCAAAAAGTCAACAATTAGTATTGGTCAAGTGACGAATAATAATAATAACAATAGTTGAAAGGGGGCGTATAGAGGATGTGATTAGAATTACTTACGTCACAATGCGGAAAGCCTGCCATTTTTCCTGCCACTGCGCGACCATTTGCATCTGATCTGGGCACTTGTATCGTCAGACCACTCTTGTCGTATGTCACATATATCTCTGACATTATTCCGGTTATAAGCCGACTTCAATTGAGTGGAATACTATTCTTGTAGTTGGTTCTATAATTCCATGAGTACTATATTAATTATGATAATAAAAATATCAACAATAATTACAAAAATCAGTATTTATTTATCATCTTAAAGAAAATACACTTTATGCGAACAATAGAAATAAAATACAAGAATATGGCATTTCAGCGTGAAAGGTGTAGCGAGAAACCAAACTGGATAACGAGCAGCGACACCCATGATTAGGTCTAACAGTAATTAATATATAAAGGAGAAAAGAGTCAAACAATACATCATGAAAAAAAGTTTACATTGGAACAAAAAACAAGAGTCGGAATTATTTTATTTCTCATTTCAATTAAAAAAGAAAACATTCAACAATAAAGTGTATGTAATAGGTAGGTATCAAAATGACAGGTGTTATGAAGGACGCCTTGCCCCGTCATCCAGCACCTTGCGAACCAAGATGGTGGACAACGGATCGTAGTATGTGTACCAGGTTAGGGTTATGTTATAATTTCAGGTAGCCTACAGATACTCAAGAGTCACTTGGCTTGTTCCCGAACTCGTAATAGAACTAAAATAAGGAAGATTGTAATCAAATTATGGCTTAACCCTAACCTAATACACACTACGTTCCGCTGTTCATCTTGGTTCACATAGCCTACTGCGGTAGCACCGAATTTTTCGTAAGGACTGTCAACTTATTTGACAATTAGCTAATCTACCTAATTGTCGCGTCATCCTAAATAAATATATATCTGTTTCTCATTTGCCGTATCATCGTATTGTTGAGGGCAGGCCGGCCATTGCTACCTGTCCTCTGGTTAATTTCCTATACTTCACAAGTTCTCAGTCAGATACGCCTGTGTAAAGTTCTTTTCAGTTCACGGTATTCTAATATTATTAATCTTAAAAAAATAAGCGTCTCTCACATATTTCTGACTTGTTGCATGCTTCTCTTATATATACTAAAAAATTTTGCCCACCCTAGTATATTGCCTACACTCAAAACCAGTAACGGTTGCACCTGTATGAATAAAAACCCAACCTAGGCAATTTTGTCGATAGCGCGCCTTACACGATACATAACCTAAAAAGGCTATAATCAGTGGTGGATTCAGTCGGTTTGCACCGGTTCTATAGAACCGTCACACGGAATTTTATGAGATCAGCGAACCGGTTAGCATTAATAAAAAAACATGTAAAAGAACCGGCTGAAAATTATGACTTTTGTGATGGAACCGGCTGACAAAAAATTTGAATCTCACCACTGGCTATAACACGCGTTCGTTACACGAACTTACATTACACAATGACTTTATTGTACAATATATCGAAGTGAATACGCCCGATACTGAAAAATAAAAAAACTTTAGCGTTATCATTCAATCGCCGCCTTCGCAATTAACCCGTCTATTGTTCTCTAAAATATTAAAACTCGAGTTTCGTTTGTACAAACAAAAAATATCCCACGAACGCTTAAAATAATAGAATAGTGAAGCGTCTCAAGTGAAGTTCTAACTACTAATTAAACTAGCCTAGATACTAATATGACTCCAAACCAGAAAGGGATGCTATAGGGTTAGCTTGTTCGACAGATTAATCCGGTTATCCTATCTATAGCAAATCAAGATTGCTTATTATGGTGTTATATTTCGTTTCCTGTTCAAAACATTTTATAAGAGGAAACTTGAAAAGTGGGACTAATGATCCAAAATAAAGAATGTGGTGCGGTCCGAATCAAATAGTCGAAAGGTCCGGATTCGTACTGCGGTCCGCCAGTTGAGTAGCCCTGCCTTAGACTATACCTGCACATCTTAATAACGTATTCTAAAACGGCCAAAAGGTTGGTAGGTCGGTACGGTAACAATTTAAGCTGTACTATGCGTATACGCCCTAAAAAATCAAGAGCAGGCGAGAATATATTCGAGCGTAACGAGGCAAAAAAAAGGGGTAAAGATCGTGATCTATGTTAAGTGCAACCATGCAAAAAGCAGAACAGAATTCCATTTCCAAATTGGGGGTTTTAATAAATACAATTCAAAAAAATGGAAATGCTCAAATAAAAAAATAAAAATAAATTTGGCATCCGGCGATTTTTCGAACTTTTTGAGGATTGAATATTACCAATGTGGTAAAAATTGAAAAGTTTGCTAAGATAATCTAATTATATACTCAAATAATTTAAAATCGCAAAAACTTCCAACTGGACTAGAATATCTTATGAATTATCATATCCTAGACCAGGTCTACTCAACTATTTATACCGGGGATCCGCATACAAAACTTCAGAATTATTTGCGTCCTGAAATTATATTTCGGCATCCTGAAACGCGCACTTCCTCGACCGGCTATAGCAAATCAAGATTGCTTATTACGGTGGTATATTTCTTTTCCTATTCAAAACTTTGAGAGTCATTTTATAAAAGGAAACTTTGAAAGGGGGTCTAATGATCCAAAATAAAGAATATGGTGCGGTCCGAATCAAATACTCGGAAGGTCCGGATTCGTACTGCGGTCCGCCAGTTGAGTAGCCCTGCCTTAGACTTTACCTGCACATCTTGATAACGTATTCTAAAACGACAAAAGGTTGGTGGGTCGGAATCGTAACATTTTAGCTGTACTATGCGTCTACTCCCTACAAAATCAAGCGTAGGCGAAAATACATTAAAGCGTAACGAGGCAACAAAAAGGGGTAAAGAACTTGATCTATTTTGGGTGCAACCATGCAAAAAGCAGAAGAGAATTCCATTTCCAAATAAGGGTTTTAATAAATACAATTCAAAAAAATGAAATGCTCAAATATATCGAGTTCAGATGCCTAATATGGGCTTGCTCCGTAATGTCAGAAAATTCCTGGGAAATGTAAAAATTGCCAAATTAATGTCGGCGGTCTGCCGTATTTGTTTGCCGAATCGAATAATTCAAATATTTTAACGAATAGATGAATAACGAATATTTTTAATATACAACAGTAGTCAAGCATAATATTAACAATATTGCGCTAAATTCCGCATGAACTTGTGTCCATGAATCACAAAAAACGGCAAAATGTTTGAGGTTTCTTTAATTACCGGAACGTACCGGAACAGGGTAGAATATCGACCCAAGCCTACCGAAACGGACCTGTAGATATCATCTGAAGGTCATTTAATATACCTCAATCAAGGTCATTTTTAAGTTTAAACGGCGAAATGGTGGGTGGTGGCAGTGTCAAAAAAAGTTCCATTTGATTACCGGAACGGACCCTAAAGAACTAAAACGTAATTTAAGGATTTACATCTGCTAGGTGACGCAAGAGAAAAGCTTTTTTTTTTAGATCGTTCCGGTAATAAAAAGAATCCATATTTGTGGGCAACATATCGGGCCTTGTAGAAAAAACGTAATAGTCTTCTAGCGACTTCTGATAAAGACATTTTTTGCGTCTAATATTGGCTATAATGATTTTACTAATGTCCAAGTAGTTGTTTGGTTGAACTGCTTCTGTTAGTAAAATGGCTGATGTCAAATGTGTGAGAACATTGTATTTGGAATCCGATTTTGTAGAGGCGATGCAGAACTTCCACTGGCTCTTGGAGATCTTTTATAGTGATATGTCCAGTAGGAAACTGAAAACAAGATCTTTATTGAAAATTTGTTATTCACCATCAAAAGATAGGTGACTAGAAGAAAAGATAGATAAGGACTACAATTTATAAGGAAACCAGTACCAGTAGTCCAGTACCGGTACACCGCCCATTCGGGGTTATTACATAGTCTCAAAATAGACTGTCTACACCAAAAGAAGGGCTGTGTATTTTATTATTTAATTGTATTTTGGTTGACAAAAATGAAAAACTCTCTCTCTCTCTCTCTCTATTGTGCTGCCATATTAAGTTACGAAAAGGGGTGGTCATATGGTCCCAATTCCCATTTGAATGACCTCCTCCGAGATGGGCTATTCGACTGCCATAAAAACTGTAATTGATAGATTTAAAGGACCTAATTTGGGATCGGGAGCTCCTGAAGTAAGTGCACCAAGACGGCGCACAACCTGAACCTAGTATTCGTACCAGGTTTGGGTTCAGGTTGTGCGCCATCTTGGTGCACATACTTCAGGAGCGACTGTGACTGTTATTTGATTAATAATAACTGGTTCACATACCCAACATGGACTGGTAATCTGATGAGAGGCTGTTTTTTTGCCATGTGAGTATGCCGTTTTAGATCATTAGTGAGTGCTATATCGTCTCAGTAAAACCAAATTAGATGATGTCACATTTTGAGGTTCTGAAAAAAAATCACATTTTCGCAATAGTTCGGTTCCGACAGTCAAACTTGGAAATGGCCATGACACACTACCTGAAATCACAACTAAATAGACAAATAGTCCATAATGACAAAAGATGAAAAGCGCATTCCTGAAAAATGTCACCCAAACAAATTTTGTTTCATGGGACAATATTTTGTATTCTTACCGATAAAGGATTCAAGTCTGCTAGTGCGGCTCTTATCTCATCTCTTGTGGCATTCGCTTCTTTTGCGTATTTTATTATCACACATGATATTAGTACTGGAAGGGTTGAATTGGTATTCGACCAATACACAAGACATTTTACACTGTCGAATGAATATTATTTTAATGCTCTTATATATTGATATTTAAAACAAGAGAGCTGTGCTCAAATATATGGACACGTTAACCAGAGCGAAGCAGTATTTACCTTTGACGCCATCGGTACCCCAAAAAATTCCGAGTTTCGCGTAGAAATAATTTACAGAATCAAACCGGACAGCCAGTGTTCCCATGGATAAAATAATACAGCGAAATTTTAGACGAAATATTAGATTTCATGCAAAATTTAGAAATAAATAAAAATAATAGCCTTCTGGCAGAAAATCAATCTTTACTCACTGAAAATTTCAAAGCAATTGGTCCAGTAGTCAAAGAGAAAAGCGATTTAAAAAAAAAAATGATGGAGACAAATAACAATAACAACAAAATTTTGAAACGATCGTTATGTCCAATACGTGTCCAATACGAATTTAGGATCACTATGTAAAAAGCAAGTAAAACAGTTGACTGAATATCCTACATAGGTTCGCAATGGCAAATATCATCACAGACTATCATGTGCGAGAAAATTCCGGGATTCTTTCGGGCCTAAATCGGAGGTAGGTGAAAAAACAGCGTTCAGAATTTTTTTGTGAAGGGCTACCACTTTGGAGAAATAACTCAATGTTTTCCTAAGGGCCATATTTTATAGTCCCAGGTTACTAAAACTTTTGAGTATTATATCACACAAACAGAAGTTTAACTGTTAAATAAATTTTTAAATAAAAAAGAATTAATTAAGAAATTAATCTCCATGAGATAAAGATTAAAACCTATTCCAGTAATAAACTGTCATATCGACTTTCTCCTCCCTAGTAAATAAATATATAAATCCTATCTCTAACACCCAATACAGCTCTTGGATGAGGCGCAGTTCTTACCACTTCATGGCAGCTCCTGCCACGAACGAACCGCGGCGGCTCTTGCCATGGTTTTATAGCGCTATTCAGTAATCAGTATTAACGATATATTCACAAATTAATGTACCAGATTTTAATTGATCATGCGGAATTATATCTACTTAAATCCTAACCCTTACTCCAAATCCATCAAAATTGTATTCATAAGAAAAACGTTCCAACTTACCCAATATTTGTCACCATAAAGGACAGCCCTGTCTTTACGACCCACCTGCCGTGGTTACGGCAGCAAAATTTTACCTGCCATTGGTTTTCAATTTGCTGCCGCTGTAACGGCAGCTCGTCATTGGTTTGTGGCGGCTTAAAAGTCAGTCGCCATAGGTTTGGCCGTAGCGGCCATGGTATGGAAATACCGCCATGGTTTTGCGGCAGCTGCAGACGCCACAGAATACTTAAAACTGCACTTGTCTTGGATGGGGACCCATGCCCCTAAACAAGCTATCGCATCAGCTGTTCACAGACATAAATTACCGTATATCACTATTAATATTTAAATAAAGTTGTCGTATTAGGCATCTGACTGGCTAAGTGCTGTACGAATAAAATGAGAGGTAATGTGCAGGGATGGCCATTTCCGAATACTAAGCTATTCTGAATACGTTCTAAAATAATGTTTTCGAATCTGGAATTCCGAATACATTCTAAAATCGAAAATAACACATTTTTGTTTTAGTTTATTAAAACCCAGTAAATTAGGAAATAAGCTTCAATAGAAATATCAGAATAAAGCCACAAACCAACAGTATATGTACACAAAGTAATTGATAGCTCATAGCTATCAATAAAAAAATAATAGCAACTTGTGACACAGTCAGTTTATTAAAATTATTCACTTTGTACAAATGACCATATGAAAAGATAGCCAAGGAGTTGTCTGACGCTTTCTATCATTGGTACCATGATATTTCGATAATAGTCAAGTCTATTGACAAAATACTACTTGTATTCAGATAATTGTGTATATTTTCTAAGAGTAATAAAATTTATTGGCAATACAGACAACTGAAACAAGCAACAACAATCGAAAATCCATTTTGTCTTCGAAAATTCTAATATTTAAGCCTAGAGTATTCTACCTCCTACCAGTATATTTGTATATTGATTTATGTGAATCATATTGTTATTATGTGTAACATGTTGTTGTGTTTGAAATTAGAAATAAATTAGTAGAGGATTGATGACCACCACTGCCAGCCGCGCAGCCAGAATTTTCGAAATCGGAAATTCCCGTTGCCGCCTGTAACACTCACCGCGATTCTGCGCTCGTTAAAAGAGCCGTCTTTTCAGCATATAATGATCTTCCTGTTACGTAAAATATTCAATCCATGAGAACTACGAGATTCTAAAATATCTTTATATATTAATTTAATGTGTCCAACGTAACTCGCGGTTGCTTCTTCTTACGTCAAAAAAAAACATTACTATTCGGTCCACGGTGATCTGTGACCTAGAAGTACGAGATAAACTGTCTGATGTATTTAATTTTAATACATATTTTTGCAATCTTGCCAATTCCTTATCGCCGTTAGAAAAATCTCAAATAATGATATAAAATCCTGTTAAGTGTAGAGTATATTTCGTTTCATACAATGAATATACATATAAGGTTTAGCAGTAAATTTAAAAATACATATTCATCGCCGCGATTATACCACCTGTTAAAAGAGTCGACTTTTACAACAAATAATATAACAACGAATACATATTTTTCTGTTGTGCAAAGTGATGAATTCGTGACCGATTCGGGCATATTTAAAATGTCTTGCTTTATTAATTTATTTGTCTTTAATTTAACCTGCGGTTGCGTCGACAAAATAAAATCCTCACCACTCTTATATACCATTGCACCCGCGGTCATAAAAATAGAAACGTGTGGTAAACTGCCCGATTAAATAAAGTTTTGATCCCTATTTTGCGAATTCGGCAAATATTTAGATGTAGCCTGCTTGTTATCAGTGACTCCGCTCAATCGAAATGCTACCACTCTGATTATTTTTAGATAAAACCGTTCGAAAAATCCATAAAGCTGCTGTAACATCTCAGAGTAAAATTTATTTTATCACAATAAAATTGATTGAATATACTTTAGATTAATTATATTATATACATCCTCAGAACCCGGGAAAAAGTCGCGTTTCAAACCTTGTATCATTATTCGACGGCAATTTAAAGTAATGGATATTCAGGCAAATCCCGCCCTGAATTCGTGACGATATGTTTCTAAACGACGACCAAAGATAATGTGTGCCAGAGGCACACGAAATTTTGCGATTTTCACTGCCTGGAAAAGCGTTTTTTAAATTTCCGCGGGCCTCAGTAAAACTTATATCGATTACGGTTTTATTTTCAGTATTTTAAATTGCCGCTTTTCAATCAAAAAGTTGCGTTGTCTCTAGAAACTCGCCGCCGATGAACGTATTTACCAGATTCACAATTCTGTGCGGGTACAAAAATAAAATAATTGTCATCGTTATCGTGGAACAAATTTGTGGAAAATTTTCGTTTTAGAGAAAAAAACACAAACGTAAAGGCGTTTACGGTTATTTGCTGATGAGTGATTAAAACAATCACGCGCAATGTTTTCATTCAACCGAAACGTCTTGAAAGCGTCGTCGAAAATGTGTGACGTCACACAAATATCCGATATTCTTATGAACGCTAATTCCGATATTCGGATAACGTGATATTCGAATACTTTATTCGAATTGGCCATCCCTGGTAATGTGTAACCAAGTTTGTGACAAAGAGTGCTTTTTGTAAACACGCAAACATATTGTGTTTGAATGGCTTTTTCAATATATATACCAATTAATTTATTCTAACTTGTCTCAATTTTTTTATAAATATTATATCTCTGTGGTTGTATATATGTTTGTGTTAGTGGAGTAACCTTATGTTATTGTTCCCTTATAAATTTAAATTCTGTATGTTTACATTTGGATTTATGAGGCATTTGGAATCCCATGTATGAGAAGATTGCTGGACTCCTCGTCACCACAGGGCGGTTCTCTTAACTACTGGTGGGTTACGGTTTCGCTCCACCATCGAGTCCATGCTTCCGAAAACAAATATCTGACTAATTAATCCCAAACCCAACATGGACTGGCAACTGGACGAGAGGCCGTGGTTCGTCATATGATTACTCCGACTTTCCTCTCGCCTCAGATAAATATGTAGATTCTATGTTATCCTTATTCACCGCAGTAGTGAATTATATCAATACAACAGTAACTATGCCCTAATGTGCTGTATATACACAAATATTTTTATATCTGTATTTTTAAACAATCTCAAGCCGACACAAAATCTCGTCTTACGTCTTTACCCCGTGATCTGAAACATATTTTTACCAGTTACGGGAAAGGTTTTCTTCAATGATACCGCTGTTTTTGTCTGAGAGAGCCTTATCAATCCCCCCAGAACCTACAACTTCAAATTAAAAACGCAGAGTTTATATTTTATTTGTTAAACCGTTTGCACATGTTTTAAAACCAGCTGTAAATACCAGCTGGCATAGCGAAGTCGTAGTTAAACCTTATTTAGCTAGTCATGAAACCGGTGTATTTTTCAAATTATTCTGGGTCCAATATTTTGAACTTTTGAAATCTTTTTTGTCGAAACAAAGTCTCTTTTTTATTATCCTGTATTTCTCTGACCCACATTCCTAGTGATTACTCTTTAAGCATTGTCCATGTCCCACATGTTGCCCATTGGTATTTCTCTGCCTTTTCATTATAATGCGAGGCAATGATTCTGTATCCATTTTTGTGAAGCATGTTCAATGCTTTTCCAATAGAAATGTCGTATTCAAATCTACTGCTTCCACCCTGAAAGATGAAATTTGCGATGAATATGGATGAAGATAACCAGGCCAAACGTTTCAATGTATGGATGAGTAACAATATTAGAAATAACATTTCATGCCCACTCTTTAGAATAAAAGATTTGTTACTTACTTGATGATTTTGGGAGTTCCAACTCAGTCCCAACATTTTCGATAAATTTTCGTCAGGCGATTCCACTTCGATCATTATTGTAGTGAGTCTTGTGCTTGTTACCAATATAATGGACATTGTGCTGAATAGAGGTCTGTTCTTATGAAAAGTCTAACAATAATTATCACCTAGAATTAGGATGGTCCTGTCAAGTACGAGTCTCACTGCAGCAGTGCAGCTAAAGTAGTCTAAGCTGTCCCTGTAACTTTTATATATGGAGCGAACGAACCAACCACATCTTGTAAAAATATGTTTGGGTTAATAGGTTGTTCAAAATGATTGCTTCTTTTTAACCTAAAATTACCGTTTTATTGTTATTAATAATTAATTCTATAAGTAGGATTCTACCAAACAAACATGATCTGGTGCTAACAATATAAAATTATAACTTATTCAAAATGATGGCCGCTTTTTAACTCGATATTACGGCTTTATTGTTAAGAATAGTTAGTTCTGTAATGTGATTCCACCAAATAAACATGATCTGGATCTAACCATATAAAATTATTAGCGCATAGTAGTGTTTAACTGACCAACAGAGAAGCGATTTTTCACCTCATGTTATTGGAGGGCTATATGGAAAAACCCTCTTAATATTACAGGGCATTATATGCAGAACGTATTGAGTGTGTCCATGTCTGGGGATATATATATAACGATAATAACGGAATATTAAGATTATGTAATAGAAATGAATTCACATTTTTTTAGGTACAAAATCACGATTAAGGTGGCTTACTTTGCGAGCCATTTCGTATAGGTGTATATATATATACATCACAGGGACGTAGCTAGGAGGTGGTTTAGGGAGTCGGACCCCCTTCACCCCTTTCCCCCTTCACCCCCCTTCCTTTCGAAATTAAAAAAATAAAAGTATCTTTCTGTATCACACATAGCAATTTTTCGTAGCTTGAGACACTTTTTAAACCCTCAGGACTCATGAAAACACACGTTTTCCGACGTCCGGCGGACCCGCTAGCTTTATTGATCTAACTTGGCAAATAGAAATCTCAGAGCAACCCCCTCCCCCCTTTGTAAATTTCTGTCTACGATACATCATCAAAATCATACACGGTTATAATATATAATCGTGTAATTCACGACTACATCTACGCGCGAATAAACGAGCAATACAAAAATCGATCACAAGTAAAAATTTTGGTGATTTTGCGTTTTTTTTGTGTGTGTGTGGCTCGAATATTAGCAATTGCGGTATATTAAAACTTTTACCGTGCGAAAATTTGAATTCTTCGTTGGATAGAAAGATGAAATTTAAAAAAAAAATGGCATACGGCGATCTTACTAACTTTTCGAGGATTGAATATTACGAATGTTGTAAAAATTGAAAAGTTTGCTAAGATATACGAATTACTCGAATAATTTAAAATCGCAAAAACTTCCAACAGGACTAGAATATCTTACAAATTATCTCATGCCTAGACTATACCTGCACATCTTGTTAACATAACCTAAAACGGCAAGAGGTTGGTAGGTCGGTACGGTAACATTTTAGCTGTATTATGCGTATACGCCCTACAAAATCAAGCGTAGGCGAGAATACATTCGAGCGTAACGAGGCAACAAAAAGGTATAAAGAATGTGACCTATTTTGGGTGCAACGGTGCAACCTTGCAGAAAGCAGAACGGAAGTACCATTTCCAAATTGTGGGTTTTATAAAATACAATTCAACAAAATTAAAGTAGGCTAAAAGAAAGGCTCAAATATTCTGAAACGGAATTCAGAGGACTAATATGGGCTCCGTAGTGTAAGAAAATTCCAGCCAAATGAAAAATCGCCATAGGCTATGAATGTGTGTCTGTGAATGTTTAGGTAATATTCCATAGTCATTGTGGCATTCGCAGCTTCTTTGGTATTCTTTTTATATGATTGTGTCGAATTTAGTAAATGATTAATATTGAGTTATTCTGTTGCTATATTTGCTGCTTCAATGCAGCTACAATGTGTTGTTGGCTGGATGACTGTTTGAGCCTTCGCGACCCTCGTCTACTGCAACATGCTGATATCCGTCTCTGTAATTTGTTATATGCCTTTTTGGACACGTTTAGTGGCCATACCGATCGTTTCAATATTATGTTGTTGTTGTTGTTGTTCTTGTTCTAGTTCTTTGACACGTTTTTAAAAAATCGCTTTTCTCTTCGAATACTGGACCAATTGCTTTGAAATTTTCAGTGGTTAAAGATTAATTTCTTCGCTAGAAGGCTATTACTTTTATTTATTTCAAAATTTTGCGTGAATTCTATGAAATTTGATATTTCGTCTAAAATTTTGCTGTATTATTTTTTATCCATGGGAACACGGATTTTAGTCAGTGTCATGACTGGCTGTACGTTTTGATTCTGCAAAATTCTTGCTACTGGAAATTCAGAACTTTTTTGAGGGTACCGGTAGCGTCAAAGGTACCGGTAAAGACTGATTCGCTCTGGTCTAACGTGTCCATATATTTGTGCGTAGCTCTCTTGTATTTATTTCATATTGTATATTGGTTTTGCATGACGAAATAAAATATCAGAATCTGTGAATCATATAAAAACAGAAAACTTTGGAGATAAAATATCGCGCCCCATACGTAGAAATGAGCAGAATCGTATTCGTTTTCCGAATCAATAATTCATATCTTTTCAACGAATAGATGGATAATGAATATTTCAAATATACAGCAGTAGTGTAGCAAAATATTAACATTATTGCGGTAAATGCGCATGAACTTGTGTCCATGAATCACAGAAACGGCAAAATTTGTGGCCCCCAAATTACCGGAACAGGGTAGATTAGAATATCGACCCAAACTTACCGAAACGGAACTGTAGATATCATCTGAAAGTCATTTAATATACATTCAGGTCACTTTCAAGAAAACTAATTGGACAGTGGCAAAAAATAAGAGTCTTTGATTACCGGAACGGACCCTGAATAACTAAAACGTAATTTAAGGATTTATATCCGCTAGCTGATGCTAGAGAGAGACGTTTTTGACCACTATTCCTCTCCATGTTCGCTGATTTAACTGAAAATGACATAGAAGTGCATAAAATACCCACTTCAAGATAGCTACAGGTCCGATCCGATAGGTTTAAGCGGAAATTTTACTCCGTTTTAGTTAATTTTGGACTGTTCCGGTAGTTAAAGGAACCTAAATTTTGTGGGCAAGATATCGGGCCTTGTGAAAAAATAACGCAATGATCTTCTAGCGACTTCTGATAAAGACATTTCATGCTTCTAATATCGACTATAATGATTTTACTAATGTCCAAGTAGTTTGTTTAGTTGAACTGCTTCTAATAGTAAAAAGGCTGATGTCAAATGTGTGTGAACATTGTATTTGGAATCCGATTCTGTGGAGGCGATGCAGAACTTCCACTGGCTCTTGAAGATCTTTTATAGTGATATGTCCAGTAGGAAACTAAAAAAAAATCTTTATTAAATATTGTTGTTCGTACTCAAAGAAGTAGGTAAAGGTTATAAAGGCACAAGTGCAACCAACAGCCATTCTTGTTTGTTATATATTCCCAAGGAGGGTTATTGAACTGCCATATATCAGTATGGACAGCAGGTTAGGGAGAGTTTCTGTATATGGGCGGCTGGGCCCAATGTCATTTGATCATCATATCTAAATTTGAATGACCTTTTTTGTTTGTGGCTAATATCTTGCCATATAGGCAACAAGTGAGGAATAAGGATGAATATACAGTGCCAATTGCTGGACTCCCCGCCGCTGTAGGGTGGTTCGCCTATCCTTTGATCGGTTATGTTACGGTTTCCTCCAACTATTCCACGCATCCGAAAGAACCAACTGGGTATCTATTTACATGCCTGATATGGATTGGCGGCCATACAAGAGGTTGTGGTTTGCCATACAGGCTGTTTATTAGCCTTCTTTTTTTTCTAGATTACTATGAAATTCTTACTTTACTCATGTATACTAAAATAGACCAAACCATTAGTAAGGCAATTAAAAGGTTTTGGGAATATTATGTTTTTGTAATAGTTAGTTCCAATAGCCAAACCTAAAAATATAGATGAGGAACGACATGAAATTGAAACTAAAACAGGTACAGCTTTGGGGTCTAGTGTAGTTTTGTACCCCAAGTACTTCTAATGGATGTACCATAACAATTTTTGCAAATGTAAATCCTAACCACCATCTGACTGCGTCATCCAAAAATCACGTCACTACAACGTCATAGTGACATAATAAGGCCCTTCGAAATATACGAACTGTCATCCAAGATGTGTAGACGCTCACCCAAAATCGAGCCAGCACTTTCTCTGTTTTTTTTTTCTCATCGATGCCGATATGAGAGATATCGCTGCCGTTGGTGAGTTCTTTATCGTCGGCGCATATGCCATTTCGGACGATCTTAGGTACCGGTATACTTTGGCAAACTGTATGACATTATTATGATGTCGTAGTGACTTAGTTTTTGGATGGCGTAGTAGGGTGGGGGTTGGATTGACATGTGTGAAAATCGTTATGATACGCCCACTAGAAGTACTCAAGGTACAATAACTACGCTAGACCCCAGCTTTGAAACCGAAACCAAAAAAGGGCCTTTAACAAAAGATGAAAGAAGTGACACAAACAAATTTGATTTTAGGGGTCAATATTTTGTATTCTTACCGATAAAGGATTCAAGTCTGCTAGTGCGGCTCTTATCTCATCTCTTGTGGTGTTCGCTCCTTTTGCGTATTTTATTATCACACATGAATTATTAGTACTGGAAGGGTTGAATTGGTATTCGACCAATACACAAGACATTTTATACTGTCAAAAGGTGTATTAAAATAACGGTATTAAATTAATATAAAATATCATTTTAATTTCTTTTAGTTGTCATAGATTGAATATTTCATGTGAGAGAGATCGCGTAATTACCTCATGTTTCTCTAAAGGCTATATAAAATAGTCCTGAATTACTAAAGCTTCTGAGTACTAAAATGCACAAACAGAAGTTTTGAATAAATTTTCTAATTTTGGATCGCTTTCCGCTCCCCGGGATAAATATATGAAAATCCTATTCTAGGATTGAACTGTCTTTTTGGCCTTTCTCTCCCCAGTGGGTAAATATATACCCTGAGAACCCACCACTTAACAAGATATCGCATCTGCTGTTCACAGACATGTTTTTAACATAATTGTCGTATTAGACTCACTGGCTGGCTATGTGCTGTACAAATGAGATGATAGTTAATGTGTAACTAAGCTCGTGAAAAAGAGCGTTTTTCATTTGTAATTACGCAAACATAACAATGTCTCTGCTTTATTTACCAAGTAATTCATCCTTTCTTTTCTTGTTTTTTTCAAATTAATATATCTCTACATGTTAGTGAAGTAACCTCACATATTTAGAGTAGACACTGATAAATTTGAATCCTGTATGAGTTACATTGGATTTAGAAGGCATTTGGGTATATTCTCCACAATACTTGGTGAATTTTATTGATACGACCGTAACTATGCCCGAATGGGTACTCCCGTAGTATGTGAACCAAGATGGTGGACACCGGAACATAGTATATGTACCAGGTTAGGGTTAGGCCATAAGCCCATAATTTAATTCCAACGGGAATATCGGTTGGAAACCGAAGACTTATCGATCGATAGTTAGGGGATCCCCCAAAACAGAAACTGCAGTTTCGATTCATCCGCTCTTGTAACTTGCGCACTGCGCATCGCACACACACACTCGGCGGGTTTCAAATTCTCTCGCTTTACAAAAATCTAGATCACTATATCAATAATTGATTGATAACTCGCTAATTATACGACATAATTCGCCCAAAATCAATAGGCTTCTGGTCCGAGATAAGATGAATGCACATGCAAAATCTGGAGCAGATTCAATCTCGCTTTCGTGAGATATCGCGTGCATCTAACAGACACACAGACAAATACCTATCAATATACTTACCGATCTTAAGATCGATAAGTAATGATCCTTATTTTAGTTCTATTACGAGCTCGGGGACTAGCCAAGTGACAACCGCAGCATTTGTACCTGAAATTATGGCTTAACCCAAACATGGTACACATACTACGTTCTGGTGTCCGCCATCTTGGTTCACATGCTACGGGAGTATCCCCGAATGTACTATAGTTCCACACACATCTGTATACCGACTACACGAAAGGTTTTCCTGCAATGGTACTCAGTGTTCCCTCTAGGAGTGCGCGCGCACATAGCTTTCCGAGGCCGCGCACACACATAAATTTACTGCGCACAGACGTATTTCGATGTAATGTAACAATGTCTTTGAGAACCACCGTTGTAGTGTTTCATCGAGTATTTTGACCTATAGAGGATATATACATATATACAGTATTTCTTTTATCACAACACTAACAGCTCTTTTAGAAAGTGTATCATAATATTTTTGTCACAAGCTCGAAGCCCTCTTATGGGTATGTCATGTTTTTTTTTATTTTATTCATTTATTATCACAAGCTCAAAGCCTCTTTCATGGGGAACCATTCACGATGACTACTTGAATTTGAAAAGAAACTGCTGTCATTTGTGTTCAATTATTTCACCCCAAAATGGATTTTTTTTATTTGTTGGTTTTTATCATAACCATGGCGAATAAAAATAAATAAAAACAAACCCGTTTCTTTAGATTTTGAGAACTGGTCTTGTTTATTGGAATTTTTGTACCAACTTGCCTTATCTAATTGAAAAATCAAGTCAGTTATCTCTTTTTATCAGTTTATTTTTTTTAAACGAAAAATAACATACTATATAAAAAAGAATCGAACATTTCAACAAGTATGTTTTATTCAATAAACATGTCGAAAATTTGTGGATAGAACTCAAATATCCAAAATAAGGCGGGCAAAATCAAATTTAACAAATCAGCTTCACTCCCTCTCAAAAAATTGTCTATGCACTCCCCCTTCCCCCCCGCCTTGAGTTACACATCGTCTGAGATTGAATTATTGAATGAACTCTAATATCCGATACCTTTTGAACATTGCTGCCTAAGACAATTTAATTTTGCATTTGAAAGAATGCCAACAAGCAAAAACTATACAGTGCAATAACATAAATACACTAAATTTATACAAATAATGAAGTTTTTTTAGCGGAAAAGGCAAAAACGATTATAATTTCATTGAAATTATTGTAATTTTGTCCCGGTAACAGATAAACTTGCAACTTTCGGTCGTCGTGAAGGATGGATTCGGTCATGCGTGTCTGGTGATGTTAAGACCTAAAATGGAATTGATATTATTAAGTTCATTATGTCTTGCCAGGTCAAGGATAGAAAATGAATACCGGTATTGTAATTGCCTTCTTAGCCAAACATAAAAGTTATATATATTTCAAAGATATGAATTATAGCCGAATCACATATTATAGAATGAATAATCCTCCCTCAAGCTTCAGATAGGTAGTGTGGCGCATCGTGTTAAGCATTGCCACCGGACCTCTGGTTTGATTCATGTGGGAGATAATTATGTGTGAGAGGATTGCTGGACTTCTTGCCGCCGTAGAGGTGTCTGCTGGTCGGTTAGGGCTTCCTCAACCATCAAGTTCATGCATCTGAAACAAGCAACTGGCTAACTAATCCCATACCCGAAATGGAATGGTAACCGTATGAGAGGATGCGGTTCGACATATGATAAAGTCGTCTTATCATTTTTCGACCTCAGGATAAATAAGTAAATTCTATCCAAGTTCGAAACTAGACACTTGCTGGCAAAATAAGCCAAATTGATAAATCCAATATGCCTGCTTTTTACCATAGCACTTTGTTATGTGTGTTTACCTTTTTTAATCGGGCCTGGTACGCTGCTTCTGTTTTGAGACTGTCTTGATATTCACGTAACTCCTCATCGAATTTTTGTTCTCTCAACTCCTTCTGGTGGCCAATTTGTCCAAGTAAATCAGATTCATACTTTTTGTTGATAGCTTTCGTCCTGAGAAAGATATAAAATATGTTCTTACAAAATCATGTTCATAGTCTTGTTGAGAGCAATTACTTGATCCATGAATCAATATCAATATTTGGTAGGGATGGGCCGGGATTCGGATCCGGATTCGATTTCGAGTCCATGTCGTTTTTACCGAGTCTATAATCAATTCTGTTTTTACTAATTTACGCCTATGTTTGTACTTTTATCCCTATAAATCTCACTACATATCTTAACTAGTTGAAATTCAAGGTTAGATATTTAACAATATCACTGGTTTGTATTATAAACACACCTAATAAAAACGACGACAGATAATAGTTTTTACGTTGCGTTATATTATCTGGATATCTGTCGTCGTTTTTATTAGGTGTGTTTATAATACAAACTAGTGATAAACTATTGATAGCTTATAACAATGATGCGCCAGTCGCCTTCAAACTATCTATCCTTTTTGGTATAGATGTGGTACACAAGTACACATGTGTTAGCGCAATATTTTTGAGTTTTCGATTCGCGTAAATAAATATGAAACATGCGCAGGGTCAATCCAAGTGAGAATCTCATCAATACCTCTTTTAAATCGAGTTTATGACGTGCAATCCTTTCTCTAAAAAGGGAGCAATGGAAAGCATGGAGCGTTTTAAAACGTTTACATGAACTACTGAATTGCAAGCATTGTATTAACGACAAGTGGCATCTCTCTACCATTTGCAAACGCGGCATAGTAAATTCGCGGCATAGTAAATTTAAGGTTAGAAATATCTGGATTTACGGGAAAGCATTGTAGTCAAAAGCTTTTTATTTTTCTATTTGACATGTAAGAATTTCTAAATAGCCGCCCAGAATTGACGCAAGATGGTGGGCTGAAAATCCAGTTCACAGCCAAGCTAGTTCACAGCCAAGGCGCACATTGACCCACGTTTACGTTTGTATTATGGCAGCCAAAAAAAACGAAAAATATATTTTTAAATTGATTCAACAGCTATCTGCAGAACCATTAGGCAAAAAATATGAGCTACGTCGTATGTTTGTGAGCGCTCGATGCTGTAGTATGGTCAAAAACGTGTTTTTCAAGTCTTACATTGTGACGTCACGGACTCGGAGGATTCGATTCGAGTCCTTGACCTATTACTCGGATTCGTCGAATCTCTGTATTGCCGAACTCATCCCATCCCTTATATTTAGTAGTTGTAGATATAGTAGATTGCTCAGTTTTGGCAAATCCAACTGTCCAATTACATTCTCAACTTTTCTCCCCCCCCCGGGATAAATAAGAAAAACCCTATATCAGGGGTGAGCAAGGTTTTAGACCAGGGGTCAAGAATTTTGCTCACCAAGAATGGAGAGTCATGTAAGTGTGACGTAAAAGGTTACATTTTATGAACAATATTTACAGTGTTGCAAAAGTGGGATTTGTGCCGAAACTAAATTCAATCGCAATCTAAACAAATTCATTGAGCTTTTTTTTCAAGTTGAAATTTGTTTTTAGTTTGGTTGTGGAAGCTTCGGGTGGGCCAGATTAAATTACCCAAAAGGTCGAATTTGGCCCGCGGGCCGTAGTTTGCCCATTTCAGCTCTATATTGACGAACCGACCTGGCCACTCGTTCGTCCTCAAGTCTGTTATGTTCTTCAATAGCTTTTGTAATTTGTTCTTTATCCCTTCTGAGCTCTTCCTTCTGTTCAGCCAGAATTACCACTGGAAAAAAATGCAGCCATGCATTACCAAATCTGTAGTTATGTCTCATTGAGTATTATTGTACGTATGCTTTATTTTCAGTGGACTTTTAACTACGCTGGAATAGGTTAAAGATATTAGGAATCGGACTCAATCAGAATTACCACTGGAAAAAAATGCAGTCATTCATTACATACAATGTTATGCTTCATTGAGCATTATTACGTCTGCGAAGTGGGAGTTTTTATCCCAGAGTTAGAAAAAGAGTCGTATTCGAAAATTCTTGAACCTTAGAAAAAGTAAGAACGGAATCTCGAAAAGAATTCTGACCACTGCACTTTACCCCCGTGTTTCCCAACTGGTAGCGAATTCCGTCCTAGGGGGAAAATTTTACTTTGTATTTGCGTGTAATATTGCTGATATTTTGCCTTGTTTGGTAACAATACTTAATTGTGATGTAATATTGTGATAATAATTCAAACTGTTTTTTTGGTACTCCCGTAGTATGTGAACCAAGATAGCGACACTGGAATGTAGTATATGTACCAGGTTAGGGTTAGGCCATAATTTTAGTTCTATTACGAGTTCAGGGACTAGCCAAGTGACTCCCGTAGTATTTGTACCCAAAATTATGTCCTAACTCTAACCTGATACACAAACAGAGTGTTTACTCATAGTGAGGAGGAATGAAAATTTAAAATGGCATAAGGAGCAATGTTTCAAAAAAGGTTGAAAAGCACTATTCATTTAGCCGCTCAAATTCATGCAACCAATCCACTAGAAATTATTCACTGTTAAAAAAATGATAAAATAACGCACATTTCTCCTGTAATTGTTTTTTTCTGGTTTCCATTACATCCTGCATCAGTTTGTTTCTTGCTTCTCTCTCGATTCTCCACTGAGCAATCTTCTTCTGCCACATTTTTTCAACATCTTCATCAATTAATCTGTCAACTTCGGCTTCTCTGATACGTTCTTCTTCTTTCTGTTTAGAAAAGAGATGAAATTTTTTTTTACGATGTTCTCAAACAGTGGGGTGCGTTAAACAAAGAGGGCATAGATAATTTTTTAGGAGGCATGAAACTAAATAAAAATAGATTTCATCTTACCGTATTTTGATTTGAATATTTACATTTCTTATTGTTTGGTTAGAGATTGCAAAGAGCTTTTGTGACACATTTTGCTTGTTTTTAAATCTTTTTATTCATCTCTGTATTTTTACGCGTTTTTATATTTTGCATTTGCAGCTTATTGATAGCTAGTCATTTTTGGGGTGGGGCATTAGACTTCACAAATTATAAGAAGGACCGTGGCATAGAAAGTTTGAGAACCGCTGTTCTATAGCACTAACGGGTTTTTACCATTTGAGCCAAATATTCTCTGTATCTCTGGTTTTCCTCTCTCATTCGTTTCTTGTTTTCAGCAATTTCGTGAGCTTCGTTTCTTGATTCCTCAAGTAACTGTTCCAATATCTTCATATCGAGAGCGAGTTCTTCCTGAGTCTCTTGAGCTGCTCGACGTCCTTTGAGTTTCATGGACTTTTCGAGTGCATTTCTAGAAACATTGTACATATCGGTAATGATTTTTGAAGCCATTGAGACTGGTTAAATTAATTATTTAGAGTTGAAAAAATGGAATACAAAGACTGCAAATTCGATAAAAATTTCCACTTGACTGCAATTCCAAGAAATTGTTGATTCACATCTCAAGGATTCACATTCAAGGATTATGATTTATAAAAACTTTGATCTTAAAAAATTTAACCCAAAGTTACTACGGACAGCAGTAAGTTTCAAAATTTAAATTGGTCTGCAAAACATTAGAAAATGCCCATAGTTGGCTGCATAAAGCTTTGGATGCAGCGTCACGACATCCATATCATTAAGCTTATCCTACTTACTTATGAGCTCGCTGCTGTTCTCTCTTAAGTTGGATTGCTCTCTGTTCTTCCATTTCTCTCAGCTCTCGTTCCTCCTGTATCGAAAATAATTCAAATTTACAATCATAACAACATACATGAAGTGTTGGGGTCTACGTGAACTACCTATATAGACAATAAAATAAAAATTACCCAAATTTAATTGTATTTAAAAAGGATAAGATTTTATATTTTTTTTCCTGGGGAGAGAAATAAAGGAGATTTAATCATATGGCAAACTACAGTCCCCCGACCAGTTCAGTAAGTGTTTCAGATACATGGACTTGATATAAAAACAAACAGATTACTCACTAATAGAATAATAATCTGTAATGATAACCGGAGGAGAGGCCATATGATATTATTATACCGCCTTTTTAACTTTTCTCTCCCCGATAATGAATTGGACTCGAGTATAGGCTTTGCGACGCAAAAGGAATTATCCGCACATTCCAGATTGAACGAATTTTAGAACTCCTTTCACAGGCCTCACCGCCGACTTATCATCTTTTCTGGGATGATCAACTACTTCAAATACAAAGTTTGAATTACCTGTAGCAGTAAAGCTTCTTCCTTGACCAATCGTTTTTCTTCTTGTTTTTTAGCTTCCAAAGCTGCTTTCTGTGTTTGTAGAACATCGAGCATCGCTCTAGTGAAAGAATTTTGAAATGCAAAAAAATCCAGAAAAGTAACTACCATTTTGTAGGTAGGGTATTCAGAGTTGTTCACAGCCTTATAGCCCTCTATGGAAGCCATGATATTGGAGATTGTGACAATACAGGGTGTCCATAAAGTCCCTTCACAATTTCAATTTTATTATGGGGTCAGTTCTCAATATATCTTAACCAGGTTTGCTGTTTTTTATTGAGTAATTGTTTACCAGTAAATATTTTTACTTCATTTAATACATCTGTGAGGGCCGAAACAATATATGTTAAATAAATTTCCTTTGCAACTTTGAGGACACCTTATATATCCAGTGCTCGACAGCCTTATAGCCCTCTCTGAAAGAGCTAATTCCAAGTAGCAATTAGGACCATATAGCTAATCAGCTAAGTAAATGGTCAACAAAATTTTCTCCATAGAGGAGGACAACAAAATGGCAATATATGTCATCTATAGCGACGAACAAATATAATCCAATTTACCGATTTCTTTTAATCATTTCTTGGGCTTCCCTTTCTTCTCGGGCAGCTTTCATTAACCTATCTTTCTCCCACAAGTCTGCGTACATGCGCTCCTCTTCTTGTTTCATTCTTTCCATGTCAGACTTCACAGCGAGCTGATGCATCCGATCAATACAGACTTCATCTTGATGTCGTCTTGAAAGAACAGAACGGAGCTCTTCGCACTGATTCCTAGAGTAAGGAATAAAATGTGTTAGTGTTTAACGAAACAGAGAGATTTCAAATTAGGAAAGCGCTATGCTAAGAAATACAGATTCTGGTCTTTCCAATAATAGTAGCTTTGGCGTTTCAGATGTATGTGATTATGGAGGTAACTAATTTTGTTCGCCCACTTTACATCAAGTTGTGTAAAGGAACGAAAACCTATGGGCAGGGGATATATTTACTTGGCTAACACAGACAGTTCTCGACTCGTAATAGAACTAAAATTGGAATAGGATTATGGCCTAACTTGGTACATATACTACGGGAGTATCGTAGCTTTTTACATGTCAGTGTCTCTTATACTGATGGATTTATTCCATATCCAGTGCCCAAAGGATATCTATGATTAGTGGTATACACGAATAGTTATCGGTAGGTCTTCTAAAATTTTGTCCAGCCATCCAACTCAATTTCTATGTACCAGTAACAGTATATAGGAACTAAATAAAAAGCAGCCCTTGTTTTTATTATTAGAAAAGCATGACTGGATAAAATATATTTATGGTATGAAAATATGCGAAGGATGTGCATAATGAAAGGGTTATTTGCGTTTGAGACATTTATCAAATATTATACATTGATTATTTTAATTAATTACTGTGTGATGGTTATTGAAATTTCTCAAACGATACCGGTAGCGATTTTCAAAAATATAGAATAGTCCTTCCAGTGGAAATAAATTCCAAACCTCCATTGTTGGTCTAATTTCTGTTCAACAATTTCTTGTCTCTCTTTTTCCCTTTTTTCTTTTAAAACTTTTGCTCTTTCTCTCATTTTTTCTTGTCGTTCAGCCATCGTCTCTTGTTTTTCTTCCATCTCTCTTATAAAGTCATCTTCTTCATCAGCGAGAAGTTGACGCAGTCTGGAAAGTTATGCAAACATTATCTTTGTTGTTCAAAGTCAATTAAATATATATATAATTAAATATAAGGCCATTGTCCAGTTACGTCCACCAGGCACAAAGGTTGGAAAAGGAATTTTCATATTTATCTCAATGTGAGAGAGGTTGATAAGAAGTCTAATATACAGATCACAGCCTCTTGGCACGACGGTGTGGCGCATAGTGTCAAGCGTTAGAAATTCACTCAATAACGCATCTCTAATTACCCTGCGTGGGTTTGCAGGTTGCAAGGATAGTTATGTGCGAGAGGATTGCTAGACTCCTGTCCGTCGTAGGGTGGTTCATGTAACCGCTGGTCGGTTAGGACTTACTCCATCATCAAGTCAATGCATCTGGCTAACTGGACCATAGGATATGGTTCGTCATATGATTAAGCTGTCTTATCGGCTTTCTTCTCCCCGTGGATAAACATGTAAATCCTATCGTATCTGTTACCAGTCCAAGTCGGGTTCGAGGATTAAGGCCTTCAATCATTTCATGGCCTTGAACACAAGGCAATTCCTCACAATTGGTCACATGAACTATCAAGCAAAGTTCAAAATAAATAATATTTTCATATTTTTACCTGATTCTTCTTTCTTCCAATTTTATTGCATCTTGTTCTAAAACATCTTTAACTCGACGTTGAACTGTATTTTTCTGAATTGATCTGTCAGTTACTCTTTCCCAATCATTCTGAAATTAGGTGTTAGACTTGTTAATTAATTCAAAAGGTTGAAAATTGATTCAAAAGATTCCAATTCTGCATAAAAATAGGGGTTTAATATTTCAATGGCATACTTGAACAGAACCATGTTTGAAGTATACAATTACGGAATGTTCAGAAAATTTCGCCAAGTTTTACAGTAATAAAAATTTCACCTGATTTTATAATAATAACAATTTCAAGTTTAAATAAATATTATTTGATGATAAACCAGAACTACAAGCACAATAGGAACTATTATTAAACAAAGAAAAAGAAAGTTTGTAATTGTTCTTGCTATAAAATCAAGCGAAATTTTTTGACACCCTGTATATATATATGTATTCGCATAATATCATCATAAATCGTGATAATATATCTCTCCATGTTTTTTTTCTTTTTACTCTACACTACAACTTCGCTGAATTTTCAATTGCGAATTGTACTTATTTTGTATCATGAAAGAGTCCAAATAAATTCAGATCTTTTAAGTAGAAATTTGCTGATAATTAATGAACCCACCTTTAAATCAAACATTTTGTTGTACTTTGTGATCTGGATTGCTTCTTCTCTTAAATCCTCACGCTTACGTCGCTCCAATATTAAATGTTCTGGCAGATTTTTAGACGGCATCTTCGCTACCTGATTCAGATATTAAATTTCATAAAACAAAAGTTAATTCAATTTTCAATCAAATCATGGGATTTAATTCATGATATCATATAAAATTCATCTTTTGTCTCAAGATTTTAACCCTTTATCAAACAACTTCTTTTCCAACATAATATCGGGTAGAGTAAATTATTTTGAGGAGCTAACAGACAGATTATAAAAAAGTTATGGTGTTCAAAAATAGTCAGAAATTAGATTAATCTGAACGAAAATTGATCTAAAACTACATTTGCGTCAGCCGACCACACTGTCTATACAATATGACATTGCCCTATTTGAGGAAGAGATCGAAAACAAATGAAATTGATCACACTATCAACAATGGTGAATAAAAATGATTATTTCTGTATTTTATAGAATTGCTGGACTGTGATACATTAAGAGAGAGAAACAGGTTATAAAAATATTATTTTGCCCTTTTTGCTTTTCAGAACAATGACCACTTGACCAGTTTTATTACATAAATGGATCCCATTATATCAAAATGAATAGTCTTATCAGTTCGTAACTAGCGTCGTTATTAGAAATCAAAACAACACTCACAATTGCCACAGAATGTGGCGTCGGGCCTGTGTGTTCCCTCGTTCGCCTGGTCCTTTGAAACGACAACATTTTGATTGGAATAGGTTTAGTTACTAACTTAAATCTGAAAACAACAAATTAGCTTGTTAAAGCCAATTAACTCCCAACAAAAGCTTTAATTTGCCACGTAAAAAGAATACCGATGCGGTGATCCGGTAATTTGCCGAAGCAGAAAGAAAATAGCCAAACAGCGACTTGTTGCTACGGCAACGAAGTAAATTGTCCACGCGGTGCGGTAAAGAGCAACTGAAATCGGCAATCTAGGTATGTAGTTTTTGTGTATTTCTTAAATTTATGTTCGCAAAAAAAGATAAATTTTTAACAAAAAAAAGCTATGACAAATGTATAATTACACCTCATAGAAATACAGAGTTGTGTAATTTCATGTTTGTTGTTGCGAATGCCTCTCTGTTGCTAACTTGTGAAGCTGGTCGCATGCGGACTGGCGGAATTCGCCTTGCAGTTATATGACACAACATGTATTTGCAATACAATGAAAATGTCGATTACTTCAGTCTCGAAGAACTCAGGTCAGTATTCGTTGTTTATTTATTTATTTATTTTTTATTTAAACTACTGGTTATTGGGATCCGGAGATCATGAAATTTGTCTGGTGGAATCCTTGCCAGAAATGACCAAAATAAATTGCAGAATTGTACCATTCAGATTGCTGAATTCAAGAATTGGATACTTTACATGTGACCTAGTTGGTTTTTGACTTGAAAATCAGTTAGAAGTGTTATTTCGGTACTGTATAATGGGAATCTGCCAATAACATGAAAATACCAAAATGGACTTTACTGCGTTATTTAACCTAAACTAGACTACTACTTTAACTAAATCAGTGCCTCTGTGCAGAGTGGTGTAATCACCTGCCATTCATTTGTGGTGATGGACGATTTTAATGAAGACTGAGAGGAGAATTGATTTCTTATGTTTCTCTATTTACTATATTTCAGGCATCTTGCTGGAGCGATGGGATTCCCGAAAGAAGTATTTGAGAGCAACATACCGAATGATCTTTTTGATGAAAAAGAAAAAATCACAACAAGAGATTTAATCAAATGTATTGAAGATCGTTGCTTTCATGTTGACCTACATTTTACTGTCAACTTGAAATCTGCGACGTATAATGCGACATGCTTGAAGGAGGCAGTTAAATTTATATCAAAACGATATTTAAGTTTCAAGGAATTGCTTGAAGTTCGACTTGCATTCCAATCGTATGAGGCGTATGATCAAAACGGGATGAAAATTGACGAACTTATATTTTTGCGAACGTTAAAAATGTGCGGGAGAGTGATTTCACCAAAAAAATTAATGCATAAGTTGAAACATTTAAAATTAAGTTTTAAAGTAAAGGGGAGGATTCAGTTTTTTGAGTTCTTAGATCTTTTAGAATTATGTGAGTTCACAAAAAATCAAATTTTAACTGGTGATGAGTTGCATTCACCTGTCGAAAAAAGCTGGACAAGATTATACAAAGTTGACAATTTTAAGCGTTTTACGACACCCCAAGATAAGAAAATATGGAAACATTTGAATGAGGAATATAAAAATGAAGAATTGAATTACAACCAACCTAAATTGAAATCAAATAATTTTATCAAGAATCCTCTCACACCAGATGATTTTCGAATGCAGGTTAAACTCGCGAATAAACAGTACGAAACGCTTCACAAAAGTTTGAGAAACTCGAGCAAACAGGTTAAACTAGCAAGAGGTGGATTCACTTTTGTACGTCCACAAACGTATTCTTATCAAAATAAGAAAGACATGAGAAGTAAACGTACAATGTCGGCTTCAACTGGTAAAAATACATTTGAAAACACTCCCAGAGCTCCATCAAGAACTTCGATACCGGCTACGGAATTAACTGATGGATTTCCTTCAACTAGAAGTAAAAAAAAGCTGAGACCACAATCTAGTCCGCCTGTTATGACCGATAGGTTACTAGAAGATTCAAAATCCAAAGTTGAAAATGTGCAGTTTGATATGTGCACGGAACACCAACGTTGGTTTGAATATTATCACGACAATATTACCCATCATCTCCCCAATTATCATGAAGTTCTGAGAAGAATGAGAAAACCTTTTCCAGCACCGAGAAGGAAACGTTTTTATAGACGACCTCGTCCAAATCCTAAGGTTATTTCTCGTTTGTCAAGTCATGAACCGAACCCTCCGCTTGAGCACTTACAACACTGTGACGCATTATCTTGCGGAATTGGAAGTGATAATCATTCCATGCTGTTAAAAAACAAAGCGAAAAAAGTCCGCTGTAAATCTGCTCCTGTTTCATCCTCAAATAAATTTTCTGCGACAGAATTTAAACCCTCGAAAGTTACGAATCAATATTCTTCCTTGCTACAATCATTAATGGAAGAGTATGGCTACGTCAGTGAGGATGATTCAATAACTGAAGATAATAAGAATGAAAAAAATCTAGAAATTGACCTCGCAGAATCCTCATTAAAATATGAAGTTGAAAAAATTGAACCAACAGAACTTGAAAGTGAACACTATTCTGAAGAGGTCAAAAGTGAACAATATTCTGAACAAGAAGATCAGACAAATTTAATTCTTTCAGAAAGCTCAGGTTCTTTCACTGAATCATCACGACTTGTTTCTGAAAATATTGATAATGTTGAGAATGATGCCGAAAAAAAACAACAATTTATTGATGAATTTTTCGAATGGCGAAAACACAAAAAAACTAACGTAACAAATTTGATAAAGGAAACAGGTTATTATCGTCCATGTGTCAAGCTTGATCACAGTACCCAAAGAAATATCTCCTCCCCGGAGAGTTTTAAAAAAGTTTTTCGACCCCCCAGTGCAAAAACTAGCGAATGCCAAACTGAAAATTTATCAGATTTCGAAAAACACGTCCTCGACCCAGAAAATTTACGAATTCGTCATGATGTTAGTCTTGCAGAGGATGAAGTTGATTTTTATATGATCGAAAGAAAAGTTAGGTCGTTGAGAAGGATTGCAAAACGCTACTCTGGAAAGGACAGACGATGGTTTTCTACTCTAGTAAAAACTACAGAAATAAATGATTCTCCGATCAAACCATTAAACAATGGTATATCCGTAAATGACTAGAAATTTGTGTATTATGATAGTTGATTATTGAATATATTTTTTTAAACTACTCCCAAAAAATGAATTGTTTTCCGCCCACTCACTTTTCTATCTCATCTTTCAAATGCAAATCGAATTTTTTTTTTCGAATTCCAGTTTTTTTCTGAAACTTCATCATTTTTCATTTTTTTCAACTTTATTCCAATATTTTTCTCTATATTTGAATCAATTTTTCACATGTCTGTTTTTTTATTTCTCTCTGTTTTGCATACATTTTATATACTATAGTCATTCGCTTTAATTTCTACATGTCATGTTAATCAAGTTTACGAGTTATCTACTTGTTCAATTTTTTGTATCATTATCTCCAAAATGATAAATATCATTCATTTTTTTCGTTTTGGTTTTCTGAGTAATTATTTGTTCAAAAAGCTTAAACTATTTTTTCGTAATGCACACGAAATGGTAAATTATCAATCCAATCCATGATTCTTTGTATTAAAATATTGTTGAGTATCGTTTTTGGTATAGAAAACATAATACCTCTCTGTTGGCTTCATTCTCCTCTATTCACTGTTTGTTGGATTTTTCTTATGAAACTATGTTTCTTTTTCGCAGATTAGCATTTTCAACATGTTTTATCACAGTTTTCAATTTTTCTCCTCAATTTATGAAATGACACAAGACATAATGACCCATTAAACACATAATTGATATAAAAAGTGTCTGAATCTGAAGCTTTCTATGACCAATTCCTATATTCAACAATTCAAATTTAATACCCCGTTCACACTCTCTAATGTTCAGGAATTTTGCACTTTTTAATATACGGTACTTATGACTGTTTTTTTACCATTGACTAGTGTTAGATGAAATTATTTTAAATATTAAATGTATATTACATTATGTTGATTTATTATTGTCCTGCTTTCCACCCACACACTTTATATTTTTTTATCCAATTACCTATTTTTTTTAATGACTTTATATATTTAAATCAATTTGTAACTTATCATGATTTTTTTATTCTTACCGGTATATAAAAATGAACCAGTAGTTGCCATAATGTTTTTGAGAGTCTAGTATAATTTAATTCTGAGTGAGTGACTTTCAATTGTGCAAATTTAGTTCAAAAATGACTGCTTAGCCAACTATGATTCTTTCTATATTTTCAATAAAATAAGTTATGTAGTTTTGATAGTTTATATAAAAGTATAAAAGAATAATCTGTGTTGCGAAAGTGCTTGAATTGTTATCTGCTGCAGAATGGATCCAAATAAGAAGGTTTTTGTTGACGAAATAAGAAAAGTTCATAAGGATTTGAGAAGGAAGTATCAAAAAGGTGGCGCTTGTTTTCTGATTTTTTTGTAATTGAGATCCATGTCTAGGGATGTCAAAAATGTATCAAATATTTGAAATGATCAACAACTATTTGTATTCCATGTTTTTAATGTTTTCGAAAAAACTTGACGACATTACATTAATCTGAAATAAAAACGAACCCTTCTTTTAGATCCCGACTTTTCTAAAATCTGGGAGGAACATTGTAAGAACGAGGAAACCTTGAACAAATATGCGAAATCAATGCAAGATCTGGCAACAGTGATTTGGGATGAAGATTGTGATGGAACTCACCGGATAAATGTAATATTTTAATTATTTTTTTCTGAAACGTTTTTACGCCCTTTCACTCCAAACAAGGCTTGAACGAGAACCACTGATATGTTAGGAACTGCAGTAATTACAAGGATAGGGAACTTTTTGCTTTGGCATCGCCTACTAAATTTATTTGGCCCTGAGCGAGGAGTTTGGACGCACGATCTCATTAAGCCTGCGAGTCTGACGCTCTAACAAGTGGTTTGTCACAGCCAGAATAACTATAATTTGGAAAATTGAAGTTGATGTTGAAATACTGTAATGAAAACTTGAGTCATCTCATCCTTTTCTGCGTGTAGACTAGTATTTTACAAACGTTTCTCATAACGACCCCCTTGGCACAGCCAAAAGAAATAAATTTTCCATCATGACCCCCTCAGAAACTAAAATAAAAATAAAGTAAAATCGAATAATACAAAAAATTTCCAAAAAAAATTGACAATTCATTGAATTTCATATACTTTCATATTCTCGCACAAAAGATTGGATCTTGGCTCTACTTCGGTGATGGTGTACCTCAGTACTTGTTCCAAATCTTTCAAAATTGATCGATATTTTGTTTTATCATGAGTTATTGCAGTAAAAGAATTTACCGCGACCCCCGTTAAGCCCTTTTACGACCGACCCCCAGTTTGAAGAGCTCTAGTGTAGACCACTTATCTGAGTTTAAAATTTCATGCGTTTCAGTGGTGTGTCGACACTTGCAAAAAATATTTTCTTGAAAAAGAAATTAATAAATATCTTGAGAAAGACGAAAGAAGAAAACGTCATTATAAAAAAGATCCAACCCAGTTTCACCTCGGTCCGAATCCTTTTGAAAGTTTCAACGATGAGATGAAGGATGTAAGTGAAAGGTGACTTTCTTGATAGTTTTGTTTTTAGTTTTTTTCAAATCTTGAGTAAAATCTCCGTTTTAATTTCATCTTTACAATATTTTTTTTGTTACTTCCGTAGTATGTGTACCAGGTTAGGCCATGATTTTATTCCGATTTTTATTATTTTAGTTCAATTACGACTATGAGTTCAGAGACTGTCTGTGTTAGCCAAGTGAATAGGCTATACCCCTGCCCATAGGTTTCAGCCCCTTTACACAGCTTGATTTAAAGTAGGCTAACAAAATTAGTTGCCTCCATATTGGTTCACATATCAATCAATCAATCATTTCGGACACTCCGAAAGAAACAAAACAACAAGTGGACAAACAATATGCAGAGGACCTGGAGGATGGGCATAACCTAGTAATAAACAAGGTAAATTTGTACAGGTACGTGCCCGTCCACCAAAAACAGTCAAAAGAACATTATAAAACAAAAATAGTATGTAAAATCGGGCAATACCTTTTAAATCAATTTTAAAATGTGAGACGTGTATGTGTATAACAATAACTTCTGGATCGCCATTTTTTGTTGTTCCAATATTTAGTTTTTTATATCTTATGCTTTTATTAATTACTGTTAGGCTTACCGTAAGTAATGGTGTCGCTGCTTTGATAACCAAAGATTGGTTTTCAGCGCCATTCTTTGAAATCTTCACATTCAACCCATGGGAAAGTGGATAAGCCCGCTTAATCATATGACAGACAACCTCTTGTCCAGTTACCGGTCTATATGGAATTGGTTTCATTCATTTCGTTTCCAGTATTTACAGTTTTTCATTATTTCTTTTCAGATCGTTTTGTCTACAAAGCAAACTTCGACTTCTGGACGTCGGCAGTTGTTACGATCCTTTCAAAAAATATGAAGAATTTGAAACAACAGCTATAGATTTAAGACCTGCTTGTGAGGTGAGATGCAACTTTCCTTCAAACGGTTTCTGTCTGGTGATTTATTCATTCAAACACCTTTTTTCCAGGGAAGTCACTTACCTTTAGCTGTTTCCCTGGCAATTTTCTTTAACTTTAATTTGCTTTAATCGCAATTCAAAATTTCAGTACATTCCAAATAGTTGATCATTGATGATGGCAGTTAGTTTAGTTATGGCATGAAACTGCCCAACCTGGAACTGGTTGCGAAATACACTAAAAAATTATTAATGTCCTATTTGGCCTGGCTGTTGGCACATTGTGCTAAGCATTAGAAATACTCTTGCCATCCCACCTCTCATTACCTGCATGGGTTCCGGGTTCTAATCCTGGGAGGGATAATTATGTGTGAAAGGATAGACGCCGAAAGGCGGTTTTTGTAACCACTGGCTTCTTATTACCTGCGTGGGCTCGCTGGTCCTAATCCTGTGGCGGATAATTGTGTGTGAAAGGATTGCTGGACTCCTCACCACTGTAAGATGGTTCTTATAACCATTGGCTGTTTACAGCTTCCTCTAGCACAGTGGTTCTCAAATTTTTTGAAAAAGTATGCATATCGGTCCCCTTTCAATTTTTCTGATGACTCTCGGTCCAGTAAAGAAATGTGGGGGGTACCTTGGGTTCTGTTTTGGATAATGCAACTCTCATATCGTGTCTCAAGTCCATTCTGTTTTGACATTAGAGAGTAACGTAGAAAAAACTGCTTCACATTCGTAAGTTGTTGCAAACGGTTGTTGCATTTTAAAATTATTCGAGAAAATATACAAATCAGATGCGCACGCCTTCCGTAAACAGTACGCTCTGATTTACCGTCCATTTCACGGTCACCAACGTTTATGACGTAATAATGTCTCCAGTAGAGCATGTCGTGCATTGGAGAAACACTGTAAAAGCTTGACATCAAAATTTTTACTTCAAAAAATGTGCCGAGTTGTCTTGCGGTTCCCCTAAAATAGCTTCGCGAACCCCTAAGCGACGGCGGACCCCAGTTTGAGAACCAATGCTCTAGCATGGAATCCATGCTTCCGAAAACAAACAACTGGCTAACTAATCCCATACCCGACATGAACTGGTAACCAGACATGAGACTGTGGCTTGCCAGCCCGCTATTCGCCTTTCCTCTCCCCTGGGATAAAAATCTCATTTTATCTATTCTACGATTGTGAAATTACTTGTAATCTTAATTAAACCAACATTATGAAATTCTTATTATTTTTACAACAGACAGTTCACAAATGTGACTTTATCAAAGTCGATGTTTCCTCTGACATTAAAGAAGAAGAGAAATTCCAACAAACTGTGACAACATTGTGAGTATAATGCTCTTATATTATCATTAGATGGGAAGGAATTCCGGTACTCCCGTTCTGTGTGTACCAGGTTATTCCGATTTTCCTTATTTGAATTCCATTACGAGTTCGGGACTGTCTGTGTTCACCAAGTGAATATACCCCCTGCCCTAAGGTCTCAGTCCTTTTACACAACTTTATGTAAAGTGGGCGAACAAAATTAGTTACCTTCATATTGGTACACACACTTCTGGAGCGGCAAATTCCATATACCTAAAGATTAGAGTCGTATTATTTTCAAGCTAAGTCGAATTAGGATAATTTTTTCAACTTTAAATTCTACAGCCCTGTGGGTTATAGGCTGATGACTGAATTAAATTTTCTTTTGGACATGATTACATATCGTAACTTATATGGGCAAGGTAAAAATCCAGGGTTCGATGGTGTAGGAAATTGGAAAGGCAATCGCGGTACAGATGGCCAAAACACCATATACTATGCCGAATTCCTTCCGTAAATAATATTTTGAAAACAGTATATATCCAGAGTTGCATCACGTTCAACAATAAACAATAGATGCCGATGAATATTCAGTAAACAGAGATTCGAATAGGTTTTCATAATTTGAGGGATTTGGAACTCGAAAGAGAAGGCTTTTTTAGTTATACTCTGAAGGAATTTGAAATAACAAATCAATTTAGATCTGTGGTTCTCAAACGGAGGGGGGGAACACCCCATAAGGGGGGTCGTAGACAATTTTTAGGGGGCGTGAAAGCTAAGTTAAATTTGATCTTGCCTGCCCTATTTTGAATATTTACATTTCTTTATTTTGGATATTTACGTTCTATCCACGTATTTTTAACGTGTTTTTTGAAAAAAACATACTTTTGCTTCAATATCTGTTATATCAAAAAAGTTTGGCGGCCACTGAATGCACTGATTTATATATTTGAATCAAAGCAACTTCTATTGCCTTGATCGAATTGAAGCTGTCGAAATGCAATCATCCATTATGTTCAGGTCTGCACAACAAGCTCCGGAAATCTCAATCCTACCGTCTTCTTATTTTCATATTGTTGTGTTTTCTCTGCTTCTGACTTATATTCCGAGTCCACAAGTTAGATGGGAGATCTGCCAAAAAGCTCACAAGGTAAGTGATGTTTGAAATGAAAAAAACGTAAATGAACAATGATCAAAATAAAATAAACTTGGTCAAGATTTATTGAGAACTAACTTTGTAACAAGACTTTATAATAGGCGCTCCAGGAGTGTGTGTACCAATATGGAGATAACTAATTTGTCGCCTATTTTACATCAAATTGTGTAAAGAGGACTGAAACCTATGGGCAGGGTATATTCACTTGGCTAACACGGAGAGTCCCTGAACTCGTAATAGAACTAAAATAAGAAAAATTTGAATAAAATTATCGCCTAACCCTAACCTAGTACACACACTACAGGAGTATCTTATACACCCTGTGCATTTATATAAGTTGAGATTTTGCCTTGAGTAAGCTTGTAGAACTATGTGTATTATCTAGTGTTATCATTTACACATTCTTATTTGCTTAGGTGCTACAGACAAACGGCCTTCTACTAATAATAACTCCAGATTCGAGTCATCAAAATAAGTAAGATTCTTATATTTTCGAAGTTTATGCTAATTGCTAACTTTATTGGGGGTTGGGAGTTGAAATTTGACACACTATAGTGCCTTGTGAGTGTTGTGATTATGTTCGATACATTGCTAAGAGCTCGGCGGTGTGGCGTATCGTGCTAAGCGTTAGGAATACGCTCAACAACGCACCTCTGATTACTCTGCTGGGAATCGCAGGTTCTATTCTTATGCAGGGTTAGTGCGAGGGGATTGCTGGACTTCTTGCTTTCGTAGGGTGGTTCAAGTAAACGGTGGCGGTTGCGGCTTCCTCCACCATCAAGTTCATGCATCTGTGAAAAAAATGAGTGGCTAACTAATCCCGTACACACTATGGACTGGTAACCGGCAGGAGATTATGGTTCGCCAAATGAGCTGTATAATCGTCTTCCCCCTCCCCCAGGATAAATATGTGAATCCTATCCTATCCTAAGGCACCTTGTTACTTTCCTTGATTTGAGAAATAGGATATAACTCATATTGTTGTGCTTGTCTTAGTGTTTAGACGTTTGTCACATGATAATTTAGTTCCGAAAATATTCTCAGAAATGCAGCACTTATGAAAAGATGGAAAAATGCGATTGAACAAATTGGATTCCAACGAATAAAATACTCCAAAGATCGGCATCTACATTTCATGGCGTTCCGGAAAGTCCCTCCTGATTTTTTATGGGATAAACGTAAAATTTCTGAAATTTATAGCAATAAAATAGAAAAATTATGCTTGAATATTCCACAAGATTTTCATGATTGCGATGATGGCACCGAAAATAAGACTGATAATGACATCACAAATGATTTCAGTGATGTCACAAAAGATGTTGGTGCCAGTACCAATGACATCACAAAAGAAATTAGTGATGACCGTTGTATTCAAATAAAATAAAAAATAAACTACCTCAGACAGATTAATCCGTTCCATTTGATTCACGATAGTGTTCACTTCCTTTGTGGAAATAAAATCGATTTTATGTTTCACTATTGCAAAGTATTCGTCCTATTCACGCCAGGAGGGTTGTTTTGAATTAATGTACGCGCATATCATTTCGCTATTCGTTGTATGTTATCGCTATTAGAATTTTTACCGTGTTTTTGTCTAATCGTTGAATAGCTGCTGTGTGAATATTTATCTGAGCAGGTTATATGATACTCCCGTAATATAAATACCAGGTTAGGGTTAGGCCATAATTTTATTCCGATTTTCCTCATTTGAGCCAAGCCAAGTGGATACATACCCTGCCCATAGGTTTCAGTCCCTTTACACAACTCTATGTAAAATAGGCGAACAAAATTAGTTACTTCCATATTGGTACACATACTATTGCCGTTGTCAATAGCAACCTGAATGCACAACAGAATTTAAGTTTCTGAGTAGAACGAACAGGGACTTTGATAATCGTCGGGGGCAGCTATGCGTATTCAGGAAGTAGGCCTACTCCAATTTCGGAAGAGAGAGAGAGATTTGTTGTTTCGTCAAATAGAAAAAGAGCATTACAGCGACACTAATGATAAATTCGCAAAGTTGTTCGGTACAGACAGGGGGCATCGATCATCAGAGTCAGCTGCTCCGCCACCCATAAGAGGTTTTGCTATGTTCCCGCGGTGTTGACCGGAAAATGAGCATGTCGTTGCAAAAAAAATTAGAGAATTTGTGTGGATGGTGTATTTTACTTAACACCCCGTTTCACAACCGTGGGGTAATTCATTTCCTTTCTTGTTTCTGTTTGTTATGTATGTATTATTTGGTGACCGTACATTTGAACCCATGCGTATATCCACGGGTTCAATCTATATGCGGGTGCTAAAACCCATGGGTTAGGGTTAGTATGGGTTTAACTATCCGTGAAACAAAAAAAATTCCATAGGTGCAATAGCATACAGGTGCAATTGTCATGGGTTCAAATGTACGTGGGTTCAAATGTAATGGAACCGTATTATTTACACACGGTGATAAATAAAATACCACTATTACTTCCAGGGTAGGATTTTGTCATTCTTGGGGAGAAATTTTGTTGTATTTATTGTGGTAATACTAATAATCTTTAATTGTTAATAATACCCTAATTACTTGTATTTTTCTATGAACTACGTGAAGTGTAAAAAGGCGGGAGTGCGACACTAGCTAAGGATTCCTTAATAAAATAATTCAATTCTTACGCATATTGAGGAAGAAATAAAGATTTCAAAAATAGGCGAGGGAAAAACTCAACGAAAAAAGGTGGGGGACCACTACTTTACTATTTCAGAGAAAGGCTAATCTTAGCTTGGAAGCCCGTATACCTCCTGCCATGCGGTGGCCGCGTGGGCTCAGCGTGCCGCCCGGCCAATTACTTTGTTACGCAATAATATATAACGATGAACTTATGCCGTCATATTTAAAGATTGCGCAACGTCCGATTTCCCTTCGAGCTCGAGTAGCTCGTTGACTCTTTGCAGAATGCTATAGATATAATATTACAAATAGGCGGCAACTCAAAACTAACCAGTTATTGTGCCACCACTAGTAGTTTTGGATTCGTTTTCTTTTATTCTGTTTGTCTTAGTTAGGTTATACAGGGTGTCCAAAAGTCCCTTTACAATTTCAATTTTGTTATGGAGTTGTTATGAATTTTTTTAGGACTTTATGGAAGCCCTTCACTGTATATTTTATGTAATTAATCCAGATACAGTTTTATTTTCGTTGAAAATTTGTAGAAAAGATATTCTCGATTAATCAACATTTCTGCTGTTCATTACAATTTTCTAGTTACTGCTTGATGGTACGACAATAACAAGATAATACCGTTAATTCACGTCAATAATTCAACTTAACCGTTCTCTGCAACCTCGAATTAGAGTTTCTTACATTACAATTAAAATCCAAACAAAAACGCCTTATTTTTGTATAATTTCAGCTGCTCTTGGAATTTCAGTGACCCCGTGACTTTGCTCGGAGATCCTTAGCTTCTGAGTGAGTGCGTGTAGCCCGGATTTGAGTATATTCTCTTGAAGAAATGTTGCCTTGGCTACCATATTAAAAAAAAAAAACTGTACACGCCCCTTTAAAAGTAGCCTATACTATAGGATGTACTGGACAAAAATCTCCCATTCGTAATGCTTAGGTAAATCTTTCTATCTATTCTCTTATGTCAGACCACATAGGACTTGATTTATTGGTTAGCATGGGACGCTTTGGCTTTGAGGAGCCAGAATTTTGCATTCGACCAAGGGGAAACGATTTCGAATTTAAGGGCCATAAACTTTGTACATTTCCCTTCCAAAGTTTCGTAAAGCACGGGTATTTTTCCATAGTTAATGGAATTTCACAAATGGACTGGTGCGACCGGGCGTGACTAGATAGAATAGTTAACAATGAAGTGGTGAATACTCGAAAAACAATAGAAGTTTATATTTCCCATTGATGGTATTTATTACCCGAATATTTAAAACACATTTCGTCACAAAGTGCGGGTTGGCTATCGCGGACATGTGGCTGTCGGTTAGCATACTTGAAATTGTATGGTATTTATGGCTTCAGGGCTTAAGCAGGACCATTTGTAACATAATTTAGTATGAAATGAGGCCTAAAGTTTAAACTAAGTTTAGAAAACACAGTTTTGGTTTTGATAATCGCCCGTCAAGTTATCCAAGTGGAGGCATTCTGTAAGATTGCCATACTAGCTATCCCCGTACTAACTAGCGGTACACAGACGGGAAGAGAGGTTCTACCATGTAAATGAGACGTCCAATCAAGTTTAAAATCCTGCGCAAATAATACGAATATATTTCAATCAAATTCGCTTCGACAAGTCTAATAAATATTTTAGGTAAGGTATCGTAGGAGTCATTTAGGTAATTTGGGCTTCCATAATCGACTTACAAACTGACATACATGCAATAGCGATATTCAATTTTACTTGCTACTGTGAGCTTCACTGTCACAAGTAAGATTGATTACCGCTATTACAAGGTTGCCGCTGACAAGTGCACCAAACGGTCATTTCGCGGTTGACCCGCTCATTCCGGGCAAACTTTGACTATTGTGCTTTTCCTGAATGGCTAATTAAGAATGATTTGATTGATGGACTGGCTAGCTGCCCCTAACTTGGTCTGACATAACAACCATCCGTGAAAGACTGGCCTACCATATAAATACGACTTATAATCGCATTTACTCTCCTATGAAATTAAAAATACGACTTCAACTTTGCTGCGTTATATTCAATTGAATAATTTTAAGTACATTATCGCAATTTCCTATATTTTTTGGAAACTGGATTAATAAAGTTTTATCCGAGAGATGGCGTAGCTGGCTGATTCGAATAGAATTTTACCTACGGAAATATAAATTTTGAGAATTTACATCTTACCGCTCATAGAGCAAAAACAAGTACAGCTAGACGGTTTTAGTAAAAGACAAAAGGAGAGATATTGGAGGAGAACCTGAAAGGAGACCTAAATTTAGATCGTATTATTGGTTAGAATTTCTCAAACCCCGAGTCACGTGGCACTGCCGGGTAGTCGAGTCTGAATCATTCCATGTAGTTTGACTCGAGAGACTTCGAGTCTTTGATCAGCTGAGACTGGAGTCGAACCAATAACTTGTATTAATGAAATATAGATCAGAAAAATGCAGCTATAATGAAATATCGGTACTCCCGAAGTATGCGCACCAAGATGTCGCATAACCTGAACTCTAACCTGGTACACAACGTGAGTTCAGGTTGTGCGCCATTTTGGTGCGCATACTTCAGGCGGTCCGAAATATGATTTTACTTCGTTGTAGTCTCAGTATTGTGACCAGGGGGTTGATGGTCGGACCCCTACCTCCCTTTTTTAATGTAAAAAAAGCTATTTTTTTTTCTGTATCACACAAAGCAATTTTTCGTTTCTTGAAACGTTTTTTAGACACGCAAGACTCCTGAAATCCCACGTCCTCCGGCCCCCGGTCGGCCCCGCTAGCTTTTATGGTCGAACTTGGCAATTATAAATTTCAGAACCCCCTCTTTCAAAAATCCTGTAGCGTGGGAACTTTTTGTTCTAAAAGATCATACGCACTCGCCCAGAAGTGTAAAGTAAATCGTACCGCCGATAACGCCATATAGGAATATCGCGATGCATCACAACCCAGGAAGTGATAAATGATGCGGAAGTCGAATCAGTTCAATCTGGAATTGGCGACCTCTGAGTATTCCCTCGGCGATAATACTTGCTTTCGAAATCGTATTAGAAATTCTGAGAAATATATATATCATCATCTAAAGATCAGTCAGTATCTTTCCGATTCAACGTGGAAAATTACTAGTAACGCTGTAAGCAATATTCAATTCAAAACATCCTCCCAGACAAGATAAGATATAATTATAACAAACGATAATTTAAATATTATGCATGGTCATGTAACAAGCTTGCAGACGACCAAACCGCTGCCGCAAAGGTCGAGCATTCAAATTCTTTAACATTCGATTTAACATATTTTGCAAATTTTTATATGTGTGTATGGGATGGTAACACTATATCAAGATATGTGTGTTTTAGGTCCCCCCGCCCCCTTAAATGAACCTTATTGTCAAGTCTTCTTTCCTATCTGGACTGCTCAGCGACGACAATTAGGTCAGAATGCTCACATTTAATTAAGAATTATTATTCCCAAAGTCACATTCATGACGTGATAATGCCTAAAAATAGTTTAAATAACGAAGTCAGCAAATCAAAAATTTTATCGATATTTTACACTATATGCTTATATTAAATAAATAAATTATAAAATACCAATTGAAAGCGCTTTATTAGAATTCAAATGTAGTCGATAATGCAAAATTGTCAAAGCAGAATCCTTCAATAATTTGATTGAATGTACTTACAACAATAAATTTCTTGTATCTTATATTATTGACTATATTGAAGCATATAAACTCACGCGGCGATTCATATTGTATGTTAACGAAATCTGGACTGCACCAGAGCCAAGGAGTCTTTAAGCGAGGGGTACAGATCGCGAGAGTTTGAGAGCCTTTGCTCTATAATATATTGTATTCAATTCCCTCCACCTGTCGCCAGGTGTTTAATCTTTGAAAGCAGAACATGGTTCTCTTTCACTTAGTTACATAAGAAACAGTTTCACTGATACATCCGTGAAATTGTACCGATATGACTTTGGTTTACGCGCCTGTTCTTAAATCACATGCGCCCGCTAATTTCATTCCAAGGACCAGTTGTCTCAAATGTAATATAATTTGATTCAGTGGATAGAACAGAGTTTATATGAGGTCAATTCGCCTTCGATATGTGGACTGTGTTATCCTTTAGTGAAGTTTGCGACGTTACGCAGCTACGGGGCTGTAAAGCACTATAAATTTGGTCGATACACTAGCTATGAAAACTTGGAGAGAGGGTAAAAAGTTTCGGAAATTCTGATAGAGCACAAACCTTTACACTTTCGACAGGCTTAAATTAAATTTATGTTATATTTGGCCCACATAATTTATTTGTTAGGTTGTTTACGTAGCCTATAAGGTTCTAATAGCTGATCAAAAAGAGCAGGAACTATAGTTCGAGACGGTGACTGCACATTTGAACCCATACATTTGCACCTATATATCCGCGGGTTCAATCTATATGGATCCCCGTGAGTTTGCGGGGAAATTTTTTCATATCGATTACCACCATTAAAGTTCTGAAATTTCGGCTATTTTAAATATTCTAATTTTCAACTTCGGCTTCGGGCCTAGCATATCGTTTTGCAATTTATCCAACAAACATCGTTATCCAGAGGTAGACTGGGGATATTAGCACTTGAGTGGTTCTTTTTAATTTCACTATTGAATAAGTAATTTTACTCGCGGTGAACTTGATTCGGATTTTTGTCATTAAAAATACGACGTTTGAACGATTCCAGACATTTGTATCATTTGTAAGGTTCCCTTTAAGTTGCGCAACCTCGCCGTTGAGTAGTACCTCTAGAGCAGGGGTCACCAACCTTTTCGAAGCCGAGGGCTACTTTTAGGGTACAGATTAAGCTGCGGGCTACCAGTTCAATGTACACTTCTAAAAAAATCAGTTACTCGATTAAGCTTCAATTATTGATATAATTACTGGTATTTAGTGAAGTATACACACAAATAAACTTTTTAGAACAGGGGTCGGCAACCTACTGCCCACGGAACAATATAATCCGGCCCGCGAAGCTTCACTGAATTATAGTAACAAAACAGCTGTTTTGACGATTATATTCCTTACGTAGCAGAATTTATTTTGAGACACGTGTAGACTAAATTATATTATACCCTAACAAGTATATATTTCACAATTACTAGCTTAATAGCCAATAATTTAATTAGACAAATGGCAACATAACACAGAGTAGTTGATGTTAAGTGCGAATGATTTAATGGCGCTGAAAATATTCAAATGGTCAGTCTTCGCGCGCTGTTTAACATGAAACTTCTAATTGGTGTGAAAAATTTGATTCATCGGTCATCTGTTCGGTTTTTAACTTTATAAAAATATGTGCGGCCCGCCAATGACGTGCAACCTTTAATTTTGGCCCGCGAGCGACAAACGGTTGCCGACCCCTGATTTAGAACTATGCTAAGACTTGAAACATTAATGCTCAGAGAAGGAAGCAAATAATTGACCAGTACAAAATTTTTCCAGAGGGAACACTGGTCATGCGGCTTGCATGTTCAGGAAGAGTCTCCGTAGTTTTCCCCTCATGTCGACCTTCACTCAACTTTCTTGCGAAACTGCAAATTAGCGGAATCGTACGGCGTGTCCGTATTATGCAATACGTCTGTAGATTCGACCCCCTCTGTGCAATGTTGCCAATATAAGGCTGAACATTTAACAGTCTCGTCTCATTAACTTAGCAGAAATATGGAAGCGATACGTTTTTTACTGAGAGTCATCGACTATTTTTTGAAGCAAAGTCTTTAGAATCATGTAGTTGTGCTGCTTCCGTCCGTCGCTGCATAAATAAATAGACAGATGTTTTTTGAGTTCGGGGATAATTCACGAGTTTTTCTGCGATGTAGAGGCTTCTTTCCCTTCATTATCGAATTACTGCAATTTTTTTTCCCTAGAAAGTTCCATTTTGTGAAATTTCCTTTCATGTAGCTCTGAGACTATTACAAAATATTAGGTAACTACTAATGGCGTTGTAAATATTCCTGCGTTGAGCTTATTTTGCAGCTGAAACACATACCATCACGGCCGCACATTTCGCTTTCAACGGCCTTAGGTTGTTCGCCCCTGATCTAGCTATTTTCACGCTAACCGGCCTTCCAACATTTCCGTTATAAGGAATATAATTAAATAGACCTATATGTTTACTTCGTAGCGCTCTAGTATATACTTTCCTGTTTTCTGTAATGTTTTGAAACCGCCATACTTGGCGACGAATACTTACAAGACAACTTCCCCGGGTCAAGGAATCCGATTTCCGCATTTTTAACAAATACGGGCTATTTACGTAAGTAGGTTGCCATGTTTTTATCGACCTATTTGTCATCATAAACACGGATTGTTTGCGCTAATCAATATGGCAATTTCGTTTTTGATATTATCGTTCAAGCTCTGTTTACACTATACTGTTTCGTATCGTATTTCGTATCACGTTACACGCCAAGCCTCTCTGATATATAACACAACCAAAATTCAAATAAAAAAATTAACAAGCAGTCAGCTGACTATCCTAAGTGATTCAAGAGTCTTGCTGCACACTAACACAAATATATTTCTGTAACGTTTCGTCTGACCAAGGTCAGACATACGTAGTTCAACTACTGACTGTTTGGGTATAATTAAATCATTTTTCTTTATCAAAACGTAATATTTCTTTTAAATTGTGTCTGTAATCATTTTCAGCGGACTCATCGTGAACAAGAATTAAAAATGCGTTGTACAGTTTTGGATATTATTCTGGTATTCCATTTTTTGACCTGTTTTTGTTTATTCTGTTTGTCTTACTAACAATTACTTAATGGTACTAAGCCAAACATAGAAAGGTGGAGACCTGGAGGAAATTGTAAATTAGATACTAAAGTTTGATCTGTCATGTAACATTCATGGTTTAAGAATATTTAATTTTCGCTGCTTAGATAATGTAGATAATGTATGACCACATGGCAAGTTTTTTAAGGAATTATTTTCAACATCTAATAAGTAGGTAGGTCTTTGATCTGAATTGTATCATTTATTAAATAATTCTTAAATAGATGATGATTAATATTACGCCCACAGTGCCGAGCTTATTGGAAGCCGTGGAATTTTTGTGTGCATGTGTACAGTAATCTGCATATTCAGTACTTATTCGTTTTTGTGTAAGACCTTAGTCGGCGATCGCGAGCTATTTTGAAGATTCTAGTTTATTGCGGTCAAAAGCAGGTTGGCTACCCCTGATATAAGTTACGGTGAGGCAATAAGAATATATTACATGATTATCGAATCGAGTTGTAAAGTTTTATCTCACTACTTACTATTGAATTAATTTATCACAAAGGAATTTTTTTAAAATAATTGTCAAATTAGCAATGCTTCTGAATGGAAGTGAAAGGGAAATTACGCATGCTTATAACTAGACTTACCTACCGTACCAGGAAATAGTTTTGTATGCTCTGCTATAGTTTCAGTTTAGCAGTAGATTTCAGGAATATACGTTACGTAAAATGCGCATTTAAAATATGGACTTTGGAGAACGAACAGATATTTGATCACGACAAATTATGTGAGCTAATTCTCTAAACTTAAAATCAAAATCTAAGTACAACCAAGAAAACCTGAGCGAACTAGCAATAAAATAAATGACTCGAATATACTATATATCGGGCTGTCGTAAATGTTGCTGGTACTAAAATTATCAACCAATCTTGAGAAGGATATATATATATATAAATCTGACCCCGAAGTCTTATATAAAATTGGCCTATATCGAATAAGTCTCCACAACTTAAACGACTTAAATGCTAAGTGATTGGTTCAATTGCGAGCTTTCGCATGTCATTTGAAGCGCGGAAACAAGCAATTTATATTAAAGTTATTTAATAAATCACCACTTTAAAATTGTCCCTCGGATGTAGACTATCGTATACTATATACGATTGCTATTATATAAGGCTCATAAGCTGTCTATAGAAAGCAAACGAGCCGTCGCGCATTCGGCAGTTAAATGTTAAATATAACTTATGTAGGTACAAGTTATTTTACAGATCTTTGACTGGAATTTCGAAGTGCTTGTCAAAAGTCACCGATATTTTATCTATATAGTATATAAGTGTGATCTTAGTATGCTTGTTAATATACCACCTACAGTCCTATACAGTCGCCATACACGCCAGGTGGAGATGAGGAAAGAATGTTGATAGTAAAAGAAGGAATAGTTGCAGCGTCTTATTATTGAATACAATGTTCATATTGTTTAAAATAATTTAATTTATTAACAGCATATCGGCTAGTTTTACCATGTATATACTAATTTGTCACTTTGTATAGTTCAACAAATAATAAAGTAAGAACTTTAAATGGAAAATAGGGCCACGCTTATAGTACCGCTTTTACTTGCTAGTGTCTTAATTTGAATATACCTAACTGCGGGAACTTCCATTGCGTTTAGATTAAGGTATTTCGTTGTTATCTCACATGTTAGGAATTTTCCGTTGATACATGAATAAGGTAAAGGCGATAGGTGTTACTGTTAGGGCAACAAGTCTCCTGTGATTCAGATTATCTGGACGAGTGGTGTTACAACAGGTGGTGGAAAATGTTTTGCAAGGGCCGCATACAGAATCTTTTTTTAAGTTTCGCATTAAGAAACATACCTCTTCTTTTTCAAAGACTATATCATATAGTTCACCTTCACATACCTTTACTAAATATGTAATATTTAAAATATCCCAAATTAAATTTTCTTTTAGCTATATATATATATATATAAGATATAAATATATTTGATGACAAAGTATAAACATATATAGTTTAGAATCAGTGGTTCTCACAGGGTGGGGTAGCGTGAAGCTACTTAAAATCAAAATACTTTTTAAATTTGATCTTGCCCGCATTATTTTGATATTTCGAAACTTTTAATTTATTTCATTATGTACATTCCACGCACATTTTTCTTTTTGAAATAAAACCTATTTTTGCCTTACTATCTGGTATTTGTAGCTTATTGTTAGCTAGTTATTTGTGAGGTGGGGTGCGTGCAAGGCTTGACAAATTCTAAAAAGCGGCTTGAAAGTTTTAGAACCGCTGGTTTAGATAATCTAAATCAAGTTTAAAAATATGTCTACATTTTGTATGTATTTGTTGGAGATTTCACAACTTCCTCCAATGCTTTGACAGGCGCAGTTTGACCATCCGGGAGTTACAATGATAAATCGTCGCAAAACGTTTCATATAATAGCGAAAGAATGAAAGCACTTGGGGTTTGTTTAAATACTTTGGTATGAGGTAGATCCGGGTCTGAATCGATATGACTACTCTTATTCCCAATATAGTACACAGATATAAATATGCAGAAAATTAATATAATTTGAGCGTGTTTTTTGTGATACGTGTTTAGCTTCTTCTGTTTTCCGGGAACAAGAATTTCAAGAAAGCGTCACAATTGTCTAAACATCGTTTTGTTCTCACTCTGCTCTCGCATCCCATACCCAACATGGACTGTCAACCGGACCTGATACCGGTTTCTCAGATTTTTATTTTAGTTTTTTTTTTCCAAATTTAGGGGGTGGTATATATTATGTTATTGGTGATAAAACCATTTGTAACCTATAAAATTGTTTTAAGTATTTTATTGATTATTTTCACCGGAATATGAACCACTTTCTGAATATCCAAATACTTTTTTTTATTTAGTGTTACATGAAAGTTAGAGAGGTGGGGTGTTCGAAATTTTAGGGACGGGAGGGGGGTGCTGTAGGAAAATCACTGCCTGATACCATCTTTAATATGCGTAAGTTGGGTTTTGCTTTTCATCGGGAAAGTCCGCACACAAATCCGTAAAGGACTTATATACAGAGTGGATTGAACGAATACCCGTAGACTTAAATATTATTTTAAGCTGCAGCTTAAAAATGTACTAAAAATTGGCTATTTTCGTCTTATTTTATCAGCAACCCGCACAGTTGGAGAAAAAATAAGTGCATGAGTTATATTTATAATGGATTAGTGACAAACGGAAAGCGCTGCGGGGTAAGTGTACACGACACAAAGACTAAATATAAGCCGTCTAGCTCGTTTTAATTAAAGCATGTTAAAATAGAAATTGATGTCGGCGATGTATTTTGTATCTGGCTTTTCGATATTTAATGGGGATCTTGTTATCCTACTTATGAAGAAAGTTTATAAAAAGAAATTGGTGTATTTGAATCAGTAATAAGTAGTTTATTTTCTCAGCATGCTAAAAATATGCACTGAACATACAGAATATTAACGGAAACAAAAATGGCATTTATGGGTGAGGCGCAAAAAATGCTACGCTGTAATATAGAATGTAGGATGTCGACGGGTTTGTGCTGTTAATGTAAAACTAAATTGCCAATGAAAATGTAGGGAGGGGCAGGGTTCACGTCAAGCTAAATTTTCAACGTTTGCTAAATAAATACCGTAATAAGTCATTTCCGTCTTACCAGACACCATATTGTACCTTAACTTTATGCATCAAAGAACGTATAGTTCCGGTAAATATAGATTTGTATATATAGAACTAAACTGACTTGCACTACATGATTTTGTCGTAAATTCCGGCATATAGTACGCTGAGTAAAACGCGGTACCGTCTTGTATGCCCAAGTTATTTCCGTAGGCTTACCGAACCACAACACACCTTCGAAACGCCCATTATGATCGGATTAACTTATTGCGTCAGAAAAGTCTTTAATGGTTGTTCATGACGACTGCCGGTATTGTTTATTACGTGATAATGGCCACGTGAGGAATTCGCGCCGTATGACCAGTTGTGAGATATACCGGTACATATTTAAACTATATTAGTTCATTTTTATAGCATTTTAACTTTATATTTTTAGGAAAATTTAACGCCATGAAGAAGGCAAATATTGTCTGACTTTCGCGGTAATCCCAAGCCCGAGTTGCGCCCACAGCTGCGCGGTTTCCTGTTGTATATACAAATATATTAGACTGTAGAGACCATATACCGGTATATATAGCTGAATTAAGATGAAAACTTGCGCTGTACAAAGTAAAATACAGTGCGTACTTAAAACAGCGGTAAAACAAACTCCATCGAGTAAACGCCAAGGACAAAATTATTGTGTTGAAGCTACTCAAGAAATTTGTCTAGAGGCAGAAGAATGCGATTTTACCAAGGCCATAGCAAGTGAAAAGTTTGATGGAACTTGCTGTCATGTAAGAATTAATAATGGACGGTTAATGCTATGGGCTAGGTTGGATAGGAAACCAAGCAAAGGTGCCGATAAGAGGTTTAAAGCATATCAGAGAAAACATAGAGAATGGAAGCTTACAAAAACTGGTGAAGAGCCAATTTTTCAATGGAAGTTTCCAAATGATTTAAAAACTGTTCCAGATGAATGGATTCCAGCAGATGACATTAAAATAGATGATTTCACTAAATTTCCAATCCCTGACAAAAACGGACATATCCCAGGTTGGGTTCCAGTTGAAAGTACGAACCCACAATACTGCTGGCACTCGTCAGTCATAGATTATAACACTGGTATGGCATTGACTTTAAAACTATCTAGTGACACCAAAAATGGCGACAAAGCAGTTGAAATTTCACCAACGCCTCTTGCTGATCTAGACAGAAAAACTCTCGAATTGATTGGAACTAATATTAATGGAAATCCATATGGTTTGGGTAGCAAAAGTAAGCCTTTCCATGTATTAGTTGAACATGGTTGTATATCTGTATTAGACTTACCTCAAAGCATATCATATGAATCAATATATACATGGTTTACCTCCAATTCTCATGCGTCTGTTGAAGGAATTGTTTGGCATTTTTCGTCAGGTAAAATGTTCAAGTTACATCGTCACCACTTAAAGTTGTCATGGCCGCAGAATGATGTGAATCCACTTTTACGGGACCGTCCTGTGATCATAAAAACTGGCAGTTTGCCTTCTAAAGAAAATTCTTCTAATTCAAAATCTATGTTTAATTATTTGTTTTCATTGAATAGTACATCGTTTTCAAAATTTCGAGATATTTTTGAAATTAGTGAGTCAGTAAATGGTGCTGTTTAGTTGCTTGAGTTTATAAATTCATATATTCTATGTCTGCTAGCTATTTTTGATTGTTTCAGGTGTACTTTATTTCTATCCTCGTCCTGTCACTAATAAGAATTGTTTAATTGGATTGTACAGAGTTTGATATTTCGTTAAATATTAGTAACTTCTAGTCTAGAGCCCTGCTCATATGGAAGTCGAGAATATACCTCAAGAAAAAATGCAGCTGTTATTTTTTTTATCACAATACTAAAAGGTACAATTTTTTCGTAATGAAATTGAAGGTATTTAAATTCAAAACAAGAAGAAGTTTTGGATATGGTGTGAATATAAATAAACCTGAAAAATAATTTCTGATTTTCTTTACATTAGATGATGCTTTGGTAGTCATTTTGCTTGGGGGGTAAAGTTTGCCTTTGTTTTAATTTGGATGTTTTTGTTACATTTTTTACAAACAAAGTCTCTTATCTTATCAGTAGAAAACCCGTGACGCAAACACGGATATGGAAGTTTCTGTTTATTCCCGCGATTAAACTTTGGAAGCACTTGTTTCTTTGACAAGTTATTGAAAGTTGCCTGAGTCAACAGTTGAATAGTGTCCTTATATATAAGTGTTATTGCGACTTTAGAAAAATAAATATTGCACCATTCAATATCATAATTAAAAGTTTAGGCTTCTTATCAAATTTTTTTTTTATAGGATTAAAAGTGACACACTCAATTTATTCGCACATAAGTTTTACAGACAAATTCCAGAAATTTTCATATACAAATAGTTTGGTATTTCAGTTTTTTGCTTTAAAAGTATTTTTTAATTATATACCAGATTTATCAAGCAGAACGATTACCGGTATATTGAACTAGAATAAGTTTGGTAAAACCATAAAAATATCAAAGTCTACAGAAAAAAGTCCTTTTTCTTTTGAAATATACTTTTTTGTTTAAACTAAATTATGAGTTCCTTGCCCATGGCACACCCACTCTGACATTATTTATCCAAGCACCAAGGTGAAACTGGTAAAGTCTTGTATGTCATGTTTTTCAGTAATTCATTAATTTTCTACTATATAATGACGTATTCCCGATATGTAAATAAATTTTACGCTTTGCTCAAAGTTCCCGCCTACAGCACTCATGTTATACCTCCGACACACCAACTCTAATTTTATTTGTTCGGGTGACAGGGTGATGCAATTACTTTTACAACCATATGCTATTTTAGCGTACAGTGCTGAGTGCCTTGTCCCATATGAGTCAAGCTCACGTATACTAGTTTTTATAATGATATATTTGCGAATTTGTCAATTTTTCCTATTTAATGATGTATAGTTAACTTGCTTTAAAATTATTCTCCCGAGATTTCAGATTTGGTATTTCAGAATTCTCAGTCTTATGCTTATAAATTGCAATAATTTTTCATCGAAATAAGGTGTCTCTATAACCAACCAATAACCCTCTATGAAGGATGCAAATTGCGACTCTGACCATATATTAACATGAGGTATCAAATCCGCCCCCCCCCCCTCCCCTATTTGATTTAGGTGACATATATCGAATATCCTTGCATATAATTCGAGTTCGAAACTCAAAAAAAGTTGCCAAACTATGGGGTCTGCTTATTACAAGCATACCCCTGATAGCACTAAAAATTTGGCATATACGCGCATAACTCTGATGCATATATGGTTATCATTTTCGGTGCTGCCGAAGTATGCGAACCAAGATGGCGGACATCGGAACGTAACATGGGTAACAGGTTAGGGTTAGGCGATAATTTCTTTCCAATTTACCTTATTTTAGTCCTATTATCAGTTCGAAGACTAGCCAAGAGCCTCCCGTAGTATTTATACCTAAAATTATGGCCTAACCCTAACCTATACACATATTACATTCCGATGTCCGCCATCTTGGTTCGCATACTTCGGGAGCCCCTCATTTTCATTAAATGATGCATACGGCGTGTCACGATTTGTAGGGTCGGCTTTTATGCAAATTTTATCAAATTCACGACTTTAGGCCCTTTTTTAGGGGGCTGCCTCATAAGCGAGATCGACTTATATGGGAGGATATACATTGCCTCATGCTATAGTATTACCTGTAAAGGTGCATATCAAATTCTATGGAGTTACGGTAATTGGAATTGCTGGTGCATCCCCCTTTAATCTGTGTAGTGTTTCCATCCAGGTGCTGCTGCCTTACTGTTTATTTATTATTGAATATTGTAATTCGATAGTTTTCTGTGTAAAGCTAGACAACCAATGTGACATATAAATTTATTTTTGGGACGTCAACCCCAATTCCACCTCTAAATATTATGGCACCATATTTTACTTTATATTTATTGGCCAATAATGACCCCACCCACACAGAACACGCCCCCTACTCATCTCTAAATCTGACTTTGGGACAAATCCACTTCAACATTTCAATATCTAACATTTTTGATACTTTTGATTGGCCCTACACGGTACACACCCACTTGTCTGATTACAGACTTCAATAAGTACTTAAAGCTTAGAATACTTTCATCTTGACATCATTTTTCCAGTACATCACTGCAATCAAGAATTGAATCTGTAATTTTTGACGTTTACAGCCAGGCATTGCAAGGATTTTTAGTGAGGGTTTACATCCGTAGCATAATAAGAAGGCAATTCCGGCTGTGAAAATAAAACTCAAAAAAGGTATAATTATCGGACGAGTTCCAATCATGGGAGACGCGAATACTAGTGCCTATGAAACGACGACGTGCAATGGGGGTGTGAAAAGCAGTCGATCAGACAGTTTGGAAAAAATTGACCCATTCGCAGTCGAGCAGGAAGGTCTTCTAACTGAAGAGGTAATTTTTTTCTTACGAGTCGTATGTTCTATCACAAATAGTGCTTGTTTTACAAAATGTGCCATCAGGTGGAATTGAAGCCAACTTCATTTACATTCAGAATTCTTCCAGGTTTTCTGTTCCTGATGGTTCTTGGGAGTTATTTTTATCTTATGTTTTATGCAAAATTCACTTACCGTAATTCAGACAATATGTCCATAAGAGTAATTATTAAAAGATATGAGATAGGTATTAGGCTCGTGGATTATCCATGTGTATATTCGTAACAATTCATTTTGGTATCTTGAATATACATGCCGGTATCAACCTCTTACGGGCACACTTCCCTCTCCTGGCCCGCGAATATCTATCAGCTTCTATTTATTTTGGCCCCCGTTCAATAAACTTTGGAATTCAACAAACACTAAATTGAGACGAATAGGTACTTAGCTCTGTGAATATATAATATGTTAAATTTTAAAATGTGGGCAAAAGTTATGTTTTGGCTCATTGAATAATTTGATGATTTAAATAAATAGAATCCCACAAAAAAAAAATTATATACTTTCTGTAAAACAAATTGTTCCAATCCATATTTGGGTATTATCACAAATATCTTAAATTTAAAAATACTAATATCATATGAGCATAAATAACTCCAGAATAAAAAAATATTCTCATATGCTGAAGTTTCGCGGAGGAACGTTAGTAATCTGTTAATATTCAAATTTTTTAATTTGTTAATAAAGCGCTATATCATAAGGGCATTTCAACAAGTCAGGACATTAATAATATTATATTGAAATATAATCCAAAATAAAATGCTCTTAAATTTTAACAGAATTTTAACGAAGAAATATTGATAATTGTTCAAATTTTTCAATAGCTTACAAGTCTTTAATTTTCAGGATAAAAGTGACAGCTCATCTGATAGCTCCGACTCCGATGGACAAATAAAAGAACGTCCGGCCTGGGATAATAAATTCCAATACATTATGGCCGCACTCGGGTTCGCTGTTGGTCTCGGAAATATTTGGAGGTTTCCTTACTTGTGTCAAAAGAATGGGGGAGGTAGGAATTGAATTTGTGTTGAAAATAATAAAAAACAAAAATTTCAATCAGAAAAATGGACTGGAATTTGGGATAAAAAGCTATAAAAACATTGTCCGTCATTACCGATTAAAATCGATAAGTATATGTTGATAGGTATTTGTCTGCCTGTCTGTTAGATGCACGCGATATCTCACGAAAGCAAGGCTGAATCTGCTCCAAGTTTTGCATGTGCATTCATCATATGTTCGACCAGGAGCCTATTGAATTTGGGTGAATTATGTCGTATAATTAGCAAGTTATTAATTAATTAGTGATAGAACACAAGGTGTCACTATGGAGTAACAGCGCTGTTTTGGGGGATCCTATAACTTTCGATCGATAAGTCTTAGGTCTCTGACCGATATTCTCGTTTAGTGTCTTGCTCGATTTGTAACCTAATATCTGAGTAATGGCAGAGTGCTTTAAAAAACAGAAGCTCCCTACATATCATAAGTGCATGCTTTTCTAAAGAAAAAATAGTGAATAAGCAAAATTTGAGCAAATTCATCTGTTGAACATGACCAAAGTCAGAATAAAGAGTGTCCTAAAATCCATTAATTCGAATACCAATTTTGTAGGTTACCTTCATTTTGGGACACTTGATGTTCAAAGATATTTTCAAAATAGTAAATTATTCGGTTCAGCCATTTTTGCTCTCATCTTGTGACTAGAGCCATGTTCTGAGTGATCAACATATAAAAAAAATTTAAATTCAAATCTTGTTCTTATCTTTATCAATTTGTAATTTGATCTGTGAGTGAAATACGTTATCTTGTGCACTCAGTTTTGCCCTCATCTTGTCTAAAGCGTTAGTCTGAGTGATTAATGATAAAAATCTTCCACAGGTGCTTTCCTAATCCCATATTTCGTCATGTTGTTTCTGGAAGGATATCCGTTGTACTTCTTGGAACTTGCCGTTGGTCAAAGCATGAGGAAAGGTGCAGTGGGCGTGTGGAGTCATATACACCCTCAATTAGTTGGGGTTGGATTTGCCAGCATTGTGGTAAGTTCTTTCATGGGTACTCCCGTAGTGTATGTGCCAGGTTAGGGTTAGGCCATAATTTTATTCCGATTTTCCTTATTTTAGTTCTATTACGAGTTCGGTGGCTGTCTGTGTTAGCCAAGTGAATATACCCCCTGCCTATAGGTTTCAGTACCTTTACACGACTTGATTTAAAGTAGGCGAACAAAATTAGTTGCCTCCATATTGGTACACACACACCTGGAGAGCTCTTTTTCGTATGTCAAACATTTGACGGAAAATAAATAAGATATTTTTAGCATGCTGGCACATTGAATGATCTGCCGGTGTTTGCGTCCATAAGATGTTTCACAATTTTGAAATAGTAAAATTGAAATGATGAATTCTTTAAATTGCAAAAAGACTTTCTAAACATCTTATATATATATCCATAAAAGGTAAAAGTAAATGGTTAATGGAAATTTTCTATTCCAGGTTTCTCTTCTTATTGGTCTATACTACAACATGATATTGGCTTGGACATTATTTTATTTATTCAATTCATTTCGCTCTGAACTACCATGGGCAAAATGTCCGGAAAATAACGGAACAATTGTTCACGAATGTGCTGTTAGTTCGTCCACAGCTTATTTCTGGTATCGAGATACTTTGGATATTTCTGGCTCTATTGAGGAAGGAGGTAAGATTGCCTTTGCATGATTCTGTTTAGTTGTTCATTGCACATTTGCTTTGATATAGCCCAGGGGTGGCCAACACGGTGACCGTTAATTTGAACCCACTAGATTTGAACCATTTACATTTGTTTGAACCCATGTGTATATCCGCAGGTTCAATCTTCATGCAGGTGCTAAAACCCATGGGTTAGGGTTAGTATGGGTTCAAATATCCGTAAAACAAAAAAAATTTCCATAGGTGCAATAGTATGCAAGTGCAATTGTCGTGGGTTCAGATGAGCGTGGTTCAAATGTACGCGGGTTCAAATGTACGTGGGTTCAAATGTACGCGAGTTCAATTGTAATGGAACCGGCCAACACATCGATCAGATTGGAAATTAAGTTCACGTACATTTTTTGGGTGACTTTATTAACAATATGTCAATCACAAAATATTACAAAGATTTTAATCTATCTCAATAGAAGACAGGTTCGCCAACCCTGGTATAGCCCATTGGGTGTATTATTTGAACCCTGAAAATAAAAAAATTTGTTTTTAAGTTTATGCGGCTTCGTGCATTTGTATATTGATGAAACTAGTAACCTTAACCAACTGCAACACCAACATCAAGTTTAATACTTACACTGCTACGCTTTCATGCCCATAATAGTTGTCCATATTGATTGGACCTTTCTACCCTTTTTTTTCTTCTGGGGTCGGATTTGTCACAGGATCCTGGGCTAGCTTGATGTCGCGTATAGCTAGTTGCCAGTCCATTCTATGATGTCGTCGTACCACTGACGTCTAGGCCTGCCCCTCCCTCTTTTTCTATTTTGAGTACTAAAATATTTCAACTTTTTTGATGAGTCATGATCAAAAATCTCCCCTCTTTCTGCCCAAAATAAATGAGGTTTTCCAATATTTCATTTTATTCCAGGAGTGGCAAATTGGAAAATGGTTGTCAGTCTCTTCATAGCTTGGGTTTTAGTATTCTTTGGAATCATCAAAGGAATCAAATCATCTGGCAAAGTCATGTATTTTGCAACTATATTTCCATACGTTATATTGATCGCGTTCTTTGTTCGAGGCATGACACTAGAGGGAGCTGCAGCAGGAGTTGTCCACATGTTCAAGCCTGACGTGAGTTGTTTACGAAGTTTCAGGTTTTGGAGTTAGTAGGTTTGTCCTACCCATGACACACTGCACTACGCAGACTTTCAAACATCTCATAGGAGTTTTAAACCTATCATTACCCAAAACATACCGGCAAATCTTATTTACATTCAAGTTTACAAAATATGTACCCGTATGTAAATAATTTGATATATATTCAACAGCTTGGCATTTCAGAAGTCATCTGTAACTTTGCTTGAATATAAGTCTTACTTACGGTACTTCAGAGTCAGTGCACATAATGCACCATTCTAATTCTATATAGTTTCATTAGCTCTCAAGATTTAATGAGTGATCTTTTGAAACTTCGCTCACGTAGATGAGACTCGCTTACTTCTGAGTGAGTGTGCACGACTATGTTTCGAGCAAATTTTTTCTAAAGTATGTTTTCTATTCCAGCTCACAAGACTTGTTGACCCAGTAGTCTGGCGAGAAGCAGCAACTCAGATATTCTTCAGTCTAGGACTTGGCTATGGAGCAATCATCGCTTATTCAAGTTATAATCCATACAATAATAATTGTAAAAAGGTGAGACAGCATTTTCTAATGAAAGATCTGGTCCTTTAGGTGTCCTTTAGCGACAGTTTGCCTAGAGCAGCGTTCCTCAAACTTTCTTTTTCTGGAACACCTACGCTTATTATCTTGCCTCGCGCAACACCAAGAAATTAGAAGGTAAAATTGGAGTGTGGTTTCAAAAAAATTCAGCCTATGGTAAAATTAAAAAGTTCGTTTAAATTTACGACCCAGAGTCGCCGGAGTATGTCCGAGATCGCCATGGTGACCCATTTAGTAGAAATCATCAAGCCCACTGTCTTCTTCTCAACGTGATAAACATTAAAATCCTATTCTGAATCTGCAACATATTTCTCTTCCAGGATGCCTTGTTTGTGGCTTCAGCTAACAGTTTGACTTCGGTATTTGCTTGCATCACTGTTTTCTCTGTTCTCGGATTTAAAGCAAATCTGGCGACCAAGGAATGTATGGAAGTGTAAGTTATCATTGTTTTAAATTGAATGTGGTGTTCTAGAACAGGAGCTTTCAAGCCTGGACTCCTCCCAATATATTGAAATTTTCTGTGACCCTGTCGGTTATGCAAGCACACCGCTTCTCATGTCCTTCGATCAAAATCTGCATTGTTATGCAACGGTGCCGCTTCTCTGATCCTATATATTCCTTTGAGTTTGTTTTACTATCAAAAGTCAATAGATATAGTACTCTGTGTGAAACCGGTGTGCACTTTGCGAGCCCTAGAATTTGTTGCGTGCCCACCTGCGGGATCGCGACCCACAGTTTGGATAGCCCTGGTCTTAAACAGTGACTCTTAAGCTTTCATAGTTCATCCCCCTTCCAAGGACTCTCAACACTTGGGGTCCCCTCTTTGTCATTTAAAATACTAGTTTCTCGATTGGCACGTTTCCACTGGTTCTTTTATTTACCATGTTTTATAATAAAGTAAAAAAAAAAAACTGAAATAAAAGAATAAAACGCAGTACACCCAAAGATTTAAACAAATCAATTTAGGAACGAGCATGGGAAATTGCTATTATATTATTTATCAGCCCCCCTTCTGAAAAAAACGAAATTGCTGAATTATGACAATGATGGTAAATGTTAAAATATATTTGCAATTAAATATAGCCTATTTGAATATCATAAATTTAAGATTTCACTAATAATTTCATTTTTTCGCAGTTGACATCAGACAGTTAAGAATATACCGTATATAACATTGATATCGTTTGTAAAAGTTTTGGTATTTTTCCATCGTCTCTTCAGCGTTAATGATTTGACGAGAATAAGGAAGTAAACTGTTGATGTAATTGTTGTTATCCTGTATTGAACTGCATAATGAGGGAAATCGTTTTAAATTTTCATTATGACATCATAAAGTTATGTATGACCTAACAATGCCATTTCAAAACAAACTGACTCAAATTAGTGTTTACTGTTCAGTTGACATCAAATGACTTGCCGATGTGGTCTATGCACTGCAAATATAATTTTTTTTTCATATTGTTCACCTCCCCCCTTTTCTGTTTTGTTCTGACATAGAATGATCCTATTTTTCATTTAAATTTCACATATTTTGACGAAACAAGAGAGACATCACACAGTGCCGTTTTTGTTACTTTATTGCAACGCTCGATTTAATGCTTAGAATGATTGCTACCTTTATTACCGCAAAATGAACTCTCTGTTGGATTCCGTAAAATAGCTGATTCAATTGGTATGCGTATACTAAAATTAGCATGGTCTGGTTATAACAGACTTTGTCGCATAAATTTGACATTAGTAAAACTGATATATGTAAAATTATTACCCGGTTGCATAATTTTCAATTTTTTCCACCGATGCCCTGATATGAACATTGAATTAAGTTCTAAAATGCATATAGAGCGGAAAAATACAATACTTTTTTTCGAATCTGTAATTAATAACATCATAGCGTATTTCAAGCGAATTGAGCATTAGCACTCGTTCATTTCTCTGTATAACTCAGGAAATGATGACGCGTCCTTTAAAAGTAATAACGCTGGTTTATACTGTGAGTTATGAATTTCTATTACTGGGAAAATTACTGGTATAGTTTCATCCCAGGGGAAAGGATGGCTGATAATACAGCAAGCGATTCTTTGAAACACTCTACAATTATTGAGATTGCAAAAATTGGATAATTCAGCATTTTAAATAGGTTCTAAGATAATATTTTCTATCAACGAATATCAAGTCTATGCTTCCGAAAACAAATAATTGGCTAACTAATCCCATACCTGACATGGACTGGTAACTTGACGAGTGGCCATATTTCGGTATGATTAAATCGTTTTAAAGGCTTTCCTCCTCCCGGGATAAATATGTAAATCTATATCACACATTGCATAGGCCAAATTCTGTGAATATTTCATTCCAATTCGATAATAGTTTTAGTTGAATCTTGAAGCTGAGTTACAGCCACATCGCACTTAGACAATCTCGCATAGGTAGTATTAGGGTGATAAATAGAAAAACACGATGACACTCTTTGATGCGCTCGCGAATTATTGACCGTCCAGCATTCTATCAGGCGTAGCCAAGAGTTGCCAAGGGGTTTGTTCTGAAATATCCAATTGCCAAGTCATACTGTATCATCTGGCTTCTGACCTTTAACCCCCCCCCTCCACAATGGCCCCCCTACACGCACTAGTTGCTACGATAATAATCCCCTTTCATTCTTTTAGAGCTAAACATTCCATCATTTTTAACAGGAATCGTCAAACAGTTCTCACTGCATTCCCTGAATCATACTTCATGAAGAATTCATCCTACATTGAGTTTCTTCAACACATGGATGAATTGAATTCAACTTATCCAGATATTTTTCAAAATTTATCGATAGCGAATAGGAATTGTAGCATTGAAGAAGAATTGAAAGAGGTTTTGTATATTCAATGAACGTATTATGTTTTTGTTATGTATAAACCGAATCAAAATTATTTTGAGCAATCAAACTTTCACAGCACGATTAAATTGTCCTTTAGCTTAGGTTATTTCTTGAAACTGTAAAAAATTTAAAATCAAACAAATAATTTTGAAAGTATTTCATATAATAATTATTTATTTGTTTTGGCTATCCACGGTAATGCTACGGTTATGGGAATGGGGTTTGAGAATTCTGACCTGCAATGCCGTCAAAATTCAAGTTCATCACTTTAGTCTGTATTTTATTTCTGAGCGAGTGTGTATGACCTCCTTATTATAAGCAAATCCTTCAAAAAACTGAACTTTAATTTTCTTGTTTCAGATCGGTCAAGGAACCGGACTCGCTTTTATCGCATTTGCAGAAACAATTCTAAGTTTTCCTGGCGCCCCCGTGTGGGCCGTTTTATTCTTTTTCATGCTTCTATGCATCGGGATGAGTTCAGAGTTCGGGATATTACAAGCTTTTATCACAATGGTTCTGGACTTTGGGTATAAAGTTTCAAAATTGAAGTTGACGTCTGCACTATGCTTAAGTAAGTAATAAAATTGAATAACCATGGTATTGGTGGGTCTAGTGCAGGGATGGGCAATTACTTTCCTAAGTGGGCCACTCACAGATAATAGGGTGCTCCCGAAGTATGCGAACCAAGATGGCGGACATCGGAACGTAACAGGTTAGGGTTAGGCGATAATTTTTTTCCATTTTTCCTTATTTTAGTCCTATTATCAGTTCGAAGACTAGCCAAGAGCATCCCGTAGTATTTATAGCTAAAATTATGGCCTAACCCTAACCTGGTACACATATTACATTCCGAAGTCCGCCATCTTGGTTCGCATACTTCGGGAGCCCCGATAATAGACTTGGTTACTGGGCTGGAGGTTCGAAACTTGATATGAAACCATGAAGGAAAAACTGTTTATTCACAAATAACTAGCATCAATAACTATTGCTTGCCTGCCTGCTATTGAGGGGAGCTCACTCTGATGACTCTATGGTCGTATTGCTTCCCCCAGTTTATACCAAATAAACTTGTGTATTTTTATATATTTTATTGCACCATCGCTTGTTTTCTGGTTGACGAAACAATACATCTCTCTCTCTTTCGTTCACTATAATATAATATATGAATACGTCATAAAAAACAGGAAAGCCAAAACTGAACAACCTACTATTCCGAATACATTTTCAAATAATTTCATAACTAAACAAATTGATTTGGACAATCAAATGATTCTTTAGGTTGAATTGGTTAAAGGGTTCACCTTAACAGAGTTTTTCCCATTCACCATTCTCATCTAAATAGACTTTCTGAGCAAAGTTTGAAGACATCTCATAAGAATATTTATAATTGCTAATCCATCATTTCTCATTCTCAGGCATGTTTATAATCGGTTTGATCTTCACGATGAGATCCGGGAGTTATTTCCTTGACATATTCGATGGATACTCAGCTACGTTTGGACTTGTTTCTGTTGCACTCTTCGAAACAATTGCAGTTGCTTGGGTCTTCAAACTGGAAAAGTGAGTGCTTTATGTTATTTATGTATTGAACTCTGTTTAGGCAAGGGCCAGTTACATGCGAACCTTTGGGCCTGGGTTCGACATGTTTTATTGATATCGGAGCCGTAGTTCAAAGTCAAATCAAGTTTAATTTTCAGTAAAAATCAATCATGAATACACACATTACGAGAAAGTGATAATTACAGTTTTACTGGGGAAGGGAAGTCGCTGCAAGCTAAAACTGGTTATGTATCAAGTGCGATATCAAGGGTTGCATTTTGGACCTCTCCGAGTTATTTCAAACTTGTAATGCTGATAATCAAAGAAAAATTTCCGACGAACTCTAAAATTCGACGAAGCGTTCTCAACAGATAATTAAAGAATAGACAAAATTTTTTAGTAATATACAGGGTGTCCATAAAGTCCCTTTACAATATCAATTTTGTTATGAAGTCAGTTCTCAGTAATTGTTCGAGTATTTTTACTTCATTCAATCTGCGAGGGCCAAAACAATATATGGTATCGATAAATTCACTTTGAAAGTTTAAAAAATGTAGAGGACTTTAAAGACAACCTATATATTTCGATATATATTATATCTTTCCGTTATGGGTGATCGTGGTTAAAGGGATGTGCTTTGCTCGTCTCACATATTTGGCACAACTTTGATAACATTGCAGTTTCATCTCAGATTCAAATTTCATGCTCACCACTCTAGGGTGTAATGAATTGGGTTGGAATGCTGAACCAGATAATAATCCAGTCCTGCCAACCTGAAGCAGCTTTTCGTCAAGCGGTGACAGCTTGTGCAAAGGGTTGTTTAGAGCAAAACGAGTATACATTGTTTTTTTCTTGTAAAATAACCAGTCCACTTTTTTTATTTTTCAGCTTTGAAAATGACATTGAAAGAATGATTCACTCAAAACCAGGGTTGTATTGGAGAATATCGTGGAAATATACGTGCCCATTTATTATGGTCGTTATTCTAATCGCAAGCTTCGTGGACATGTTTCTCAATCCACCGAGTTACTACGCTTGGAACAAAGACACCGGCACGAAAGACGAGTTAACTTATCCACCATGGGCTGTGTTTATTATCGTATTATTGATACTAAGCTCGATGCTCTGTATCCCGTTATTTGCGGCTCTCGTACGTTTCGGAATTTTCGACCCGAAATGGATTGGTGTGAATTCCTATGGAAGAAATAAAAGAGCAGAACAAAATGATAATGATGATATCGGAGTTACGGAATCTGCAACTCCATTGAATTTAAATTCTACGAACAAAGTTTGATTTTCGATATTTATTATCCACTAGGTGGCATATTTTTTGTGAACTGTCCAACACATTTGAAAATATGTTTCAGTGTCGTTTTCAGTTCGGAGCAAGATTAAAATCTACATGGGCGCGCTGCTAAGTTATTAGCTTTTAATGACGCTGAAAATTTGCCATTTCGAATGAACTAAGCACTCCGTAAGAAGCACATAGTTATAGAATCCAAAGGAGATTTATATTTATGGATTATTGAACAGATTCTGGTCGTTCCTTAAACATGGCGGCATCATATCATTTCTGTTGAAATGGCATTATTCTGGCCAGACACAGTTTACTGATTTTTATCATTTGGGTATTATTACTCCGTTATAGTCTAAATACAGAGAAGTGTAAAATAGCGGCATCAGCTCTGCCCTGTTGATATGGCATTATTCTGTCCAGACACAGTTCACTGATTCTTATCATTTCGACATTTTTACTGCATTATAGTCTAAAGACAGTGAAGTATAAAATAGCGACATCGGCTCTTCCCTGCTGAAATGACAATATTCCGGCCTTTCACGCATCATTGATTTTTGTTGAGATAAAGTTTTAATAATGAATGCTTATATCTTTATATTACATAGTATGAAGTGTTATGAATTGGAAACATGGAGCATTTTCATCTACTTCAATTAGTTATGGTTGGCGGTTGAAACATAGTATTATTTATTGGAATCCATTTTAGTTTCCGGTAAAAGAAAATCATTAATGCGTGTCATATTTCGGACATATTGGGGTGCTCCCGAACCCTCATTTACCCTTTTATGTGTCAGTATAACTCTTCTCAAGTGCTTTCAACATGCTATGAGCACGCTTTTTCTAATCTGTATTTATATATACGCTTTAGATCTAGAACAATTAACCCGTTATTGAGTATTCTCTCACCCGGACTGACAATTAGACAAGGAACATCCCCCTTCATTACCCCTTTTAAAATCCCCCCACTTCTACGGCGGCTCCCTATCGTTTCAGGGGTGCATTTAGGAGAGCCCCCCTTTTACCCCCACAAAATAAAATCCCGCTTCAACATAACAATGGACTTACTTGCGAGGCCTGCCACCTCTAAACCCAAGAACCATTAGTCCCCCATCTTATTTTAATATTAACACTCAAACTAGCCTAACTTTCCTTCCACTATTATAAATATGAAAATTATTCATATGCTTAAGCTTTGAATATATTTCTATTGAATATCGAGGAAGCTCAGTTTTAAAAATGCTTCATGCTATTGTTAATGTTCAATATTGTTTTTGTTTCTCTATATTTATTATTTTCAAACATATATTTTGAATTTAACATGGGATAGCAGCTTTATTTCTGTTTTAATGTTTATTCAAATTCATTAGCCTTATGGCTATACGATGTAACAACTCAGTTTTTAATCACTATGTTTGAGCTTTAAGTGTATGAAGGTGCAACATACTTATTTCTGCGCTTAATCAGCTAGGACCGTTGGTAAACTATTTCCCCTCCTAAGTTGGGGCCTGTGAAATTTCAATATTAGACTCAGGGCCATTTAAATAAAAACTTTCATGAAAGAGAGAGAATTTTCTTTATTCAGTCAACCAGAAAACACATAATATAAAAAATAATAATTTGATTAAAACCATTCAAAAAAATACTTTTTCCTATGAAAAAATCTTGGTCATTGAATCCCAATTTTTTTACTTAATCATCCAGGCTAGTAAATAGCAGCCCCTGTTGAAATTGTAATAAAAAAAGCGTTTTTCTACATTATACAATTTTTGAGCTTGAAACGCTTTTTAGACTCTTAAGATACTTGAGACCTAAAGACCTCCGTCCGGACCCCGCTGCCCATTTTGGTCTAACTTAGCAATTAGAAATTTCAGAACCCCCACTCTCGTTGGCAATTAGAAATTTCAGAACCCCCACTCCCGTTCGCAATTAGAAATCTTCAGAACCCCCACTCTCGTTGGCAATTAGAAATTTCAGAACCCCCACTCTCGTTGGCAATTAGAAATTTCAGAACCCCCACTCTCGTTGGCAATTAGAAATTTCAGAACCCCCACTCTCGTTGGCAATTAGAAATTTCAGAACCCCCACTCTCGTTGGCAATTCCTGGCCTCACCCCTGTAATTACATGCAATCCCAAAGCTGCTAAATTATGCTGCGACATATATGCTGCTTCCACGAATATAGAATCCCAAAGTTGGCTTATTTTATAATGCAGGGTGGTCCGGGGTTGTCGGCTCCGCGGGCCACAAAATTTTTTTTGCATTGTTCGCGGGCCACAATAAAGCCAAGAATAGGTAAACAGTGCAATACAAAACAAACACTTTTATTGTGCAAACACATAGTTATCAGGCATAGCCATTCTAGGCTAATAGAATCTGCATTCTATTTTTAGTTTTCTATGATGCCTATATTGTTTGCATATATTCCCGACCAAAAAGATAGAAAGCCAGATAATAATTTAGACTGCCAAGCACATTATTCAACTTCGCTAGTTGCCTCAGCTAGCCATAACACTAGTCAATTCAGTGACATTAGTGACGACAATATGTCAAAAGATTTTTCTGATTAATTTCATGACGAAACCACACGAAATGCGATTTTTTGATTACTCTTCGAATGTGACGGGGGCCACGGTAATGAAGCGGCGGGCCAGGGTTTGGACCACCCTGGTATAATGTAATAATTCAAATATTTAAATTATTTTTTTCTCATCCAACATAAGATTATTAAAATGGTACTCATAGAAAAATTGCACAATATTCAATTTTATTTAGAAAAATTCACTTAATGAAATATATACTGTCTATTTTAGCCATCTGTAATAAATGCTTTGAATAGGTTTTCTTTGCACTTTTGTTACTGTAACGTGTGCTCATTATTATTTTATTGATGTAGCAAAGTTACCATATTTATTCAAGTCTTGAAAGAATTTGATGATAAATATTTTTTGAAATTTTTGTATAGTAATTCTAATTCATTGTTATACAGTGATACCTTGGTAGTTGAACATAAATCGTTCTGAATTGGTGTTCGATTATCGCTTTGTTCGAGAACTAAAACTTTTTGTCGTAAGAAAACAATGGTAATTATTTTAATTCATTCTTACGCATTACAAAATACCCAAAATATTAACAAGACGTTATATGATTCAGCGGTGCGCTCAGGGTGTTCGAGTACTAAATTTTCATTTAAATAATGTAGCATTTTTGACTAAAATTTTTTGTGTAACTAACGATTGTTTGAGTGCTGAAACTTTTCTGCCATGAGAAACAGTGGTATTATTTTAATTCATTCTTGTGCATTCCAAAATTTTAACAAGACTTCATTTCATTTGGTGACACGCTCGTGTGTTCTAGCACCGAATTTTCGTTTGTCTACAGTAGCATTTTCGACTAAAATTTGTTGTTTGGCTACTTAATTTTTGGAGTATCAAGTAATCTGACTACTGAGGTATCCCTGTACTTGCTTTGATATTGTTCTCTATCAATGGAAACCAAATTTTTATCACAAAATTGATTTTTAAATAAGCGGCAGGTCATGGGTTTACAGCCCATGGCAAAATTCTGTCAAAGTCATGCTCCTGCCGACATATCGATAGGTTCAACATCCCTAATCTATATAGCCTACTGTGCTTGTGTATCATTGATATTTATTCCCTTTTTTATTGTGCAAGTTATTTTTGTATACACAATGTTTTGCCCTGTTTGAATTTGGTATTTATTCTCTGTGTCTGCTTCTTATTGAAGCTTTCTCCTATTTCACATTGAAATGTATTATGTTTGTCCTGTTTTGAATGTTTTAAATGATTCTTTTTGTGATTGGTACAAATTATTCATACACACAAGTTTTTTTCGATCTAAACGTTGTTAATATTTGATATTGTTTCAAAATTTGATAATCTAGAATTTTTTGCAATCAAAAAAACAATATTTTGTGGCTTCACATCAAGGCTTTAGATTTCATTAAAAATTAGCTTGGCTATTCAAAATTATAACTACAAAAATTTCCGTGTCCAGTCTACAGTCCAGCGAGACTTCGACTCAGGCTTTTGATTTTATAAATGAATATCGGATTAGGAAATCATCCAAAGCTAATATATAGTTATCCGGTACTATTAATTCAGACTGCCTTCAAGTATAAGCTTTCGATTTTAATAATAAAATTTACAAATTTGAGTTCATAATCCAAAATCTCCACTATGAGAATTCATTGAACCAATCCAGCGTTACATCCCTTTAAACTAAAAGTTCATGTGAAGTATCCAACGGAAATGAACAAATTAAAAACAAATCTATTCATTACAATAGCCAAGTTGGAGGCAATGGTTATTTCATTCTTTATTGTATGCGAATTCAGTCATACACTAAGCAAAGCTCCAATGATTTTATTTTCGAATATATATTCGAGTGTATTCGAATAGTGAATTATTTGGTATTGGCCATCACTGATCAAAACCTTCAGATATTTCTGCAAAAGAACCACAAATTCAGTCGAAAATCTTATTTGGTTTCATTCAAGATTTCTAAGCCTTTCATTATCAAGATTTAAATTCACTCTTTTAATGAAAGTTTACCGGTATACACAAACGAGCATCGATATACACAAGTGTTTTGTGAAATTTATGAAATGCCTTCTCCAATATACACAATTTCTTATTCCAAACAGGGTTATATGTTTATTTATTATTATTTTTCTGCTATTGAAGCTTTCTTTCCTGTTTATTTGTCGTCTGAATTAGTTCTGGCATAATCCCCAGTTATTCTCAAACTTTTTATGTTGCGCCCTCTTTTTAGAATTTGTCAAGTCTGTCCAATATACCCAATTTCTTATTCCAAACAGGGTTGTTTTATTATTTTCTATTAAAGCTCTCTTTTCTCTTTCATATTGAAATGTATTGTCTGTTTTACTTTTATTTATTTACTGTCCGATCAGTTTTGGCCCAGCCCCAAACTCCAGGGTCAAGTCACTTGTCATCTGAAGTCATCTCAGTGCAAGTTTTTTTGCAAGTTCATTCAGTTTATACTAAAGTCAACTTCAATATACAGGTTGTGCATAAAGTCCTTTACAATTTAATTTTGCCATGAAGTCAGTTCACAATATATCTTAACCAGGTTTGTTGTTTTCAATCATTGACTGTATTTTTACTTCATTTAATACACAAAAACTATACATGGTATCTATAAATTCCCCTTGCAAATTTAAAAAATTCCAAGACTTTATGGACACCCTGTATATTAAATATTCCCATATACACATCTATTAATGTGTTTTGCTTATTAACCCATGTATGACACAACTCTACAAAGACCTTAGCATAGTGTGTGGTATCAATCCAAATTGTTACTGGTCAAGCATTTGACTTTATTTTATGCTAAAATAAATGAACCAATTATTGCTCTAATAATCTTGCATTAAAATTAAAAGTTAGAACTATCGCTTCTTTGAGTGAAGTTTTTTTGAGTTTTTTGTTGAAAAATATTGAAAATCTGTGACCGTCCCATCTTGCTAAATCCTATAAGAAGCTATGCTGCATTTATTGCTTCCGCTCAAATTAACGACCGTTATACACAATTTTATTTGTAATCATATTATATACATGCTTATATTATATTAATTTTACCTTTTCGTGTCAGAATTTTACTGAATTTTTGCATATTCCCAAAGTAACGGCCACCTAACCTTGGAGGGTAACAAAATGGGTTATGTGGTCCTTTTAAAAAGCTCTATGCTTGGAGTAACAGCTTGTCCATTGAATTGTTCAGAGCACAGCTTGGAGGGTAACAAAATGTCTTATGTGGTCCTTTCAAAAAGCTCTATGCTTGGAGTAACAGCTTGTCCATTGACTTATTCAGAGCACAGGTCCGACTTGAGCAGAAAAATCCGAGCCCTACAAGATCTCCTAGTTCGGAGCCGGCTTTGGAGCTTAGGTCAAACTTAGCTAGAGAATCCCAAATTTGGGTTTTATTTTGCGATGTATCTATTTGTCCAAAGCATTGCTCCGAATTTTTGAATCACCTATAGCAGGAATGGGCGAATTGTGGGCCGGATCTTGCCCACCAAAGTGTTTCATCCGCCCCGGTGTGTCTGCTGAAATTTCCACCAATGTAATTTGGATATTAATTTCCGTTAATGAAAATAACGTCATAACCCCGATTGTTACTTGTGCATAAACATTAGCCTTGCTGTTGTTGCCCACTCCTGACTTATAGCAACAGCTTGTTTGACCTTATTTGGAGGAAAAGCTTAGTCCAACCAAAAGCTTTATTTCCTTCAAATCACGATTTTTTTATTTCCTGATAATGACTTTTCCACAGCCTTGGTTAGAGCCTAGCTAGGAACCCATGCCCAAACTTGCGTTTTTTAATGCTGAGGTATCTGCTTTTTCAGAGCCTTGCTATGAGAACTGTTTTGAAACACCTGAAAAATAAGCTTTTTTAATAGCTTGTTTATGGCCTTGTGTAGCGCATAGGTCGAAATCAGGATTTCGGTCGAACCCGACCGCTGTTTCAGTCTAACTTGGAAAAAAAGTTTCAGAACCTCTGAAAATTTCTGACCTCTGGTTCTATATGCCCAGTATCTGCTTGCCCAAACTTTTGTTTAGAGAGCAGGTATGATGAAACACCTTACGACAATAAGTTCTTCCAATTATAGTTTTATGAAGTGAAGCCTTTTTGATTTGAAGCAATGTTTCCCAATTTTCAATGCTCAAGAATACACAATACCTCAATTGTACACAAAGTTCCATTAAAAGTGCAAAAATATATTATTTATTTATAGAGAAAAATTGGACGCTCCCGAAGTATGTGCACCAAGATGGCGCACAACCTGAACCCTAACCTGGTACACATACTATGTTGTACGAAATCTTGGTGCACATACTTTTGGAGGTCCGAAAAATTTGGGTGAAATATTAGATTTTTTGCTATTTTTGTGTGCCTTGTATTTTATTAGATTTGAAAATGTACTTTGAAATGCTTGCTTATAAAGGAATCTGTAAATAAATTGGAAAAAGGCGATTTTCTGTGTTTTTTTGCTAAATTATGACATCACTATAACGCGAGTTCTGCAGAAATACCACCCTGAAGGTTTACACAAATATTGCCATATTCGCGGGCACCATATACCACAATGTAAGGCCTGAAAGCTTAAAAATGTTATTCTGTGGGAAAGGGTTGAGACGACTCATCATGTTGAAAATATAATTTAGAGCCCTCCAATTCAGTTATTATTATTTATCGATAATAAGATCGATAAGTATATTGATATGTATTTGTCTGTCTGTCTGTTTGTTTGTCTGTTAGATGAACGCGATATCTCACGAAGGCGAGGTTGAATCTGCTTCAAATTTGCATGTGCATTCATCATATCTCGGACCAGGAGCCTATTGATTTTGGGCAAATTATATCGTATAATTAGCGAGTTATCAATTGATTAGTGATGGGACACGCGGTGTCACTATAGAGTCATGAATCGAAACCGCAATTTCGATCGATAAGTCTTCGGTCTCCGACCGGAATTCTCGTTTTCCAATCAGTAAGCTTGAGCTTTATACTCACAAACCCGTCCGCCATTATTAGACGAGAACAGAAGTAACTTAGAAACACGTGGACAAGTTAGAATTTCTTCTATATTTATCAATATCTAACAAACAGCCAATCATAACGCGTATTCCGAGTCACGTGATCAGCGCAGAACACCATCTGCCATGTTCCAGCCATGCGCAGACGAACATCTTAACCGGAAGGTAAACTTCCCTGCCGGAAGTCTCTATTTGCCATGCGCACGGAAATACTCAACTCCTATTGGCTGATTCAAAATTTTCAACCTGCGCAGTAGATAACCGGTCATCTACTTGCCATGCGCGAGATTTCCGGAAAAAAGACCGTTGCCAGATATTTTTCGGACTGTTCAAACACGAAATTCTGAAATCTGACAACCGTCAAAAACGGTGAATTTCCGCGCATGGCAAGTGCATGTCCGTTTTGGTACTGCGCAGATCATGTGACTTTGGAATTGTCTGATTGGTCGAATTTCGTCCAATTGAAATATTCCTTTATTTTATTAGGGTTTAAGGACCCCGCCCCCCGTTACTAAAGAGCTAATGAGAAAACTGCAAGCGTTTGGAGGAATCCTCAGCTGAGTTACACTTCTCCAGAGATCGAAATACTTCAATTACTAACTATTAGGCCCATATATATTACTCTGCCACACCTCTTGTAAACTGTGCCTGCTGAAGAACTCTGCTGGGCCCTTTACAAGATGCACACATTTTGCTTCTGATTAAGTTATTGGTCCTGAGTGTAAGCCTGTAATTGACCCCCTCAAGCATTAGAGCTGAAGATACCTTCAATTTCCATTCACATCAGCTCACCCAGGGTGAAATAAACTGGAAGCCCTGAAGATTCATGAACATCTAAATTAGAAGCTCTTTTATCTATGTATCAGCGACTTCCTGTCCTAAGCTTTGCTCAGAGTGAAAACGCCTCTCAAAAAGTGTTATCATGAATCTCAAAGACTCCAGCTCATCTCAGTGTCTTTATATATCAGCAATTGCTTGTATGGAGCCTAACTTAATTACATGACTTTTAATGCATATGTTTGTTCTCCATACAGAGACCCAGGGCTCTGTGAGAGAAACCTAGAGACTCCGCAAGTTATTCGTTTACTTATTGAAACACTGAATATTTTTTAATTCAAAGCAAATGCATTTAAGTCATTAAATAAAGTAATTTTAGTTGACTCAGGGACATTAATCGGTAAATGATGTTTTTTTTTATATTTATAAGGTATTTGTGGGGCTTCGTAAATAATTGTCAACCTCTTGAAAAGTCTGAGATCCTCTGCGATATGAAGCACACCAAACAGATATATTTTGCATATGATGAATCTATTGCAATAAACCTTCACATTAAAAATGAATCATAATGAAATACTGTTACGAAATTTAATTTCAAAAATGAAAAATAGGACAATGTCTAAAAATAGTGAATGCTATATGAAAGCAATTCTATAAAAACTGATACAGAGTGGGGTTAAGAGTGGGGGAGTGGGGCCAATTTACATTAGACTCTATGACTTCACGTTAAAAAAACAAGCTTTCCAACTCTGGGACGCAAAAAATTTTGACGTAGATTCTGGCAAAATCAAATATTGATAACAAAAACTTTGGTATATGCAAAAAATCTAAAACAGTGAATGCGATGAATTCCGAATCGATTCAAATATCCTATTGTCTTTAGGTTTAGGTTCTTCCCTAACAGAACAAACTTGGGTCTTTTCGAGTGTCGAGTAAGAAAAATAACTCTATATGATCGAGGAGTTCTAGTTTGTGAAGAGAAATAAGACATAAGAGTCATTCATAGGCAGAAAGATTCAATTGCACAAATTATTACCTTTAGTAAAAACAACCTTGGAAAATGTGGGTATTGGTTTCAAACAATAAACTTGTTTTAACACTTTATAATCATGGCAAAATGCTTAAAACTTCAAAAACACAAACAACGTTAATTTTGGATAAAATGTCAGCGCTTTACAAAGAATATCACAAAAATGTGTATATCAGTGCTAGTCTGAATAGCTTGGTGAGAGCAGTTAAAGGCTTGTAGCAAATTTTACTGCAATGCAGGTCAAAACTACACCACGTTGAGAATTGCCAAACATTCCTAAAAGAGCATGGTTGCTCTCCATATATCAGTAATTAATTAAATAAAAAGAGCATGGTTGCTCTCCATATATCAGTAATTACTTGAATGAAAACTCACAAAAGACTTCATGACAAAAATAAAAGTCTCAATTTTTAGCAGTAAAAAGCCCTCAAATTTTACTTTATAAAAATGCAACGGAAAATCCTAAAATAGTTTAGTAGATTCATACTGAAAGGATGCTTATCAAAAAATTGCAGAGAGCAAAGGCACAATGAACACTAGATGATAATTGAGCATTTATAAACCAACACAGACAGATCAGAATAAAAACTATGATTAAAAATGATAAAATGGCTAAAGTATTTTAAAATCCTAAAACTTCAACATAGATTCGACTTTATTTATTCATAAAAACAACACAGGGCTTAAATTAAACTCATTATTTATCCCATACAAACAGTACAGGGCTAAAATCAAACCTATCAGGCATTCCAAGATGAGATACATTTGCGTACGGTGATTTTGACCACTCAAAGACTGGTTGTTGATCGTGGGTTGGGCCGGATTCGGCCATCATGCCAAGAACTTTTTGTAACGAATACGAAGTTGCTTTTACGTCAGTCGCAGCATGGTCACGTTGCTTCAAAGCTCCGAACGGGAACACACCATCTGCTGGATTCAAATCACAACGAGCTGCGATTGAATTTTCTGCACTGTAGGGTGGGGTACAATTACATCTTGAGATCGGGTCGTTTTTGAAATCATTGTATCTCATTAATTTAATCAAGCTATTCATGTCGACAACTTTCTTGTGGTCTCGAGCGAATATTTTAGCACGAGGATTTTTGTCGTGTGTGAACCAGTCGCCATATTTTGCCACCATCGCTGGTTGACCAGAATCCTTGAATATTTCCGGAAAATATGGAATGTTGTAACTTGCCCAGTATGTTTGATTAAAAAGAACATTTGAGACGTCATCGAAGACCGTTTCACCAGGAAGTTGTTCCAAGACGTACAAAACACCGGTTTTTGATTGTTTCTCGAATTCATTATAGTCCACAATCATCCATTGGTTGTTATACGTTCCACTGTTATAGTTTGAAAATATTTCGCACCATTCTTCCCCATTTTTAGCGAGACGGTTCGCTGCGATGTTTCTCAACCACTCAGGGACAGTTTCTGGTGTGACGTATTTCCACAAATCAGAGTTCGAGTTGCCATTTGTGGTTTCCATGGTTACCAATCCAGTTGCAAGAATGTAGAAATCATCGCCAGAAAATACAGACCCAGGGTAACCAGAAAAAGATTCCGAGTGAGAACCAAAATTATATCTTTTCATAATACGAAGCATACTTTCGAACGATGACCACGTATCATGCGCAGAAAATAGGTCCTGTTTGCCAGTTTTGTCAGTGACTATTTTCACGAGAGCAGAGCAATGCCCAGACCCGACTGCTCGATGTTTTAACGACTCTTCAACTTCCAAAGCGACTTCTAAATCCTCTAAATCTCCTCCAAGTTGAAAGAGATAGAAACCAAACGGTTTGAGACGAATCGTAGGGTTGTAAACAGCAAGATTCTTATATCCATCTTCTAATCCTTGTACTTGCAGAAGACCTTTGTTAACTTCATCCCAGAATTTATCGTCAGGATTCTTTTTGATCATGTCTAGCATCCACTGGATATTGTCTTGCACGAAATCATGGATTTTCACACATGAGTTGCTCAGCGGAGTCGAGTCACAGTAACCTTTTAAAGTGTTGTTCCATGTTTGCTCGATTCTCTCGGACGTTATATATCCTTCAGCATATCCTGCGCCATAGGCTTGCAAATGTGGGTCCACATCTAAAAAATAAAAATAAAATAACGTCAATAAAAGATTTGAGAATACTTACTCCTGTAGTATGTGTACCAGGTTCAGGTCAGGCCATAATTTTCATTCTGATTTACCTGATTTAGTTCAAAGACTGTCTGTGTTAGCCAAGTGAATATACCCCCTGCCCATAGGTTTCAGTCCCTTTACACAACTAGATGTATAGTAGGCGAACAAAATTAGTTATGGTACCTCCATATTGGTACACATACTTCTGGAAGGGCTTAATAAGAGTAAGGCTTAATAAGAGTTGTATAAACTTTAAATATATACAAAAGCAAAATGATGTTATTAAAGATGTAGCAAGTCAAATTATAGAGGTAAACCTTATTAAAGGGAATTCTATTTGAATAATATTCATATATTAATACAGAATTTTTGGCGCTCAAGAAGTGTGTGTACCAATATGGAGGAAACCAATTTTGTTCGCTTACTTTACATCAAGTTGTTTAAAGAGACTGAAACCTATGGGCAAGAGGTATAATTCACTTAGCTAACACAGACAGTAATAGAACTAAAATGAGGAAAATTGAAATAAAATTATGGCCTAACCGTAACCTGGTACACGTATTACGAGAGTACCCATTTTTCGACTTGAATGAAAATTGCGAAATCCCTGGACTATACTGGCAGAATCTCGGTTGAAAATCATTGAAATATGTGGCAATTTTGAACAATTTTTAGCATTTAGTATTCATATCAGAACTAAATTTACAATCGAATACGCTCCCAATCATGGGTTAATAAAAATTTTGACTCCTATTCTGAGTTGTAAAAATTTTAACTCAGCTCAGAGCAAATCAAATTTTATGAATGTAAACTTTGGAATATGTATGCTTTATTCCATAGACTATTAAGAACAACTAGTAAAACTAATGCAATTTTAATAGTTAGCAATTTTATCAACATCTATCTATAATTCAGACTCTTTGAACTCCAACTCAGTGAAGGCATGTTCAACTCCAAAGATTAGATTATTATTCCATTACAGATGAACATTTGAACAATGGATGTCTGAAACATATTGAATACATTCTGGTATTCAATTCCAGCTGAACCCCAAGGAACGAACGGCTCGAGGAATTCCTGTGCAATAGTTTAATTGTCTGTAATAGCGAAACTAAAAATACATATAAAAGTAAACTTAATACTGGAAAAAATAAAATTATCTTAATTCTTAATAATAGTGGCGAACCTAAACATCAAAGATTGAACAAAGAAAGTACGGTGGTTTTTATTTTTAGTGAAGGAGGAATAGGCAGTTCTAAAATAAGCAGAGGGTGTTTAGTCAGCGCTTCTTATACTGTGAGTAATGAAGAATGTTGGCAGTTCTTAATATATCTTAACCAGGTTTGTTTTATTTTGGTCAGTGTTACCTGTGGTGGCCAACGAACTACCATTATATAAAACACCTCTGAATAGAATTTTAGTGATATATATATATTTTTTTGTTTTTAAAAAGACAGCAACTTCGTAATCAATCGTTAAATTATTTTTATTGCATTTTGATGTTTATTTGATATAAATGGCATCCAGGGACAACTGCTGGAAGACCATAAAAATCGCCCATACTGTATAAGATTCCCCATGGATCGTTTCGTTAAAATCACTAATTGTATTTGTCAGCTTGGATGGAAGAATTCAGCTCTTTTAATGAGTGGCATAATTGCAGCAACTGTCATAAAAGCTGTTGCAGGGGGATTCCCGATTTTAAAAATCATGGTTGTTCCCCTCATAACATTGTTAAATTCCATATGAAATTTATTTTTGCGACTTTATTACCACCCTGAATACAGTGCATGTCAGTAATATTTCTCCTATTCTCATTTATGTCAGTAATGTCGATCAAATAGTCTAATGAAGTGGTCGTCAATCGGGGCTACGCTGCCCCCAAGGTTTTGCCAATGCAGCCCAGGGCTCTTCTCCTTCTTACCAGTTTCCACTTAAATCTGTGAATCTGTATTGATATACAGGTTGTCAATAAAGTCCCTTTACAATTTCAATTTTGTTATGAAGTCAGTTCTCAATATATCCTAACCGGGTTTGTTGTTTTTTTAATCAGTAATTGTTAAGTATTCTTCCTTCATTTAATGCATATGTGAAGGCCAAAATATTATATGGTATCGATAAATTCCCTTTGCAATTTTAATACATTTTAGGACTTTATGGACACCCTATATGATGATACATTGTTGCTATCAGGTTTTCCACTATTTATAAACTCGCTACAATTTTAAAGATCAATTTTGTTTTGCCAGTATAACTTCTGCATTTATATATTTATTGTTTACACAATTCTGACAATAAAAGACAAATAAACTATCGCACAGGGGTTCAAGCCTCTGGAATATTTCATTGGGATTCCACTCCAACAAAATGGTTGAAAACCTTCTGCCCTTCTTACTAATACATTGGCTTATATATTTTCATAACAAGCAAATTTGCATTTGTGCCCCATTACAGTACGCAAAACTATACAAATCGAGCGGCATTGTCTCGTTTCAGAAAAACTCATTTTACAGATGATTAGACGCCCCTTTTTTGGGGAACATCTGGACATGGTTGTCCCTCAATATCGGTAAAACTACAGTAAATTGAAGTCGCCCAAAAAAGTACAAAAAAGCGCAATCTAAAAACGTCATTGGACATCCCTGCAAAAAATAATTCGATTACCCAAAAGCAAAAATTTTCTACCACAGCGTTCGAGAGTTTTGAACAAAAAACAGCAATTTTGGTCATGTGACGTCTGACGTCATGCCAGACATCCCACGTTTGAGAGACACATGTAGTGTATGTTTTATTGAACCAAATGGCGGTCCATATGATGGTCAGATGTTCAAAATGGTTTCTGCATTTCATCCATTCTGCATTACTAAATCCAATTCCTATCAATTTACAATGGTGCCTGCAAATACCTCACTTGGACATGATGACCCAATTATATCTGATATTCCTCAACCAAAATTAATAACTTTAAATGTATTCCAATCACAGAATCATTAAACCAGATCATTTGCAGTTGGGCGTTGATTCAAATATTTAGTAAATCTCGTATTTATCAAATGTTTTGACAATGACTAAACTGAGTGATGATTGATTTCATCCTCTTTGCAGTAGGGTGGTTTACCCCCTTTGCGGACACGACCTATTTGCGGCCATCAACTTTATCGATCTAAATAATGCCAAGAAAATTAACGAACCGCTGCGATATTTCTCATGTGTCATCGTCCACTTGTCCCTCATAGCTCTGCAAAATTACACTAAAATGCGGCCACAAACAAAAAAGTTATGACCGAAAACCCGACCGAAGAAAAAAAACGGATCATTTTTTCATGTCGCCAACTACCCATTGTTCCATTAAAAAAAATTGAAAATCCATACAAATATAAAAGATAAAACTTAAAACTCGTGAGTTTCTTTTAACCATATTTAAATTTTCGCGTTTCTACATTCAAGGAGAGGGAGTAGGGGGGTGCGCATTTCCAATACGTCAATAATATCTTTGTCAACTAATTTGCGACCACCGTGTTTTTGTCTGTTTGATTGCTGTGATGCGGTGCTTTGTTTATAATTTGAAGAATTTTGTTTGAAATAAACGTGTTCTTAAAATATATGACGGTCAGAAATGCAATTAGAAGCCTATTTTTTCACGCATGGCTGCGTATGCCCTAGTCTCGACGCAGCAGAAACGATGTTCAAGGCTTGAAATCCATGATCGCACACTGGTTGTTCGGTCGCAAATACGCCTTCTGAGTGTCGTACTTTGTTGGTTTGTATAGCTTTAACCCCTGGTCGTAGAAAGTTAATTCGAAGTTCAGCGTGTAGAATAAATGCCAATGCACTTACGGTGAAAAAATTAACGGGTTAGAAATATTGGTTTTTGTTTTATAGTGGTCTGAATGAAATCGCCCGCAGACTGGCTACACCACCCTATATCTGATACCGGTATTCAGGTATTCCTCAACCAAAATTATTAACTTTAAATGTATTCCAATCACAGAATCATTAAACCAGGTCATTTGCAGTCAGGCGTTGATTCAAATATTCAGTAAAACTTGCATTTATCAAATGTTTTGACAATGACTAAACTGAGTGATGACAATGATTTCATCCTTCTTTGCCAGTTTGCAGTAGGTCTACAGTCAGACAGTCAAAGCAATTTCGATTTTGTAAAAAAAACTGAAGAGTATGAAATTCAACTCACCTGGATTAGTCGTGAATTCCCCAACAGCCCATCCTGTAGTTTCCACATTATCGGTGTAAGTGACATCAACGATCCATTGCGGCGGTGGAGGATCAGAATTGTGAATTTCGTGAGGTTCTATGAAATTTTTCCCTTCATTATAAACAAATAAAACTCTCCTAGTTTTGCCACAAAATGACAGAGCACAGAATATTGATAGAATTACAAGAAAAGATTTCAAGAACAACGCCATTGCCGGTTTCCAACTTCGCCAACGACAGAATGAAGCTATAAAACGGAAATCTCGTGACTAACGAAACTGCAACTGACGTTCGTCAATAAATAAAGAAAAGTGCGGCATCTAGCAAGCCACAAAATATTTAAAACATGCCGCAAAAAGGCAGTAAAGAGTAGTTGCTCTTTAGCACATTCTCGCGAAAACCCTGATTCATGGTGAACCACCGCAAGGTGTCAGTATCAGATTTAATAAATTGGTCGATTGAGAAATGACAGCTATAGTTTCTCGACCACGGATGCGGAGTACTAAAAAAATCACACCAGACTCTGAGCCAATAGAGAATCCGATCCGGTTAGCGTTAATTTTGACTCCAACTCCGGGTTAAAAGCTCCGAAACCAAATTTGATAAAAAAAAAAGCGTTGCAAGTCTTTGGTGGATGTTTGTCGGATTTTTGACCTTCTTCCTATGGCCTTTCCCCGAGAATCCACTTCCTTGTTTACTTCGTGACATTGACCAATCAGCAAGATGCAAAAAGTGACGTAACAACGCATCCGCTCAGACACTTTTCTCGCCCAGACAGATTTTCAGGCATGGTCGTAAACATTACCTCGTTTTCGCGTTTTTGAATTCTATTCAATAGTTTTCAGCTGTGTTTCGAATATTTAAATATATATCTAATAATCCAATGATCACTTTGTCTTCTTTGGAGTGTCAGTTTAATTGCAGTATTTAAAAATTAGCTGTGATAGACTAGGATAAAATTCTTCACCGGTATATTTGAAAAACAGATTGTTGAATGCTATGCATCAGAATGATGATTTGAAACAAATACCCCATTTTACAGGCGCCAACTCGCAAAACCACTCCTGAAATGAGCACCGAAATTTTTGCAATGATAAAGTAATTTTACGGGGGTCAAAGATCGTGGAAAGGTTTATACTTTATCTGTGCAAAATATCCACACTTGCAACTATTTTCGTGAGTTGGCTTTTGCCAAATGGATTGCATGTTTGAAAGTATCATTTTTATGAATAAATTTACCCACTTGCCGGTGAAAAGTTCCGGCATTTAGCTTGAGTATAGTTCACCCCAGTTCTTTGAGGCCGTGTCCTGATTAAACTGAAACTTTACCAGAGACAAAGTCACTGTACAGATTGAATTGACACAAACCTGAATTTGCATTTCAACAAAGATAAAAACGACTCAATGATCACAACCATGCTTGCACATGATCTGGTGATCAAACCTCAGATCGTGGGATTACGGCACTTGCACTAAAACATTGTTTGCCTTCGTCTGCCCGGGAGAATTCGAGGAGGACAGTGAGAGAAAAACGATGTTTAAAATTGTGACGATTTTCAACTTCTGGCACGAACTTCTTGTTCCTGTAATACAGAAGACGCCGGATGCTATAGATTATATATATACCTATATTATTGTTTACGCATATTTGCCTTTTCTCTCTTTCATTTCCATTACTGCCAGTGGAGAAGTGCCACAAGAAAATATTATGCGGTCCGCGGAGAAAAGTCAATTTTAAATGGCGTGTAGCCCGAGAAAGTACGGTTTAAATTAGTTTAATCTTGTACGTGCGACCCATCTCAATCCCTTTGCTTCGCAAAAAGTCTATACCTGATTACAATTCAATATCCATGCATATGACGTTCAATGCCTTAATAGCTAGCTTCTGCGAAGTGAACAACGCGATTCAATTCAACATATTTGTGCGAACAATTTTTCTAGAACGGGCGTCATGAAATCCCCATGACGATCGGTCTGACCAATGACATTAAACAACATGATGCGCAACTCCGGCATTTTTGTCCGAAGATCGTATTCGATAGCACGCTCCAATGCACATACTTGACGAGACGAAAACGAGCGGATGTGTGCTGCTTTCAAGGCGTAGCACGAATGGTGTTCGTGCCTGCTTTGACAATTGTTGTCGTTTTTAATGATATTTTTGAAAGTTGGGGTAAAAAGAAATCGGCAAAAGGTAAGGTGAATACTATTGTTGTATATCACACCCGGGCATCGCACTGTTAAGTACATGTGGGAAAGCCAGCCTTTGTCAAATACTACGAAGTTATTAATTCAGTACGGTACGTAGTTGCCCATTTGCCGAAATTACATATTTACTTACCCCTTATGGTTTCAAATAGTTCATGCACCTCCAGTTAAGATTTTTTCAATCAGTGAGGATATATACTCATTGTTGATTGCTGCTCATTGTAACATACTATTACGCATTCACTTTTATTTGCGTATTGAATCAAAGTGTTAACAAGTTCACCTAACATTTCACTCATACCGGTCTATATTGTATAGTCTGATTTCTCAAGTATTTGGAGCCACGAATGCTTGTAATTTTCTGACTAAACCCTTTTATTAGTTGGTTTATATACCAAATTCAGTAAAATATTTTTTAAATAAAACATGAGATATTGGATTTATTAGCTTTTCCATTCTGAATCATATAGACTGCTTTATTTATGCTTGACAAAAATTAATAAATCTCCTCTCTCTCTTCAGATGTGAAAGTTGTGGACAAACCTGTCTAAGCATTGTGAGACTCTTGCAGCACAAGAGGCAATAGCAGAAATAGTAAGTATATCAATCAAGAAATTAAGCCGACAGAAAGCAAAAGTTTCAACTATTCGTCTAATCTCAATTTCCTATTATTTATTCACAGGACAACTATAGCAGACGGGGAGATATCAGATATATTTGGCGACATATCAGTGACAGTGTGATTCCAAGAAATATAATGCAATTGAAAATAGAAAATTGCAATAGAAAAACAACCTATGGAGGCATGCAAAGACATTTAACCCTCCGGTAGAGTTGTGTATGGCCCCCCACATCCTGCAGGGCTTGAGGAAAATAACTAAAAATTCCAAAGCGTAAGATTGCATAAGCGGTCTTTTTTGTAAAAAGGCACAAAACACGCCAGACATACTTAAAACAGCTTTGGAAATGAGGATTACGGGTACCTCACTGCACCTGTGTTATATTTGGTTCATCAACTTTTGGTAGTACTATAGAAGAAATTCCGGAAGGGGTATAATCATCATTCATGATAAAATACTATCATATATTTTTTGAACAACTTCAATCTAGACCAGGGATCTCAAACTCGCGGCCCCAGAGAACTTCCAGTGCGGCCCTCGAACGCTTAACAATAATTGTAATAGTATTTTGGAAGTTTTTTTTTTTATCTAAATGTAATAGATTTTTCAAACCTTCTAAAGTGAAATTGATTATTCACACAGAAAACAATTTACTGAAAGTAGTTTTGGAATATTAATTTTTTTTGTCCACATTTTGACCCAATTAAGAAAGCACATCAAGCTAGCAAAAGAATACTTGAATAAAACACTTGAGTAATTAAATTAAACGCAAAGTACATGAAGAAGGTGGCATTTTCGAAGAAAATGGGAGTTGTAACATTTCTGCTCTTCACAAAATTCTGAAGCACATTGTTTAATTTGTCATATTTCCATCAATACAATCAAAAAACACAATAAGCTCAGCAGTCAATATGACAAATTCGAAGACCAACTTCGAACAGAAAATTTCCATGTGTTTGTATATTAATATAATTATACAACGACTTAGTTACTAAAAATCAATATCAATAATAATTCAAGCAATCCTATGCCACGCAATGTAGTGCGAAATGTCTTGTCGAAAAAATCTGTCATTTGTTTTTTTACTGATCTATACATGAAATGATAAAAGTAACTTTTTTGCATTACCGGAATTAATTAAACATTCGTAAAGATCCAGATAAACCCATGATCATGTGGCCTCGTTAGTTAGAGTTGGTACTATAAAATCATTTCAGACTGGCCTTAGTATGCTGGTGACACAAAAAAGATGCCAAACGCCAGGACAAATGTAATTATTAAAACATTGAGTTTATACTGTAGTATTTTTGTTAATTTTAGGTTCATATATTTAGATTAAGTTATTTTTAGTGTATGTATTATTCTTTCCTTATTCAAAGCTTGTTCAAAAATGATTTTGATGGTTGTACATAGAATTTTACGATTTTTTATAATAAATACTGTAACTTGCAAATGTTGCAATAATAGTGGAATGCAAATATTAATATGTAATTGCATTTGAAATTGAAGAAAATAATAAAACTTAATCCAACTGTTTAGTTGCATCACAATATATGTCACAAACTAAAACTATCTTAAAAATATCTTTTAAGTATACATTATCAAAAACTGTTTGCGGCTCTTTTTACAATTTTCAAAATGCAATGCGGCTCTCGAAAACCCATGAGTTTGACACCACTGATCTATTCTAGACGATTCAAGCATTGCTTTGGGAAATTATATCACTTCAATTAAATTGAAATAATCTCGCTATATTAAATACAAAATCGTTGCTATCATAAAGGTAAACCAATTCAGCCACTCGAAATATATTGGCCTTCACAAAGCAATGGAGGCAAACTTGAGAGTTCATGAGCTATGAACATTTGTTCTTTTCTTTGTCTTGAACTTTCCATACTCCACAGCCCCTATTAATTTTTTTTAATTTTAATTACCATGTGATGGTCATACATATCTTTAACTTGTATTTTCTGTCATGATGTATTATCTCAATGTGCCAAACTATTAATTAGTGTGCATATTTTGCTTCCAGATGACATAAATGTATTGTCATGTTTATTACCTCAGCTTGGAGTATTGACAAGAAAAAGGTGCCAGTAAATTAGGGTAAAAAAATTTTCAACTCATTGTTATAATCAGAATTCACAATCAATAGGAATTATAAACAGCCAACAATCAGTGAGAATTATATGCGAAATCCCTCAGAATAAATTTGTCTAAAATCGGAGGAAGGCAAAAAATATAGGTAGTTTCCATCCACACAAGCATTTCAAGAAGACTTGCTCGAGCCAAACTAAATGAGCATCGTCAGGTGATCGGTAAGGCTGCAAGTTGAATTCAGCCCTGCAACCTCCTGCATAGAAGATAATATTAATTAGTGGGCTATGAGCTAAATTCCTAAATTTAAACAAACCTTTCTACGATGCATTATGTACCAGCAATGTTACCTACGATTAACTGAATATGTAATATGTTTAATAAATTCACCTACAAAAGCAAGTTCGATAGGTGCAAACTTTGTGTTATGGAATTGTATCGCAGCACAGTTTTGTATGACACCCTCTTTAAATGAAATTTCAATGATTAAGCGCAAACATTAAAATTACTAACTTTGAACTTTGTCATTATCTGCAAAATGTTCCACACAAATCTTTCCGCTATCGCGTTTGTAATCTTCTCTGATAAAAAAAAACGTCTATGATGTCCAGAATTGCTCTTTACAGCTTGCCTGTTATTCCAGCATTCCAAGTAAGCAAAACTTCTTAGATATAGAGATTATTTTGTTTCGTTACAGGCGCAAAAAGGCAGGTACTACACGTAAAAAAGACGCCGAGTAGCAAAAGCGAGCGGAAAACGGACGCGAAAGGCGACGAGAAATATGTGCATTGGAGCGTATCATGAAATACAATGTTTTGCCTGTAGTCTTATGGAGTGACGTCAGAGTTGCCTATCATGTTGTTTAATGTCATTGGTCTGACAAACAAACACTTGGAAAATGAACTTCGAATTGCCAGCACTTCCAATAAGGCAAATTTGAAAAAAATGAGTCGGGAAAAGAAGCCAGCTGCAAATTTCTCACTAAATTCGTTAAAAGTTAGTGTGGCAATAAATTTGAATAGCAGTTTTATTCAGACATTTATGCGTCAACTGTGACGTAACAATGAAGCTGCCGACGTCCAGGCGCACGACGGAATTCGGGACATCGATTGTTGCTGGATAGGGCTGCAGAAATAAGTTCAATAATGCAGCAATTCGTGTGCAACTAAACCTCAGATGGTTGGATCACCGCACTCGTTTCAAAAACATTGTTTGTTTGCGCTCGTCCACCTGGGAGGAATCGAGGAGCAGAGTGAGAGCTAAACGATGTTTATACTTGTGGCGATTTTAAACGTTGATTGCCGTGACTCGCATTATATTCCACTTTACATGAATAGATATATTATTTTGAAAACTCCATAATACACATTAATTAAAAATAGAGAATTCTGGAGAGCGAGCAAAACCTTTAAAAAGTTTTAAAACATGAGAAATACCATGTGCCACCAGCCCACATGCCCGCCAGCACACACACAAAATAAATTACAAAAAAAACCTAGTTTAACGAGGCTTGGACCAGAAATGAACAGGAGATACGCGAATGTTTCAAACCATCGGGCTGTTATACTTTTAAAACATTAAGCTAATACAGTAACAAAGACTAATTCAATTCTAATCTTTTTGAAAAATGTACACTGATACAGCAATATACAGATATATGTTTTTAATTAAAATCCTATTTGTTTTGCCCCACCCCTCAGTGATACTGCGATAAACCGAAGATCTTTGGCATTAAATTTAAACCTTGATCAACGGATATTATTATTTCCAATTCTCAAACAAATTTTACAATGTAATCTATTGATCATTACAAAATAAAACCCGAAACACCAGATAACGGCATATATTATACTTCATACACTTTAACTGCGAAGCTGTTGTTTGTTTTTAATTGCGGGAGCGAGAGTTGGCTGAGCGGAGGAGAGAAAGATGAAAATTTTGCGCGTTCGTTTTTAGCGAGAACTTTGAATCTAGCGTGGAGGCAGCTGTACTCAATCCTGTTTTGTATTCAATAATATTGTAGGTTTGAGTTCACATTGTAGAAATTCTATCGTGATCACATATTCTGCCACCCAACGCTTTGCCTTTTCACTACTTGAATTTACAATTTGAGACATTGCCCGCATGGACAATCAGCCACAAGCTTTGTTTGAGATAATGAAACAATCGCATGAAACCTCCCGCAAACGGCAAGTGTTGAAAAACAGAAGTTCACGGTCGCGATCGCGCTTGCACGTCAGAATTTTTTCATTTATATTGTGAACGCACAAATAGTCACAGCAGTTTGCTCAATTCGGGCAATGAGGCTCGACAGCTTTTGAATCGTTCGGTAATTGCTGCGGGTCAGTAGAACGCACAATGGTTATTCCTATCGGTAAACAGGCGGATCGAATATGGTTAGTAGCCAATTGAGTTTCTTGTTTATATGCATTTTTCTCCCCGGGTATATCAGGAAGTCAATACTCTTAAAAGCCCGCTCCATCAACAGTTGGTGCCATTCGTTTGACTATGTTGTGCGGAATATTAAATTAAAAAAAGGCAATAAAGCAAAAAGAAGAGCAAAAATATATAAGTGTCGAACAGTTTATATCTCTGCGAAATCTATTTAAAAATGCGACCTAATTTGAAATCGTATGGTCAATTAGTCAGCATGAACAGCTAGTAACTCTTTGTCAACAACAACAATTCAACTGTCTGTAAATTTATTTGTTTCATCTTCTCGAAAAAAGTTTTAGATAACCTTGTATTGTCTCAAAAAACTTCATTCTAAGTAAAAATGATGAACAAAATCTCGATGCTGTTCTTGATGTTGGTTATTTTGATGATGATTGTCAACGTAGAAGGAGGTAAGTTTAAATAAATGGGAGAGCGATAATATATATGGAGCCAAAGTTGGTACTCTCGCAGTAAAAGCTACCATTCATAGAGCACTAACCTACAAAAATTGACTGTCAATTTCTCATGGCTAACTAACGCCATGAATTTGATTTCGTAGTTAAAAACTGCAGACTCTGAACGCATGGTCGGATATTTTAATAGCTCAGAATCTGTCAGCTAATATTACCGACTCCGTGACCCCTGAAAATTTGTAAACTTGCTCGATACTATCCTTCACCAGAGTGTAAAAAGTGATCTCTTGATCCATTCCTGAAACGCAATATAGGTAGATAAAGCCTGTTGAAATGAGACTTTAATCTTAATGCTGTGAAAACCTGGTGAAAGAAAAAATAGACGACTAAAATTATGAAGCCACGTTTCAGTATCCCAGTACATATGTATTTTGGGATTTAAGCTGATTCTATTTTGTTATTTTTAGACTCCATTGGGTGCCCTCGCTGTGGTGTGGACGTTGTTGAGTAAGTGTAGTCTTTTCATCTTGCTCTAATCCAGGGGTTCTCAACCTGGTGTTCGCGAACCCCCAGGGGTTCACGAGAAGATTTCCAGGGGTACTTGGATCGCAGTCGATTTTTTTTTTTTTTTTTTACAATATCCTTTAACAAAGGAAAACTAAGTAACTAACCACATGAAAATGAACGTCAATTTAAACTCAGCGTAAATTTTCACCGATCTAGCGTTGTTGTGATTGTGACGCAACAATGTGAAATGCACGACTTCCAGCCAAACTGTGAAACCTCAAAAGACAATGTGCTGCGAGCATTGCAGAAAGTGATATGCTCATCGAAACTTGAGAGATTTCAAGAATTCATTAGTTGGGTGGAGGACAAAGGCAATAACATCAACACGAATATTTTTTTTAGTCACAGCAGTAGGTCTATAAATTGTCGTTGCAGCAAATTGTCAGTCAATATATCACAACTTTGTTTGGTGTCTGATTATTGGGGGTTCGCGTTGATTGTTTCGTGACTCGGGGGGTACTTAACATAAAAAAGGTTGAGAACCCCTGCTCTAATCCTTTAGAGTAGACCTAGAGGCATCGGTGGGGTTCAGGGGGCTGGTGCGAACTTATTCCTGAAATCAGAGTTCTTGTTTTTAAAGAATTTTAAGTTTGGCCTAATATTGAAATGAGCGAACCTGTTGTTAGTGAGTGTGATACAACTGAGAGGAGGCTTGGCCCAAAACAAGCGGCACACTAAAACGTTACACGCTTGAATGATCTTCTGTAAAATCATATTCCGGGAGGCGTAAACAATGCTTTTCTTATGGCGGAGCCGCCTGGAATTAAAGCCTGAAATCTCGTGAAATGGGGTATTATACCATAAAATTTAATGGTAAATATGTTTATACGGCCGTATTCATACACACTGTTGAAAAAGAAGTTATATGCGGTATTCGGACAAATTTATAATTGGCCACATGTGCGTGACATCGTATATTAAATCCAAAATATGCGACCAGAGGGTGGTTTCTGATCAATTTGTGAGGATTGTGGAAATGTCTGGATTGCGTGTGATTGCATTTTGTTATATTAGCCGATTTAATTCAGTGTGATCCGTAACGTTGGGATCTGAGCGCCTTCACGTCGTTATTTATTCTCGCTTAATTTCCCGCTGCAAACTCAACCCATTTCAGAATATTATTGTAAGCATCTTGTTCAATAAGTTGTTTTGTTCCGTATTGTAACATATATAAAATGAAACGAAAAATATCATTAGTTTCTTTCGGCTGGTGACATATTTTTTTGTTAGCTTGTTTTAGTAATATGACCGTGGGTGGCACTCAGTTATTAATATAGGCTTTGTGAAAGAGAGAAAGATTAAAATTGCTTGCACGCACCAAATTAAATGATCTAAAAACAACATTCAAAATTTAATGGCAACACCATTCAAAATTCGCGCTTCTCCGCGAGCCCTACAAATTTTCTAATCGAGCGGCAGTTTGCACATCCCTGTTCTAAGGCATTCTGAAACTATCGTCGGGGCCACATGCAACTTTTACTCTGGTTATTATGGAATATAGGATAAATAATGTGGCCTAATGCATATTCAGTCAATTTTTAATGTACTGAAATAAATCGTAGTTTTTTGATATTTTATCCGAGACCTAAGGATTTTTCTTAAAAAAATAATAGGAGTGGCAGAGCGGAGTACCAATATAAATTTGGGTAGACTTTGGGATTTTATCGTAGATCTTGGGATTTTTTTTTTAAAAACGATATATTATAAATATATTCATAACTGGCTGCCAATACATTAGAAACTCTACCTACAAAATGAATTCGTTTTAGAAGCCCCATCTTAAGTAGAAAATTCTGTAAGTAAGGACGCAGTTTTCATATAAATGCCTTAATTCGTTCTAAGCCTACACAAAACTCCGACGTAACATTTGTATAAATTATAATACTGGGTAAACCCGTAACAATAACATGTTAGAATTAAATTACCACATAATAAATAGAAAATGTACACATAGACAGAATAGAGAAATAACCAATAAAAACTTCGAACGGTAGACCGTGGAGAGCGACAGGATGGCGATCTGAGTTTTTTATTATTATTTCATTTTGCTCACTAAACCATTCGTTGATCCAGAAAAAACGCAAATATTATTACGCGATCATTTTCATAATCAAATGGGTACTCCCGAAGTATGTGTACCAAGGTGGCGGACACCGGAACGTAGTATGTGTACCAGGTTAGTGTTGGGCCATAATTTCAGGTACAAATACTACGGGAGTCACTTGGCTAGTCCCGGAACTCATAATAGAACAAAAATAAAAGAAATTGTAATAAAATTGTGGCTGAACTCGAACCTGGTACACATACTACGTTCCGGTGTCCACCATCAAATAAGTGAATCCGATTATTGAATTTCCATCCGTCAATGATGGTGAAATAAGACCGGAAATCGTGTTTTATTATTCGATTCAGTGCTGTTATAAATATTTCATGCCGGTAGTTATGATTTCATTTTTGATTGTCACCAACGACGTCGGGAAAACGATAAAATTCGCAATAGATACTGAATAATATTTAAGAGCTATTCCACACGCTCTAAATTGCAAGGAATGAAAATTTTCCCGTAATGTACGGTCACTATCGAAATTGAGGATGAAAACGATAAATTGCGACCCAATTTCCTTTTAGAATTATTGTCGAGCCCGCACAAACTATCTCGACTAAATTTTAAATGCACGATAATAATTTCGTATATTATTCGTAAATCTCCGACGTGTTTTAACCAATTCAATCAAGTCAGCGCTAATTGAAATCTTTCCATGTGGCTGTAATTTATTGCCTTGCGTACACGGCTGCCTTCGATTACGATAAAAATGAAGTATTTGTAAAATGTTTTTAATCGGAACATGGACCGCGGCGCTAGGATATGTGCGCTTATAAACTCGAAAAAACGATATTCGAAGGTCGCGATATTCAAATATTACATTCGAATTGGACATCCCTGATTCAAGCACTGCATTAAATTAATATCAAATTATACTACACGTGGTATTCAAGTTTTCAACCTTCCGTATGTTGACAATTTGAAAAGATCCGACTATTTTTACGAGTGGCGTAATTCGGCGAATGTTTCAGGACCCATTTCATGGAAATTTCCGAATTTTGATCTTCCCACCCCTTTGAAAATCTTGGCTGTGTCACTGAAAGTGTGTATTGTAACGTGAGTCTAATCGACCCTCAAATATGACATTTTGTGCCAGGATAATATGCCCAATTTAGGTTAATCATGCTTAAGATAAGTATTTCGCAAGCTTTGGATACGGAAATTGTTGAGATATCCAACCTCTGAAAAGCAATCGATTTTTACGATCACCGATTATTATCAAGATTCTCATTAGCTAAATCATTGAGCTGAAGTTACAAACTTTCTATTACTATCAAATATTCCACGTATCGTGCTTCAAAACATTAGATTTTTACAAAGTATGGTTGTCACTTCATCCATTAATTCCCATGCACTCGCCGACAAGAAATGCGTCGGAACAGAAGATCAGTCAAGCGTTTACTATCTGCAGCATAACAATGGTAAGACAATGGTCATTTTGATCCATTGTAAAGGTATCAATGGTCATATTCATATCTAACTATTTTAATTAGTACAACAAAAGAGGTTTCAAGTGATAATCATTTACAAAAGGATTGCTGAATTCGTCTCACGCGGTGGTTCGCGTAACCGCTACGGAGGAAGGTACTCTCGTAGTATGTGTACCAGGTTAGGGTTAGGCTATAATTTTATTCAAATTTTCGTAGTCGATTTGAGTCTGCGCAATCCCACTAGACTAGAGCATATTATTACGTAACAAGTAAGCAGGTCTTAACTCTTTCAAGCATTAGGCAGGTCTTAAATCTGAATTATATGATTTAAATAAATGATGAAACATTCACTCCGGGTACAATGGACCTTTCCCCGACCTTTAACCCCCGAAAAATTCTTACTATACTTTACCATTGCAAAATTTTCGGGACCTATTTTAAGAGTGCTTTTGCGAGCGCCTGTAAAATGGGGTATGTGTTTCAAACCATCATTATGATTCATCGCATACAACAATCTGTTTTCTGAAAGTACCGGTAAAGAATTTTAGACCTTTGGTCTATCACAGCTATTTCTACAATAATTTTTTATTACTGCAATTAAATTAAAACTCCTAGGAAGACAAAGTAATCACTGAATTATCTGATTTATATTTAAGTTTCCGAAACACAACTGCAAACTAACGAATAGATTCAATTTTATGTTTATTTTGAAACTGGCAAATAGCGATTTTGCTTCACATTCGCATGTGGTTGGGCGGTGGATGATCTGAGGGACAGCTGTTTCGTTGAGTCCCAACACTGTACTGGAAAAGGTTTGCCGTAATATTTCAGTGTTTGAGTTTTAAGGTACACCATAGACTAGGACTAATTTGACACGATGTCTGGTCATCTGGCGGTACCGGTGCAGCACAAGTCTGTATTTAAACTATAATATATATGATAAATACTGTTAAAGTAACACTTTCACACAGCGCACTCTACGAAGAAAGTATAGTACGACAGGTGAGGAAGTGAACGACGAATTCTGAAACGGCGCGGTGAAGCGAGAGTCCCCTCAAAAACGAATGAAAACGTTACTGGCAGCATCGGTCAAAGGTCATGAAAATAGGTAATTGTCGGCTCGGAAGGCTCAAATTCTAATTGTTGCGTCACCGTTTAGTTATGACTGAGTGTTCATTGTTACGAACATAAACAGAGAAGTCGTTGCTGAGGGTAACGTCCATTGTCAGCTCAGAATGCTTAGTGAAATCGATTTTTTAGTTTCATTCGTAAATTTGGACTTCGAATAATAGTTGTAACTATTAGTTTACTGTGACTGTTAAATCAGAGAGTTTGGTAATTTATTGAAAACAGCATCCCGACACTCCAAATAGCAAATACGGACTAACTAAAGAACGCACGTGACATAGTCTGCTTTTTCGACTCTAGATGGCGGAAATACTAAAGAAATGCCTAAACTGGAATTGAAAAACTTCGACGAAAAGGTAAACCTCGGACGGTATTGGTTAAAATTATCACACGGGAAATTTGGACAATTACTTCAGTGATATTGAAATTGATGTTGCGGTCAATAATATAACAACAACTTTTCAGCTAAGAAAAACTTCCATCCTTTATTAGCTGTGACGTCGAGTGAAAGTCGTCATACAGCAAGTTCTGAGGTAATGCTGCACATGGTATGCATTGTGAGCCTGGTATCGTGCGGTTGCAACACACGTTCCAAAATATTGATTATTTCCGTTTGTTTTTCGAAGACTTGAGAAGCAAACTGAGAGCAAAACGATGTTCACTTTTGTGACAGTCTGGCATGAATTTCCCGAATTCTAATTCTTGCAACGCTAAATGCAAGATGTTGTTAAAGCGTCTAACTGCTGAAATACGATTGGTTAATTTGTTTCGATATTAAAAACTCATAAATACCGGCAGCAGATATCTTAATTCAGTGCAACATCGCGAACGAAGCTGATAGGCATCGGCTTCACAGACAAACGAATTGCAAAGCTTTAGTGGAACGCGGTTTAGGATTTTTTTCAGGAATATTTGCTAGAAGCAAGGTGACGAAAAGTCACTCAAAAATTGAAAAGGATTTTTCTCAGCGAAGCTACTGGTGAATACTAAAATGTCGAGAGTTAGTTGACAGGGCCAATTACAATAAAAAGTCGCATACAGTTATTCCTCTCTCAAGTATTCGAGATTCGATTCTGAAATCATCAGATATTCGAAAATGCCCAAGCTCTAACCATGATGCGGAAAATTTAAAAAATCTGAATGAAGCGCAAATATGTACATGCATGAAAGGTGGAACAATCTTGTGAATAAACTATGTATAGCTCTACGAAATCTACCTTTAAATGCGCTAGAAGTGAAAAGCGTATGGTTCATATGCCAAGAAGAATCGTTATATTTTATTTCTTAACAATAATCTGTCTGTTCCATATATTGATAAAAATATTTTAGATAGACTTGTCTCGTGTCAAAGAACTGCATTCCAAACCAAAATGATGAACAAAATATTGGCTCTGTTTCTGGTGTTGGCTGTTGCTTTAATGATGATCCTCAGCATAGTGGGGCGTCTAGGTAGGTATATAATCAGGAGGGTGATACCCAAACGTATATTTTTGAACGTGGTGCAGAGAAAATCTATTAAAGATTAAGCAAAGGCTAGATTGAATATGAAAGTAACCTAATAGCCTTCTACAAAAAAAGGGTTCGACTGGTCCAACACTTCGAAATTGGTCCAAAAGCTCCGTAATTCTACGTTGTGCTCATGGCTTTCTAGAAGAGAAGTTAAAACCATATTCTAAATTTTCTGAGTAGAATACTACAAATTTTGTAGTCAAAATTGCGTTACCTCGTAAACGAGAGCATCAAGTTGGAGCATAAAATATTTCGGTAGACCGGAGGCAGGATAAATCTTATTATCGACATCCTGGGCCTTCCACATCGAGAAATTGTTGTTTAAATAAGCTCAATACGAGCCCCAATCTATTACAAATGAAGAACTAACAGGCGACCTCCACATCCTCTTCAGTCATTCTTGCCACGTATTTCGGTGGATGCGGTCTAGACTCAAGGCAATTCTGGTAAAGCCTTACAAAACAAACATAAATTGACTTCAAATATAAATCACGTTACATTATTCTATGTTAAATATTTTAAGACAGATTATTTTGTTTGATCTGATTCTATTCACTCATTTCCAGACTGCATTAAGGAATGTGAATACCCTCAAAAATGCATTCAAGGAAGTTGTCAAGTAAGTGCCGTTCATTTTGCGTGGTTCCTGTTATTGTGGGACTTAATTTTGGTGGAGTATAAAGATATGTAAATACTATGAAAAGAGGCATTTTTCGGTGACTAAAATGAACTCTAGTAACTGAGAGAAGGCATGAGCCAAAACAAACAATAAAATGTCATTCAAGTTACCCTAATTTTTTAGTAACCGCAAGAGTGGGGATGATGATGTTGACTCTGCATTATGGGAAAAGAATTATTATTATCAGACATCATAATCAAGAACTTATTTCAACATATTGAATAAATAAATGCAACTTTATGATTTGTTTTTATTTCAACGGATTGTGGGGAATTAGAAGGTTTAAATACAGTATACGTGAAAGTTATTAATTTGTGTAATTGAAAAAGAAACATAGAACAGATTAGAAGCAGAAAAATTGAAGAAGCGAATTGCCGGACTCCAGCCCAGGCAGTCTCGAATAGCTTAAGGGCGCTCCAGACGTGTGTCTACCAATATAGAGGGAACAAATTTTGTTCGCCTATTTTTACCTTAGGTTGTGAAAAGGGACTGAAACCTATATTCACTTGGCTAACACAAATATTCCCCGAACTCGGAAATAAAATCATGGCCTAACCCTGGCCTAATGTTAATGCAAATGTGGCGTACCAAAATTGATATCACCACTCAGGTTCTTTCTGCCAGCTTATCGGACACTGAAGTTGCAATAGATGTCGTTCACAAAACAATCTTCTTGCGGTTCCAATCACAGCAGAGTAACTAAGTTAACTAACTAGATTAATTATACACCTGTAAGAACTTAATACAACCAAATACTCCAATAAGAAATACAATAAACAAATAAAAACATGAAAACACAGTACAAATACCGTAGGATACATACGTAACACAAGATACGGAATTGGTCTATGACGTCACAGTCATGAACTATTTACTTATAATGGGATATTAAAAACCGGGTAAAACATACCTAGATATACATAAGAATAACTAGTATGACACTAAAGATACAACACAAATCCTATCTTATCGACAAACACGTAATATACATGGAAATACGCATAGAAATCACACAGGAAATAAACTGCGAAAATAGACTAGTTACGGAAGTGTTAAATACAAGCTAACTAGTGAACAGAGCTATGCCAACTAGAGAAACAGTAAACCTGTACTACTAATATCATTTTACAACAAGAATTACACAGATTAACGGCACTAAAGCACTATAATAATAACCTAATACACAGAGGAAATATCTACACTGCCGGCAGTCTGACAAACCAGCTAAAAAGAGAAAGTTACACAGCTGCTCACTAGTGACTCAAGTGGTAAGAACAAATATGGGCACACAGAATAAAACAGAGTTATAGACGTGGTCGTCTCATTACTCCCCCCTTTTTCAGATGGGAAATTACAAAGAAATTTTCCATCTTTAAAATTGAAAAACCATAAAAATGTGAAGAAACTGCAAAAAACTGTACACTCAAATGAAATGTATATCTAAAATCAAAACAATCAATTGTTAAAAGCACTATCACAGTCAAATCAAATGTAATCATCCAAATATCTAGGCCTTCGCCTAGTACGTTGGCCATTATCAGAGTTCGCATCAACTGTAACTTCTTCTGGTACAGTGTCTGGCCTTGAAGAGAAAGGTAATTCATCAAAAATATCATGAGCAGCCTGCTCATTATTTTCCATAATAGGTTCCACATCAGGTAAAATGTCAAATCCGGTTAAGTCAATGTCGTTGTCTTCTTCATCTTCATGAAGGTAAGGTCTCAGTTTGTCAACATGCACAATTCGAGAACGTGTTCCCGAATTCTTCTGAATCCTATACAAGTGATTAGGTAAACAGTCCACAATTCGATAAGGTCCAATCCAAGGAATACTCAGCTTGCGATGCTTAGGTGGATAATAATACCACACCAATTCATCTCTCTGGAAAGTAAGTGGTTTTACACCCAGATCAAAATTTCGCTTTTGTCTGGTTGCAGCAGCATTTAGATGTTGCCTAGCATGAAGAAAAGCTTTTTCAGTTGCACAGGAAAGCCATTCGACAAACTCAGTGTAACAAGGATGAGTTGATGACTCTGGTTTGCCAAACATAACATCAACAGGCATCTCGATTTCTCGTCCAAGCATTAACTTGTTCGGTGAATATCCTGTACTATCATGCACAGTGGAGCGATATGCCATACAAAGATATGGGAGATGGTCGTCCCAATCATTTCGATTCTCATTTACAAAAGCTTTCAACATCTGCTGTATGGTCCTGTTGAAACGTTCAACTTGTCCATCTGAACGAGGATGATATGGAGTTGTTCGAGTCTTTTGAATCCCGTACAATTGACACATTTCTGAAAATAATTTTGATTCAAAGTCTCTTCCTTGATCTGAGTGGAGAATTCTTGGTACCCCAAATCTCGAAAAGAATTGAGTAACCAATGCATCAGCAGTGGTGTCAGCTCGCTGATTTGGTAAAGCAAAACATTCCACCCATTTAGAGAAATAGTCCGACAAAACCAAAATGTGTTCATTTCCATTTTCAGTTACAGGCAATGGTCCAAGAAAATCAATGGCAATCCTTTCCATAGGAGCTCCAGATATAAGTTGTTTCAAATCTCCCTGTCTTCTTCCGTAAAGCATCTTTGTTGAAGCACAAGACTTGCAAAATTTGCACCATTTCAGAATGTCCCTTTTGAAACCAGGCCAATAAAATCTGCGCCTTATACTCTTGAAAGTTCGATTAGCACCAAGATGACCTGCAGTGCGCAAAGAATGGAGCTTATGAAACAAGTCCTGCCTCAAATTTGATGGAACAATCAATTGGATATGCGATTCCTCCGATTTACAATCAGGAATCCAACGACGATAGAGAAGTCCATTATCTACAAAAATCAAGTCCCACTGCGACATTAAACGTTTGGTCACTGTTGATTCAGGCATGTATTCTTGAATGTCAGGTTTCTGAGCAGTAAGTTGTTTCCATTTCAAAACAGCAGAAATATCTGGATCTTCACTTTGCCAAGATTTAATTTGCTCATCTGTGTAGGTATCTAGCCAATTACAATCGGAACAGTCTGACGATGATTGACCGGGCTGTTTTGATATTGCACTTACAATAACATTACTCACAGCCACATCACCATTGGTACCACAATCAGAACAATCTTCTCGCTTGCATTTGCGAACTTGGCGTGACAATCCATCAGCATTGCCATGTTTCACGCCAGGTCTGTGTTCAATCTTAAAGTCATAAGCGCCAAGTGTTAATATCCATCTTGCTAACATTCCTTGAGGTTCACGAAAATTGATCAACCATTTCAGAGCAGCATGATCTGTGCGAATTCTGAACGGTCTCCCGAGAAGAAAATGACTGAAGTGACGAACAGCCCACACCACAGCTAATAGTTCCCGGTGTGTAGCACAGTATCTACGTTGAGACTTGGACATAGTCTTACTGGCATAAGAAAGTACACGTTCATTGTCGTCCTGAACTTGAGATAACACTGCACCAATCCCAAAACCACTGGCATCAGTATCCAATACAAATTCGCCGATTGTCCTCGGAAAGCTAAGAATTGGGGCAGATGTCAGACAATGCTTCAAAGTTTCAAAAGCCTTTTGACATTCAGTACTCCATACAAAGGAAATATTCTTCCTGGTCAATCGAATAAGAGGTCCAGCAATTGTTGAATAATCTTGAACAAACTTCCGGTAGTAGTTCGCTGTGCCTAGAAAACTACGAATATCGCTGACAGAATTTGGCGTTTTCCATTCTTTAATAGCCGCAACATTTCCAGGGTCGCAACAGACACCGTCAGATGAAATAAGATAACCAAGATAAGAGGTGCTTCGACGGAAAAGTTTACATTTCGAGGGCTTCAAGCGTAAACCGGCACGGCGAAGTCTTATAAAAACTTCCCGAAGATTTGAGAGTGCCATTGAGAAATCACTACCATGAGCCAAAACATCATCAAGAAAATTGAAACACCCGTTCCACAGGAGATCACCAAGGATATTGTCCATCATCCGTTCGAATGTTGCGGGAGCATTCGCCAAACCGAAAGGCATCACTACAAAGTGAAAATGACCACGGCCTGGGATGCTGAATGCTGTCTTTTCACGGTCTGCAGGATCAACCTCCACTTGCCAATATCCGCTAGCGAGATCAAGAGTTGAGAACCATTGTGCTCCGTTTAAGGACTCAATGATATCCTCAATACGCGGCAAGGGATATGCGTCCTTGTATGTGACGTCATTAAGCAATCTAAAATCCACGCAAAATCTGGTAGAACCATCCTTTTTGGGAACTAGGACAATGGGAGAAGAATATGGGGAATCGCTGGGTTCTATGACACCCTGAGCCAGCATATTATCAACAGCTTCTTCGGCTATCTTCCTACGCGCCCACCCCATTCGACGAGGAGCCTGCCGAATCGGCTGTGGTGTGGTTGTGATGATCCTATGCTTTGCTGCTGAAGTACGGCCAAGTTCACCATCTGGTCCTACAAATACATCATGGAATTCACAAATCAAGTTGACCAACTGTTCACGTTGACTCGGGGTTAGATCCTCAACGGAATTGACCATGTCATGTAGATGTTCTGGTAATTCAGAAGCTATAACCCGATTATCGGATTCGTCAACTTGAATTTGTGCTACAAGTTGAGGATGTGCAATACCAATCAAAGATCCAGCCCTGATCTTAAGTTGTCTGCCTTTTTGGTTCACCGCTAGAACAGGAACAGTGGACTTTCCTGGATCCACTACAGAAGAAATCAGCTGAACGCCATCAGCAAGGAAAGAAGAATTCAGCGGTTCAACAAGAGCAGCAACGTCAGACAAATTGCTTTTCGGCCAAGGACGACTAAGTTGTGCAGGGATAACAACCTTAGAATATGGCGGTATAGTAATATCTTCTCGAACAGTTACACGACAACACGGTACAGACTTTTCAGTAAACAGTTTGATTTCATGACCCTCTATCATCATGTGTCCAGATGATAAGTAAAGAACGCAATCATGTTCTCGGAGATAGTCCATGCCCAAAATACCATTAGACATACCTAGGTTGGCAACAACAACAGTGCGTCGCGATGCAAAAGAATCAATAGACAAATCAACTTCCAATGTACCCAGTGGTGATAAATCATGTCCTCCCACTGCAACAAGAGATTCTTCGAGCGGTGCTAAATGTGCTTCTTTCCCACCTATAGCCTCAAAGATGGAAATGTCGATCAGAGTAGTCATAGCACCACTATCTACAAGAAAATTGAACGGTTGATTGTTTACAAGTACCTTCGCATGCCAACTATTGTCATATTGCAAGGAACAAATATTCAGGTCTATATTCTGGTTCGTTGGTCCGTCATCAAGTAATAATTCAGCGGACACTGAGGACCTCAAGCCCGCTGAGTGTCGTTTAAATTTGCGGTCGAAGAGGAAGCAGCTGTTGCAGGATCAGCGGGATTCTGAAGATGTGGACAATCCCGTTTAAGATGACCAGTCTGCTTGCAATTAAAACATGCCTTGCAATCCCTGCCCCAATGACCATGTTTACCACATCGAGGACACGGGTTGCGTGGTACACCATCAAAATTGCGATTGTTGTTAGCGCGTGGCTTAACATATCCTATGATCTCATCCAGTTTTGCTACAAGTCGCTCAAAACTGCTCTCGAGAAACTGAAAAAGGTCGGTTTGCTGATTAGCTGCATCACCAGTGTTACTCTGTTTCACTGCGGCAATGCGAGGTTTAGGCATGTCTCTTCTCTCAGAGTGGTTAGTATCAACAGAGTAATACAGCGTTGCAAGAGACAGTGCACTTTCAAAAGTATCAGGCTGTTGCATGGTAACATGTTTGATCATGCTTTCATCGGTTAAACCGGCGAGAAACTGCGATTTCAAAATATCATCTTGACCAGCAATATCAAGATTTGGGTAAGCAAGAATAACAAGCTCTTTCAATTTGTTACCATAATCCCGTGGCGCTTCATTTGGCTTAATCCTACGACAATGAAATGTAGTACGATATGAGCTCGCATTTCCGGCAGGTTTGAAATAATGATTAAAATGAGCCACAATATCACGATAGCTAGTACGTTTCATATCTGGTAAATCTTTCAACACATTTAGAGCTTGACCTGTCATGCAAGTAGCCAATTCTAATCCTGCAGTGTCGTCATCCCACTGATTATAACTGGTAACCAATTCAAAATGGCATAAATAACTGGGCCACGTCATGACAGTGGATCCATCGAAATACATTGGCTTTTTGGCATTTCTTGCCATCATCGTAGCATTAGCTGTGCTATTGAGAACACTACGACTAACATTGGCATTTGAGACACTACTAGCGCTCACTGGAGGAGCTGATTGTGTAGCCACTGTAACCATTTTCGGCCTAGTACTAAGTTGCCTTCTGACATTTGTGCCCTCATTACCATTATCATTCAAAAAAGGAATTGTAGGTGCAAGGTTACTCACATGACCATTCTCCAAAAATTTCACCTCTAATGTCTGTGAGAACGCGTTCCGCTTCCCTTCTGGCTGTCCATCTTCTGATCCAAAATCAGAAATTTCATCATGCTTGAGAACAGGCGCTGCTTTTGGAACAACCGTTGCGGGTGTTGAAGTGATCAAGCTGACATCTGGGACATGTGACATGGGCTGCGTTTCTTCAGAATCAGCAACTTTTCCTGTTTTAACCACGCCAGAAATATCTTGCAGCATGTTGTAAACATGTTCAAAAGATGAGCCAATTTTCGCATTCTGGAGTTCAACTGATTCTAGTTGACTTCCAATCTGTTGCACACGACTGTCTATCAGTTGCAAACGACTGTCAGTCTCCTCTTGCTTTTCCAACATTTCCTCTTGTTTTTCTTCTGATTCCTTCAGTTTTGCCTTTAATATCTGTATTTGCAGATGCAAAAGTTCATTCTCCTCTTTGGCTTCCTTTGGTGCCGGTACAATCTTTCTTCTCTTAACCATTTTTCCAAGATATCAGGCAACCGCAATTAAAAAAAAATTCGGCAACCTCAAATGTCCAATATTGTCCAAATATTATCCGTCACAGACTAGCCTACTTAATCGGCTTAGTCTTAATAGTCCCTGTGTCAAATAATATATCCTGGCGTGTGCTCGCCAAAAATTCGTATATGTGGCGTACCAAAATTGATATCACCACTCAGGTTCTTTCTGCCAGCTTATTGGACACTGAAGTTGTAATAGATGTCGATCACAAAATAATCTTCTTGCGGTTCCAATTACAGCAGAGAAACTAAGTTAACTAACTGGATTAATTATACAACTGTAAGAACTTAATACAACCAAATACTCCAATAAGAAATACAATAAACAAATAAAACATGAAAACACAGTACAAATACCGTAGGATACATACGTAACACAAGATACGGAATTGGTCTATGACGTCACAGTCATGAACTATTTACTTATAATGGGATATTAAAAACCGGGTAAAACATACCTAGATATACATAAGAATAACTAGTATGACACTAAAGATACAACACAAATCCTATCTTATCGACAAACACGTAATATACATGGAAATACGCATAGAAATCACACAGGAAATAAACTGCGAAAGTAGACTAGTTACGGAAGTGGTAAATACAAGCTAACTAGTGAACAGAGCTATACCAACTAGAGAAACAGTAAACCCGTACTACTAATATCATTTTACAACAAGAATTACACAGATTAACGGCACTAAACACTATAATAATAACCTAAAACACAGAGGAAATATCTACACTGCCGGCAGTCTGACAAACCAGCTAAAAAAAAGAAAGTTACACAGCTGCTCACTAGTGACTCAAGTGGTAAGAACAAATATGGGCACACAGAATAAAACAGAGTTATAGACGTGGTCGTCTCACAAAGTTCGTAGAGATTTACATATCTTTTCTGGAATGAGAGAACCCGTTGCTGGTGAGTTCGATGCAATGAACCCGTTCTTAAAATTTTAAAGCCCATCACTGCCTGAGAGATAATCTTTTGCTGAATTCGATGTCCGAAAACAAGTAGGCCTACCTGGCATCCGCTGGTATAAGTGTGCACATGTGATCTTCAGGAATTCTGATTCTCATGTATTCCGGAAATTGGAATTTGAGAAATTCTTGCCAGACGTTAAAAAGGGTAAATATCGTTGCTCCTAGTGTTCTTCCAGAGTCAGACGGACGTATCGTAATCGCACAATATCAGATTCATTCAAAAAGAACACTGTCAATTTCCCCAGCCCTGTGCGCCTATGCAGCCATTGTCGAAACACTGTAGTCAAGTGGTTCTCACCCTTCTTCGTCAAATTCCCGCCATTGCTATTTTGGAACTGGCAATTAGCGTCAAAAAAGAAAAAAAATGAGTCAATGTTTTCAACCACCCTTAAAAATATGAGCGTCTGATTGAAAGCTAAAATTCTAATTGTTGCGTCACCGTTTAGTTATGACTGGTTGTTCATTGTTACGAACATAAACAGGGAAGTCGTTGCTGAGCTGAGCGTAAGATCCATTGTCATCTCGGAAGGCTTAGTCAAATAGATTATTTTTAGTTCCATTCGGAAATTTGGACTTGTCACTGTTAGTTTACTGTGGATGTTATTGGACATTTCAGTGTACATAACGATCGTTTCAATATTATGTTGTTGTTCTTGTTCATAGTCTTCTTCTTCGTCATAATAAAATCGCTTTTCTCTTCGAATACTAGACCAATTGCTTTGAAATTTTCAGTGGTTAGAGATTGATTTTTTTGCCAGAAGGCTATTACTTTTACTTATTTCAACAATTTCTGTGGACTTCAAGAGATTCGTTTTTTATGGGTCAGAATAAAAAGATAGCGACACCGTGTGACGTGTCCATATATTTGAGCAGAGCTCTCTTGTTCATGCTTACGAACATAAACAAGGAAGTCGTTGCTGAGCTGAGCGTAAGATCCATTGTCATCTCTGAAGGCTTTTTTTAGTCCGATTCGGAAATTTGGACTTGTCACTGTTAGTTCACTATGGCTTTTATGTTCAATCAGAGTTTTTTTTTATTGGTTATTTATTAAAAACAGTAACCCGACACTAGAAACCGCAAATACAGACGCCTTGAAGAACGCACGTGACATAGTCTGCTATTTCGATTCCGAATGACGGAAATATTAAAGAGATGCCTAAACTGGAATTGAAAAAACTCTGGAAAAGTCTCATTAAGTTATTAATCGAACAGTATTGGTTGAAATATAATAGACATATACTTCAGTTGTATTAAATTCAGTTGTTGCTGTTGGGGTCAACAAATACAACAACTTTTAAGCTAAGAAAAACTTCCATCTTTTATTAGCTCTGGCCTCGAGTGAAACTCGTCATACAGCAAGTTCTAAGGTAATGCTGCACATGGTATGCAGTGTTAGCCTGATATCGTGCGGTTGCAACACACGTTCCAAAACATTGATAATTTCCGTTTGTTTACTGAAGACTTAAGAAGCAGACTGAGAGCAAAATGATGTCACTTTTGTGACAGTCTGGCATGAATTTCCCGAATTCTAGTTCTTGCAACGCTAAATGCAGGATGTTGTTATAACGTCTAACTAACTGCTGAAATACGATTGGTTAATGCGTTTTGATATTAAAAACTCATAAATACCGGCAGCAGATATCTCAATTCAGTGCAACATCGCAAACGAAGCTGATAGGCATTGGCATCACGGACAAACGAATTGCAAAGCTTCAGTGGAACGCAGTTTAGGATTTTTTTCAGGACTATTTGCTAGAAGCAAGGTGACGAAAAGTCACTCAGAAATTAAAAAGAATTTTTCTCAGCGAAGCTACTGGCGAATACTAAAGTGTTGAGAGCGACTGACACTATAAAGCAGTGGTCCCCAAACCGCGGGACGAGTGCGACCCGCGTAATGATTTAATGTGGCTCGCCGAATTGAATAAACTAGTTTAACACTTTATGATTTTTCTTTTTGTGTTCTAGATTCTGCCAATTGTTACGCCATTATCCCACGGTTAGGCACTTGTATATTCGTTACAACTTAGTTGGGGTTCTCAACCATTCGGTATCTTAATTATATACCGGTATCGGGCCCTTGCGAGCGCTCCCTCCCCTGGACCGCGAATATCCTTTAGCTTCTAATTTTGGCCCGCAGTCAATCAACTTTGGGAATCAAAAGTATATTCCTAACGCTCAACAGAGCTCAACGCGCCAGAGGCTTTGTGCTAAGGCCAGGCAATCTGTCACATGTTCAGTTTTCCTAATCAGCATTTACATACGCTGCATTCTGCTTTCTAAGTATGCTTTATATCCTAATGAACTTTCACATGAGAATAATTCATCACAATATGGAGAGAAAAAAAACACATGCTTTCATGAGTTACATTTATTTATGATACAACGTTTATACTCATTTTAATATGTAGAAGTATGTTCTTGATCATAATGTTTGATAAGATTAATCCCTTTTCCATAATGCTGAGTCCTCATCCAACTTCTGCTGTTGCTTAAAAATGAAGGTAACCAATTTGGGTAATCCAGTAATATGTGTACCATGGTAGAGTTAGGCCCTAATTTCATTCAGATTTTCCTTATTTCCATTCTATTACGAATTCGGGGACTGTCTGTGTTAGCCAAGTGAATATACCTCCTGCCCATAGGCTTTCGTCCCTTTACACAAATTGATGTAAAGTAGGCGAACAAAATTAGTTACCTCCATATTGGTACACATACTTCTGAAATGCCTGGGTTGCGTTTGTTTTGGTCATGCCCCCTCTCAGGTATGACTAGATTGCTGATAGAGAAAGACTGGCCATAAAACATCATAATGAGATTTATATACCCTTATACTCACAGGGGCTCTGAAAAATGAAATGAACGGTACTTACCAGACAACTTCCTTGAATGCATATTTCATTGCGCTCACATTCCGGAGAGCAGTCTAAAATAACAGAATAGAATCAGATCAAATAAAAAAATGTCTGTTTTAGAATAAACACGTAACAATGAAACATGGATTTATAATGATTTCATAAGGCGCTTCAACAGAATTGCCTTGAGTTTCTGTCTAGACCGCATTCTTCTCCGAAATACGTGACAAGAATGAATAAAGAGGATGTGGTAGGTTGCCTGGTAAGAATCCATTTGTAATAGATGATGGATCGTATTGCGCTCAATTACACAAAAATATTTTATGCCCCAACGCCTAACCTAATCGTTTCCAGCGTAACCCAATTTTGACTACAAAATTTATAGTATTTGGTAGCAAAGTATTTTGTGATCCTGTTTGAAAATCATATTTCCTGCGTTGGAGTTTTGGGATGCTTGAGACAGGTTTGGTTTGTTTCGACTCTGAGAATTTAGAATATGGTTCTGACTTAACTTATCTTATAGAAAGCAATGAGCACAACGTAGAATAATGGAGCTTTTTCCTCGAAGTCTTGGACCAATTAAATCATTTTTTGTACAAGACAATTACTTTCATATTTTGCCTCGTCGCAAATCGATTTACTCTGCACCACATTCGAAAATATACGTTTGAGTATCGCTTCCTGATTATATACCTACCTTGACCTAGAAACCACCCTGCGCCCTCTACGTTGAGTATCATTATTGAAGCAACAGCCAACACCAGAAACAGAGCCAATATTTTGTTCATCATTTTGACTTGGAAGTTTTTTGACACGAGACAAGTCTATCTAAAACCTTTACCAAACAATGAAACAGGCAGGTTATTGTAAAGAACGAAAAATAACGATCTCTCTTTGACCTATGGACCATCCGCTTTTTCAATTCTGGCGCATTTGAAGGTAGATTTCGTAGAGCGATATATAGTTTATTTACTAGATTGTTCCACCTTTCATGCATGTATATTTTTTGCGCTGCCTTTTTTATTTCGATTTTTAAAATTTTCTGCAGCATGTGACTTAACAAGAGCACGTACTTTCGAAGTTATTGTTTTCTTATATTACCCCGGGAGGAAGCGTACCGAAAACGGCAAACATATGAATACGAACCATATACGTCCCGCCTATTTACCTGTAACAATTATCAATTTCTTCTGACTGAATGAGAAACTCGCCACTGATCAACGGAGAATACGCGTCCTATCCTGCAATTCTCTTCGCGCAATTTGAACCAGGCGTGGCGTCTCATTTAAATAGCCTCCATAAGAAAGGCCACGTGAACTCCGAAAACGACCGGTGTGAATCAACCTGACATTGCGAAAAGTTTAGTAATCACGGAATTCGATTGACGGTGCGAAGGTAAGTATATTACTAACGCTCAACACGACGCGCCAGTGATTTTTGCGCATTTTAAATCGCGACCACACGTCCAATTGAACCTTCTCAATTAAATTGGGCTTCCTGCTGCGAATATTCATGCATTTTCAGTATAAAAAAAAATCCTGTCGTGACAGCAGCAGACATCACGTTGATTACAGAAAGAAATCAATATGGCGACAGAGTAGCGCTACCGCGAACTTTCATTATGCGGCGTTTGCCGTTGGAAGGTTCTATGCGATTGTTTCATTATCACAAGCAAAGCTCGCGGCTGACCACGATTCGGACAATTTCTCACTTAAATTGTAATAAAAATAGAGGAAGGGCAAAACGTTGGGTAGCAGAATATGTGAGCGAAATAGAAGTTCTACCGTGTGAGCTCAAACCTACATCTTCTACAACATTATTGAATACAAAAGTAAAATAAGTTTTGCGTCTAGCATTGTGGACCCCTCCAATTGCTCCGTGGACGACTCCCATCCCCCCTTGGAACCGCTGGGCCATATACAGATAGATATCTATATGAAGTGGAGTATAATGTGAGTTCTAGAAGTCTAAAAGTCATTTGCTCGTCTTCATTAACTTTTATTTTAATTTGGTGGATAAAATCTAGGGTACCATTATCTTTGCGCCCTTAAACTGAATCCAGGACTTTTGCAACCACGTCAGTTTTTGCTGAAAATGATTGATTGCGGGAAAAAGAGTTACTCGGCTGAGTGAAGGATGGAGAACTCGCGCGTACGTTTTCAGCGAGAACTTCAGATCTAGCGCGGACGCTACTATACTCAATCCAGCTGTTTAGTCAGTTAGTCAGATGTTTATCGGTTCACCAAACTGACAAACACTGAATACGAACATAAAATAGGGGAAAAAACATTAAAAAAATGCATTTCACAGTGAAGGGAAACTCGAATAAAAATGTTTTGTATTCAATAACATTGAAGGAGACGTAAGTACACTTCAATGCACCCGGGTATTTTTCGTGTGTCTATTTCTGGCCCAAGCTTCGTGTAACAAGGTTTGTGTTTTTGAGTGTGTGCTGGTGAACGGGCACATGATATTTCTCATGTTTTAAACTTTTTTAAAGGTTTTGCTCGCTCTCCGGAATTCTCCATTTTTATTTTGTGTGAGTTTCCAGAATAAACTATCTATCTAAGTTTGAGCTCACATAGGACAAATTGAGCTCACCTAGTAGAAATTCTATTCCGATCGCATATCCTGCTACCCAACGTTTTGCCCTTTCTCCATTTGCATTGTAGTACAAGTGAGAAATTGCCTACACCGGCAATCATCCACTAGCCTTGCTTATGATATGAAAACAATCGAACCGCTCCAGCTGCAAAGGTTTCTTGAATAGAAATTCGCAGTAGTGTTTCACTGACAGCATATTGATTTCTTTCTGTACCTAACGTGATGTTTTCTGCTGTCACGTTAGGTTTTTTGTTTATTCATTCATATTGAAAAAGCATAAATAACCACAACATGAAGTTCAATACGGGCGAGTTGTCGAACGAGCTTCATTCCTCATGAATTGCTCGGGCAACATACTAGCAAAGGTTCAGTGGAAGGCCTGGCCGCGATTTAAGATGCGTAAAAACCTATGGCGCGTCATGTTAGGCGTTTATATACCTAACTTCGCACCACCAATTGAATTCCGTGAATTTCACAATGTCAGGTTGATTCACGCCGGTCGTTTTCGGATTTCACGTGGCTTCTTATGAAGGCTTTTCATCTTGCCTGTGGGTATTTCTTGCATACTCTCTAGGGCGGCGACGCCTCGTCTGGTTCGAATTGCGCGAGAGAGGGTTGCAGGATAGGACTTCTTCAGCCAAAAGAAATTGATTACTGCTACTGGTAAATATGCGAGACGTATATTTTTCGTAGTCATATGTTTATTATGTTTGGTACGCTTCCTCCCGGGATAAAATAGGAAAACAATAACTTCGAAAGTACGTGCTCTTGTTAAGTCATTAAGCCATGCAGCAGAGAATTTTAAAAATCTTGGACAAAAATGCCGCGCAAAAATATACATTGGAACAATCTTGTGACGCTCCACGTCTACGAAATCTACCTTTAAAACTGTATGGTCCATAGGTCAAAAGGAATCGTAATATTTTGTTTCAGAACAACAATTTATTTGTCTGTATATTTATTTGTTTCATTTTTTAGTAAAAAGTTTTAGATGAACATGTATTGTTACAAAAAAACTTCATCCAAAGTCAAAATGATGAACAAAATCTTGATATTGACCCTGATGTTGGCTGTTACTTCAGTGATGATACTCCACGTAGATGCTGGTGAGTACAAGAGAACGATGCTCAAACGTTTATATTCAAACATTGTGCTTCGTTGTGCAAACAAGCCGTTTACTAAACTAATTTGCTTAAGTCGATCTGTGATGGAAGGCCGGCCTGAATATAAAAATGGTCGTCTAGAAATAAATTTGGTACAAAAAAAAAACTCATTGTTCAACTTCCCGCTCATTGCTATCTAGCAGAGAAGTAAAGCCGTAGTTATATTTCGAATTTTTTAGTATAGACTATAGACTCACATCTCAATGCTAGTGAAACAATTAGACGCAACTTAACAGTCGAAGTATGATTTCTCAATTACAACAGAAATGACTTTCTGCGAAATGCGTCATACGGGAGCATAGAGTTGGGCTAAAAATGTTTTAAATCCGGAGTCGGATTTCAATTTGTTGACTCTATAGGCCAGGGATGGCGAACCACTGACCCGCGGGTCACAAAGTGACCCACCGCGTTTCATCCGTAACCCGCCAAGGCACGAATGAAATTTGAAAAACGCTAACATATCAGTGATAAAAATTTATAAAACCGGCCTTGAATTAATTTAACAATTAATAAACTCTTATAATGTACCGCCAGTTGGGCAGTAGGGCTGCGATCGCTCATATTCAAATGTGGATTCAAATGGACGCATGTTTCAATGTCTGCGCAGCTGTGTACCGTTATTCATTTATTGGCTCTGACATCGTTTATAAAATAACAATGCCATTAATCTGTTCATTTCTCGCAACGTCTTGTTTTTTTCGGAAGTGCATCTGTATACTGTTTTAGGGGTTATACGAAAACTAGATGCTACTTTACATTTTATTAGTTTCTCGCCTACAATGCCATTGAGAAAACAAAATATTCCAAACTTGAAATGAAAACCTAGAAATCTGAAATAACAATTGGGCAGTGTAAAAGTGTCTTAATGTGGCTGAAAGCTGATCAAAAAATATAACACTATCAGAGTGGAATTCCCTCCAACTCTTTGAAATAATTTGCCGCATAATCATAAACGTTTTTGGTAATTCATATGCGTTATTTCGTACTCTAATTTCATAAAATCGAGTGCCTTATAAAGTCCCTGATAGAAGCGTTGCATAAGTAATGCCCAAAACTACACCATCACCAACAGAAGCTTATAAGATTTGTTCCAGAAGTTTCATAATTATAGATACAAACATTGATTGAGTAACTGTGACCCACTCTCTTCTGTTACGCGATAAAAATATAATTTTTGACCCATTCATTGAAATAGGTTCGCCATCCCTGCTATAGGCTTTCCACCTTGAGAACTTCTTGCTCGGCGCAAGCCTTGCTCTTACATCCTAAGATATTTAATTTATCATTGTCACATATATATGTTTGTTGAAATGAAAAGTCAGTAAAACCTGGTGAAACGAATATAAGTTGACCAAGAATTATGAAACCCCACTTCATATTACCATGTATATTAAAATAGACAATTTCTAAAATCTAACCTGTTTCTATTCGGTTACTTTTAGTGTGCGATCCGGCGTGTCAGTATTCTCAGGTATGCAACTGGAATGATGAATGTGTTCACGAAGATGATCACGCTCCACCGTGTGGAAACGGTCAACTGAACGGTAACTCAAATTGCGTAAATTGAGTAAGTGCAGTCTATTTCAATTTGCTCGAATCATTTCGTCACTGTTATTGTCGGATTCTATTTTTGTGTAATATCATAAAAGGTAAATCTTGTGCTCTTACGATATCGGTAATTTTCGAAATTATATGTGACCGAAAAAAGTTTACGAAGATTTCCTTTTTAAAATCGACAGTCAACGTATAAAGGAAGCCCATAGAAACTGATTCACTATCATTCTCAGACTTGAAAATGAATACGGCGCTGGTTTACCATCATGACAAAGCTGCCATCTTGTATTGAACAAATTATCAAAAATAGATTACTTGGAAATAATATCGCTTAAATATTGGATTGTTTCTTGAAATCTCGGAATTTTAATAACATCATTCCCGGATGAAAAAATTGAGTTGAAATCTCGTGGTGGGTTTTCAAAACCATACACCTCAATGATCCTATATTAATAACAAATCATTTTGTTTACTTCCCTTCACCAAAAAACAAAATAAACGTTCCTTTCTCTGATATATCTCGTACTTTAAATTTTAGTTCTTCTTTCATTTTTATTTTCAGCCAATGTAGAGATGATTCATCACTACGTACAAGATATATCATCGATCAAGAATATAATTCTACGTAGTTGGATAATATAAATAATAATTATGCAAACATTTCAGTCTTACCTGAAATTTAATTTGTTCATTCTCTTGTACAACAACATCTATAATATTCCAGGAACAATATAATATAACATATTTTTCTCCTCGAATTATTTTTTAAATTGGGTATAAGGGGCATAATTGTTAGAAACTCGCCTCGGGGAGCAGAAAGTCCGGCACGCCCTTGCGCCCAATACTGTGATATCTATTTAAAATGATCGGGATTTTATCGACAGTGAGTACCGCGAGATTTTGCCGAAATTTGAAACTAACAACTGTTACTAAGGACAGATAATTTAAGAAATTGCAATTGAAGACCCATAAGCAGCAAGTAAATGAAAAACGAGTTTTAAAATGCTGCACCTGGCCTGCAATCGAACCTCAGATCGTGGGTTAAACAGAACTCGTTTCAGAACATTGTTTGTTTGCGCTCGTCCGTCTGGGAGAAGTTGAGGAGCAGAGCGATGTTTACATTTTGACGATTTTCGACGTCTGACACTAATTTCTCAAATTCTAACTCCTGAAATATAGAAGAATCAGAATACCTAGAGACTATAAACACTTTTACCAGAGGTGCGAGTTTTTGAAAAATCCTTCTGTCTGCTAGAATTCGCCCGAGTTTATTCTTTCAAATACCGTCACATATTGCAGTATAACGTTTCTGAATTGCAAATTTTATCTCGGGCGAGACCACGTCAAGCTCTACTCGGGTTTGACAGTAATTCTGCCACTGAATACATTACTCTTTTCGGCCATTATAATATCAGATTGATCTAAAACAGAAATAAAGCGCAGCTGGCTTGCTAGTCTAAAGCAGCGTTTCTCAAACTGGGTTCCGCGAAACACTAATTTTGCGAGTCTTCCGTGAAAAAGAAATCGAGAAGACATCTAAATTGGTCGCCGTGGCGATCTCTGGATTGTGAAGTTGTCACTTAACTGACGAACGTTCAATATCGCGTCACCTTCGGCCTAATGCGAGCGGGTCTCATGTAGTTTCGTACCTAAGTACTTGTGGAGGACGTAGCATAACGATTTTTGCGCATCTCAATCATAACCCCCAACTGAATCTCAATGAACCTTTCCCCGAGTATCAACGTTCTTGTTTACTTCGTGACATTGGCCAATCAGCATGATGCAAAAAATGACGTAACAATGCTCCCTTTTTGCATCCGGTCAGACACTTTTCTCACTCAGACATATTTTCAAGCGTGGTCGTAAACATTACTTCGTTTTCGCGTTTTTGAACACTATTCGTTAGTTTACAGTTGTGTTTCGGGAACTTAAATATAAATTAGATAATTCAATGATCACTCTGTCTTCCTAGGAGTTTTAATTTAATTGCAGTAATAAAAAATTAGTGTAGAAATAGCTGTGATAGACTAGGCAAAAATTCTTTACCGGTACTTTTAAAAAACAGATTGTTGTATGCGATGAATCATTATGATGGTTTGAAAAACATACACCACTTTACAGGCGCCATCTCGCAAAAGCACTCCTAAAATAGCCCTGAAAATTTTGCAACCGTAAAATATAGGAAGAATTTTTCGGGGGTCAAAGGTCGGGGAAATCCCATTGTAGGTGTTGCTGTTTGAAAACCTTTTCAGGTCCCCCGCGACTCCGGTCACACAAATAAACGATTGATTGTTACGTAACATTAGAGTCAAATACTATGTAACGGAAAGTAAACGACATGGAAAGATAAAATGAATTTATAGACATATACACAGCATTTAAATTAAGAAACATTTATAATAAATGAAATATGTAAAATATTCAATCATATTTTAGGTATGTTTAACAGAACTCTGATCGTTTTCGCGGCGCATATGGCAACTCGCCACGGCGCACCCTTTGAGAACCGCTAATTACACCATTTTTTTTTTATCTATTTTCCCCTTTCATTTTTTGGTGTTCCGCGAGGCGAGATTAAAAGTGTAAGTCTTCCGTGGTCAAAAAAGTTTGGAAAGAATCCTAACCAGAGAGAAGGTTTTGCCGTCTCGGGTTGCATATGGAACCGCATAGACCAAATATAATCTCGACGACAAGTTAATAACAAGAGAGCTATGCTCAAATATATGAACACGTTACGCTGAAATTCACCGTGGTACGGTACGGCAACTTACCAGGTGGCTTGACCACGGAACCTCTTCGCTCATCACGTGATCAATATATGTTTGCGGAATCGCCACATGGTGGCAAATTCCGATGACGTCATAGCTCAAAATAAAAACAAATCCCATAAAGCTCACAGGAATAGTTGAAATTAATAGAAATAATAGTCGTCTAGAAAAAAATTCCATATTCAACTACTGAAAAATTCAAAGCAATTGGTCCAGTAATCAAAGAGAAAAACGACTTTTTGAAACTTGTCAAAGAACAAGAACAATAAGTACAACAACATAATATTGAAACGATCGTTATGTCCACTAATTTGTCCAAAAAAGCTTTCATCGGGAAGTCGTGCTTTCATAACGGTGTTCTGGTTTGCAACTGTGACGTATGAACATGCCCAGTGTCGTTCGCTGCCACTGCAGATTCATGGTCGTCAGTTCAAATGTTCCGATAATTTTCGGACAAGCAGAAGACAGTGCAGCAAGGAGACAGACAGAAATACGTTACAAAATTCCGCAACTGTTCTGCTATCAAACTTCAGATCGTGGGATTACGGCACTCGTTTCAAAACATTGTTTGTTTGCGTTCATCTGCCCGGGAGAATTCGAGGAGGGGAGTGAGAATATTACGCTTTCATGCAATATAAAATGCAATGTTGTTGTTGTTTTTGATTGCGGGATCAAAAATTGTTAGAGTGGATACAGATGAAAACCTTGCGTGTTGAATTTTAGCGAGACTTTAAATCTAGCGCGGACGCAAATTCACTTACTGCTGCTGCTATGTATTCTTTACTATTGTGGAAGATATTGGTTTACCTCTCATAGTAGGTATTCTGTAACCAGCGTTTTGCCCTTTTCCTATTTGCATTACAAAATAAGTGGGAAATTGCCCAAAACCAGTCAGCCACAAGCTTCGCTTCTGATAATAAAAACAGTTGCATATAATCTTCCGGTGGTAAACGTTGCCAAATACAAGTTCACGGTAGCGCTACACTGTCACCATATTGATTTTTTTCTTACTTGATGTGATATTTTCTCATGTCACTTTCGGATTTTATTTTATTTATGTTGAAAACGCATAAATTGGCATAACAGAATGCTCAATTCGGACAAGCTGTCCAGCAAGATTGGAGTGTCGTGTTAAGCTTCGGGAAAGCTTATGATTTGCCAGGGAACCAAATTGCGAAGTTTCGAACGCTTGGCTGCGATTTAAAATGCGCAAAATCCTCTGCAACGTCGAGTTAAGTCTAAGGAAAGTTCTTACGATCACTAATTAAAATCTGTGATTACTGAAATTTTCGCAATATCAGGTTGATTCATACCAGTTAGTTATGGATTCCACGTGATCTTCTAATGACGGGCATCCGAATCGCCTGTTCGCAAATTGTGCTCAGCGTTTTAAGCTGCGACGACTCAATTTCAGTGGCAATGGTTACCTTTATCGATAAACGCGTGAGGCCTAAATATCACCTTTTTGTACGTCTTTTTCTTCCCCGCTAAACAAGAAGACAATACTCTCTAAAGATTATCTCGTATATTGAAAGCCGAACAGCTGGCATCAATCGTTTAACAACGAAATAACGGGAGAGCAAAAATGTACATTTCATGAAAGGTCGAACAGTCCTGTTAATAAACTATTTATACTTTCAAGTACTCTACCTTAAAATGCGCTAGAATTTAGAAGCGTAAGGTCCATTAGAAAAGAATCATATTTTTTTTTGTGCTAGAACAAAAATTTATCTGTCTTTATATTTATTTGTTTCATATTTGGGCAAAAAGTTTCAGATAAACTTTACTTGTTTTAAAAACCTTCCTCTAACGTCAAAATGATGAACAGAATCTTTGTACTGACTCTGATGTTGGCTGTTGCTTCTGTGATGATCCTCAGCGTAGAGGCTGGTGAGTACAAGAGAGCGATACCAAAACGTTCATATTCAAACATTGTGCCTTCGTTGGGAAAACCAGCCAGAAAAAATTAGTATTAGTTAACTTGGATTATGAGGCCGCACGTCATAATACCATGTATATAGCAATAGGCATTTCCTAAAATTTAGGTACTCCCATTGTATGTGCACCAAGATGGCGGACACCGAAACGTACTGTGTGTACCAGGTTAATGTTAGGCCATGAATTTAATCCAATTTTCCTTATTTTAGTTCTATTACAATTGGTTCATATACTACGTGAGTACCAAAATTTAACCTAATTCTATTCGGTTACTTTCAGATTGCGATCCGGCGTGTGTGCATCCTCAGTTTTGCAACTTGGCGAATGAATGTGTAGATCACACTCGGTCACGCTAAACCGTGTGTAAACGGTCGAGTACACGGTAACGCAAATTGCTGAGTAAGAGCAGTCTATGTAATTTCGTCACTGTTATTGCCCGACTCTATTTTGGGTGTAATATAATAATATGTAAATCTTATGCTTTTACGATATCGGTATTTTTCGGAATTATAAATGACTGAAGAAATTTCACAAAGGTTTCCTTTTTAATATCGAGAGTCAACGTATAAAGGAAGCCTATAGAAACTGATTCACTATCATTCTCAGAGTTGAAAATAAATACGGCGCTGGTATATCTTCATGAGAAAGCTGTCATCTTGCCTTGAAAAAATGATCGAAAATAAATTACTCGAAATAATATCGCTTAAATATTGCATTATTTCTTGAAATTTAGGAATTTTAATAACATCATTTCCTGGGCCCGGATGAGGAAAATGAGTTGAAATCTTGCGATGAGTTTCCATGACCATGGATCTTGATGATCATACTACCAACTAAACATTTTTTTTTCTTCCCTTTACAAAAAATAAACTTTCTTTTATCGAAAGCTAGTCGTACTTATACTTTATGTCTCCTTTCATTTTTATTTTCAGGACCGGCAACATTATTCTTGAACATTATTCAGCACCACGTACCAGATATATCATCGGACATTATAATCATCTACATATTAAAGTGCTTTTAAACGGAATATCATGAATAAATGCAAATCATAGATTCACAGGTTTTTATTTTTTCATATTGGGATGGACTTCTAGGACATTCTCAGAAAGAAGAAAAAAGCGCAAAGAAATGCTATTGACGAAATAGGAAGTAAAGTAATAGATTGTCTGACCTGAGCACCTAGAACGCTTGAGCGGGAGGATTGTTCAACTCGTCTCGCGCCGTTGTTTACGTATTCGCTATCGGTTCGGTAGAAGAGGCGTCTCACAGTGTAACCTTTAAAAATACAGCTTCCAGTGGACTTCTTGGTAAACTGCAGCTAAGGTCAGGCGGCCATAAAACTCGTTTTACATTCCCGAAATCTATAAATATTTCAAAATTTTCCAGCACCCCATCGTAGAAAGTTTTCCAGTTCTCGTCACGACTAATCCATTCCAAAATCTTCTTTGAATTAAATATAAACCACCGTAAGGTACCGTAAATGGACAGATCCCTTATAAAGCAACCCGCAGAACGACACCTTGTCGAAAAGTATCATCTGCATTATGTGATTGCATTTACGGGAATAAACCACCGTATATTTAAGCAGACACAAGACTTAATTATGTAAGAAAGCACGCCCCTTTGGTATATGTGTTCATAGTCTCTGGATATTTTGATTCTTCCAGATTTCAGAAGGTAGAATTCGAGAAATTCGTGCCAGACGTTGAAAATCATCACAATTATAAACATCGTTTTGCTCTCACTCTGCTCCTCAAGTTCTCCCAGACGGTCGAGCACAAACAAACAATGTTTTGAAACGAGTGCTGTCCACGACCTGAGGCTCGATTGCAGCCAGTTGCAGCATTTTATAATCGTATTTTTCATATACTTGCCACACGCCTATCAAGCAATTATTGAAATACCTGAACTGACGATCAGGATTCCGCAAAGGAAGTGAACGCCATTAGACGTATTCTGACATCACAGTTACATACCAAGACACCATTATGATTTCACAACCTCCTGGGACCTGGTAAATACTTATTTATCAACCCGGTGTTGCCTTGATTATATTTTGTCTTAGCGGTTAGGATAAGCAGATTCTTAAGACCAGCAAATCAGCTGCGTTTTATTTCTGTTCTGGAGCAATCTGGTATTATAATGGCTGGGAAGAGTAATGTATTTAGGGCAAACCCGAGCGGAGCCTGGCATTTGCAAGACATATCTGCTGTCCACCAGAAATGCAGTAACGTTATTCAGCTTTGTGTAATTGTATTTACGGGAATAAGCCATGGTATATCCAAGCAGACAGACGGCTTATATTAAAAAGCATTCACCTCTGGTATAACTGTTTATAGTCTTCAGGCTTTCTGATTTCGGAAGTTAGAATCCAAGAAATTCGTGCCAGACGTTGAAAATCGCATTGTTTGCATCGACAGTCTGGTATTGAGTTACTGAAAACAGTCGAGTCGAGCCCTCCAACGACAAAAGTTGTCAAATGGAAGTTCGCGGTCGTCTCCACATTGATTCCTTTTTTACCTTACATGATGTGTTTTGCTGTCACGTTCGGATTTTTATTCACGTTAAAAATGGCTAAAGTAAATAGTTGAAGCAGAAGGCCCAATTCAGGCATGTTGCCGAACGGGCTTGATAGCCCCGGAAATTGAATTGCGAGAGTCTAGTAAAATGCTTGGGGCGATTTAAGATGCGCAAAACCTCAGGCGGGTCGTTTTTCGTTGGAAAAGTTCTTGTCATCGCACCGCTATCGAATTCTGTGATTTTTAAACATTTGGCAAAATCAATTGATTCAGGGTTGTCAGTGTTATACGCTATTCGGCAGCGACGGCTAATTTGGTTCCGCGTGAGATATGATTGCAGGGTAGAACGACTATCCTTCGCTGGTCAGTGGCAATTTTCTTCACCAACTAACCTAGACAGCTAGAAGCCATATGTTACCTCGGGGGCTCCCAAACTGCAGTACATATACCCCGGCGGGCGGTGTGGCTCAACGGGCTAAGCGTTAGGAATACGCTCGCCACCGCACCTCTAATTACTCTGCGTGGGTTCGCAGGTTCGAATCCCATGCAGGGGTGGTTATGTGCGAGAGGATTGCTGGACTCCTCGCCGTCGTTGGGTGGTTCACGTAACCGCTGGTCGGTTACGGCTTCCTCCACCACCAAGTCCATGCTTCCGAAAACAAACAATACAGTAAAAAACTAATCCCATACCCGACGTGGAATGGTAACCGGACGAGAGGCCGTGGTTCGCCATATGGATAAGCCGTCTTATCGGCTTTCCTCTCCCCCGGGATAAATATGTAAATCCTATCCCTATCCCTATCCCAAGTGTACATTTCGACTTCTCGGTGGGTAGCATTAACTGCCTGTCCAGAGTGAGAGGGTGTGAAATTAAAAACAAATTTTACCTGAACTTCTGCATCCAATGTGTTTGCAATAATATAAATACTTATCAAATATCTTTTCATTGGTTTTAAAAATGGTATAGCATAATTTTTCATGTAAAATGAGTTGCCCATGTATCTACTAACTTTTGAGAAAGTCTGAAATGAAACAAATCACCCAGACACCAAGAGGGCTTAGAAAATGTCCAAATGAGTTTGTTTCTAGACTAAAATTATCGTGTCAATACTCTGGATTAAACAAAGAGGGCCACAAAAAAGCCACACCATTCATACTTGCACATACTGCCCAACCTGCCCATTTGTAATAAAAACTCTCCATTCAATTATGGCACATCTATTTGAAAAACACAGGCAAAAAGGTGAAATATATTCAAATTAGGCCTAAAATGTTGCTTCAAACAATAAAAGAGCACCAACACAAACAATTTCTTGAATAAACCGGTGCACATGACTTTAAATAATTATCATATAAATTAAGCTTAGCAATAAATTATGATAGAACAATGGAAGAAAGAACATTGTAAATGAGGATTATTATCCTGTTACCACATACCTACTTTACCCCACACCAGGTCAGGTATGGAAATAGAACGTGAAATTCGGTACAGATGGATGTGTGAGCAACAGGAATCAAATTTCATTTTAAAAACTAAAAGGAATAATTGCATATACAAAATGGTTTTAGTTTCATTCAACGAGTCCAAACTAGTGTTCGTATTATAAAGTGGTTTAAGAGAGAACAGCTTTAAGAACTATAACTACATTACAGCTTTTGACTTTGACTACACAAATTTCGGTACTCCTGAAGTATGCGTACCAAGATGGCGGACACCGGAACATAATATGTGTACCAGGTAAGGGTTAGGTCATAATTTTATTCCAATTTTCCTTATTTTAGTTCTACTAAGAGTTCGGGGACTAGCCGAATAACTCCGGTAGTATTTGTACCTAAAATTATGGCCTAACCCTAACTTGGTACACATGCTACGTTCCGGTGTCCGCCATCTTGGGACGCTTACTTCAGGAGCCCCCAAATTGCAATTTTATTTTCTGCTACAGGCTTGAAAAAATACAAAACATGACGAATTATAAAAATATTAAAATGCATATCATACTAATTGCATGTTTTTGATTTTCTAAAAAATTGCATGTGTATAAATCAAATTTGCTTTGGCCTGTTTACGGAAAATTTTGGCCTATACTAAAAAATGAACTTTGAAATTTTTTACAGTGTTAAATGAAACACTTGCTGAAATGTTTGACATGGATTACAATGGAACACTTTGTACTTGTTGTTCTGCTCATGCAGAGGTTTTGAAACATTACAATATTTTTCTAGTACTGTGTTCAAAATAAATATGTAATTATCAGACAGCACATATTTTTATCAATTCACAAGCAGTTGGAGCGCTGGACCTAACTACCGTGTTTCCCCAGATAACAAGTTTAATAGAGATAGAATAGAAAGTATCATGCATAAAACACCATGCACCATGCTACATAAAATATTGATACGATTTGTACTACATCACATAAAGGTTTCTTATGACGTACTATCTTATATAATCACAAAATACCAAGTTTTAGAATCGTCTCAAAATGGGCCCTCTGCTTACCGAGAAAGCCATGGAGGGTATAGTCCTAGGGGAGCCTGGGGGAAGGCCTTCACAGGATATTTCAGTAGAAGAGAAGGAGGGGGTACAGATCATGTAAGTTTGAGAACCTCTGTTTGTTCTAAAAGAAGGCAAATTGAAAATAAATGTGAGCACCAATGCAAACATGCATAAAAATAATAGCATTATATGTGAATATACAAGCTTGAAGCAAAGCAAGATGTACACACTAACTAGCAAAAATAATAGCAAAAAAATAAGAAGCACATAGTTCAAAATGACATTATTCCATCCATGGGGGAAAAATTTATAGGATTAACTCTCTGATTAGAAAGTTTTGAAGATTTTTTCCTGGGAAAATTTGCTTACAAGGTCACACGAATTCACTCATATCTATACATAGCTTTTCCTGTTTTAACTCATTATAGTCTCAATTCAACTTTGTCGATCATCCATAACGTCGATCAGAAATCTGTCTTTATTTCTGAGTGAGCGTGTGTGACTGACGTTCAATTTAATTTCTCTCTCTCTATGTCTTTGAAGTAGTGAAACCAGACCAGCTTATGTCACATTTTAAAGTTTAGATGGAATCACATTTTTGTAATTTTCAGAAACGTACAGCAAAACTAAAAACGGACATAAGGCACTACCAAAAATCAAAACGAAATAAGGTATAGCATTGAAACCCAGACAAAAAGATGTGCGGCCCTGTTCTATAATGACAGAATATTGAAAAAAGAGTCTCTTTTTGAAAAATGTGATTATTTCAGTTTTATAGCGGAGGTATGCTTATTTACAATTACGAGGCATATCCTTCCTAATGGTTGTGGTAACCGTAGCAGATGCATAAAGGACCGCCGCATACAGTGCAGGTATCTACATTCTGTCGTGAATCAACATCCTGGTTGCAAACCAAGCAAGATATGAAGGCGTGGTTTTGTTGCGCTTGCTGCTCAGGGATCATTTGAAGATGTTGCTCCAATTCTGAGAAAGCTTTGACCTGGAAATAAATTTTTATAGAAATGTCAAGAACGGATGGACGACCTCCATAGGATTTAATAATTATCTGTAATTTTTTCCCTGTGGAATTTTCACATCTTTCCTATTAAGAAAAGGGCACTTCCATAGTATGCGCAACACGATAGCGGATACCTGAATATAGTATGTATACCAGGTTAGGCTATAATTTTATTCCAATTTTCCTTATTTTAAGTCTATTATTTACTCTTGTAGTATTAGCACCTGAAATTAAGGCCTAACCTGATACACATACTACGTTCCGGTGTTCGACATCTTGGTTCACATACTATGGGAGTACCAAGAAAAGCGTATACATGTAATGACACATGTAATTAAAAGTTATTATCTCTCGAAAAGGTTTCATCAGGTTTGGCATTATTTATCAGTATTGACTAGAACTCCCATAGTTGTGTGTCAATCGGGTTACAGGTCATCTGATTCGATCACTAAGTTAAGTCTCACAGGCAGTTAGTTGATGAGTCTGAGTTATTTCATTTACAGCACTCGAGTCCATGACAAAATTGCTACATGAGTCATTGAGACTCAGATGACCCGACACATGTAGAGATCTTAATATGGATAATTACCGTACTTATTTGTTATTTAAAAAACGGGCGGCCTGGTGGGGGTGTTCAGAGAAAGCCTATCCGACATTGCTAAACTGGCCATCTTTTCATACTTGGGAAAAGTGGGTCAGTTACAGCTTAATGTTTTATTAAGAACATGCACCTGAAAAAACTATTCTCGACAGGGACTGGTAACCAAACTGAAAGCCGGGGTTCACCATATGATTAACTAATATTATAAGTTTTTCTCCCCAGCGGATGAATATGAAATCCTATCATCTCTTCAATATAGATCTACCGGTAGGATATCTTGTCCACACTCATTGCACCATTCCCAATCTTGTTCGTGCACGTTTAAGTTCTCACAATGATCACAAGGAAAACGTTTGTTCTCGAACGAGCAACCATTTTCATGCCAAACGAAGTTTTTTGGAGATCTGCGTATAATGTCTGTGAATGAATGTAGTTTTCCACAACTGTAATAAAAGAAAATCAAAGCATCACAAATCTCTAAATTATTTAACTGATCTCATTCTCTTGCCCAACCAGAATAGGATTCATATAATTATTCTGGGAGAAAAGAAAGCTGATGTGATGTTTTAATCATATGGTGAACCACGCCTCTTGTCCGGTTACCAGTCCGTGTCAGGTATGGAGTTAGTTAGTTATTTGTTTTCGAAAGCATGGACTGATAACCAGCAATGTGAATAAACTATCTTATTGATTAAAATAGTGTTTTCGAAATAAAGTTTCAAATTATTAGCAGAAATATGTCTAATTTTAGTTATGTCAAATCCGTGATGGATGCATTTATGAAGACTTTTTTTAAGAAAAAGACTGATAATACGCAACTCATATAAAATTTTGATGGACTTTTTAGGAGCCACTGCCATTAAGCAAAGTCCTAATGGTGAATCAGGCCCATGTACGCCCTATTCTGTTATTAATGAAATATGGTGGAATATATTTAATTTTACTTTTTGCGGAACAAAAATAGAATTCTTACTCTGTGCATATAATGCGTCCTGCCTGCCCGGGGTCTGGTTTAATGAATTTGAAACCAATCCTGGCCAATTGCTCCAAATGTAGAGAAGGACATCTCTTGTAGATTGGTATATCAAAGTATGTCTCGTACCTTTCCAGATAACCACGGATGCCTGTGTGAAAAATATAGCTATTATAATAAAGAAATTATGGGGAAGCTGATAAGATAGGGTATGGCCATCCACAAAGAACTATTGAAACTATATGGAATTGAAGTGGTACATTCACCCAAAAAGTAAAAAAAAAACTCCATGCAGATAGTACCCACGTAAATGCCATTAACTATTAAAACTATATGAGATTAATTTGGTGCATTCACTCAAAAAGTAAATAACTTATCTCTAAGAAAAGTAAATGGCGGCCACCTAATTGTCAAGAGCTACTGAACTATCTAAAATTAAGACGTTGTATTTACTCTAATAAAAAAGAGACCCATCTTTGAGCAAAGTTACAGGCAGACACTGAAATGCGAAGACTATATAGAATTTGTGGTGTGTTTTGCAACAATAAATACTAATTCACATATCATCAACTTTCCTCTCTTAAAGGATACACAAATTCTATTTCAACCTACCTGGTGCAGGAGCAATGTTGGGCTGGGCTACAGAACCATTATTTGGGTTCAGAGGGGGAGGGACCATATCTTTTTTTTCATTTCCTTTTTCTTGTATTTTCAAAATATCAGAGCTGATCGTTTTATCATCATTGCAGACCGTACATGCTTCCATGGAATCAGTTAAATCAGAGCTAAATAAATATTCAAATATAAATTTCGTTTATTAATTAATTATTTATAAATTATTCATTTATTATGGTTCGAAGTGAGCGTGTAAAATCACCTTGAAAGAAAAATATTTTTAGCTCTAGTGTTGGTGTGGGGTGGTGCATCAGGCGAGACGTTAGGAATATGCATTCCATCTCACCTCTGATTACCCTGGGTGGGTTCGAATCCTGTGGGGAATAATAATGTGCGAGAGGCAAGAGTGTAGCCAGGAATTTTCAAAAGGGGAATGAAAAACATAAGTTTTCAAGAGTCTTGAGGGTCCAAAAAGTCTTTCAATACACGAAGTATTGATATGTATGATACAGAAAAATGGAAGGGGGGGGGCTGGACTCCTCCCTGTTGTAAGCCAATTCACATAACCGTTGATCAATTTTGGCTTCCTCCATCATCAAGTCCATGCATCTGTAACAAAATAACTGGCTATCTAATCCCATACCTGACATGAACTAGTAACTCGAAAAGAGGCCGTGGTACGCCATATCGAGCAGCCATTACCTCAGCATTTATATCCCCAGGCTAAAAATGATATTTTGTCGTTATTCTTATGTTTGTTAACTAAATTTGACGGACTTCGATTGTTCTCATATTTCAAATTTAAAAAAGTATAAACAAGATATAAAATTCACATTCGAACCTGTCTTTGTTTGTAGGTATTTCGGCATCATGTTGATCAGGACCTGTATCAAGATCTAGAGAATCTGGAGGCTTTGGTTCAGTTTCGATCGGAGCTTCGTCACCCAGTAGGTTTCCCTTTTCGTCTGTCAAATACAAAAACATTTGAGGCTTCAGCAAGTGAACAGTGTTACTTACGAAAAGTTGGTTGAGCAAGCAATGATTTTAAAAATGAATTAAATGTTAAATACATTCAAGAATAGTTAGTTATATTTAGACCTAACTATGTTTGCATCGTACGTTAAAATCTCAGGTTCAAATCTGGGCGCTCTCGAAGTATGTGCACCAAGATGGCGCACAACCCTAACCGGATACACATTATATGTTCAGGTTGTGCGCCATTTTGATGCACATACTTTGGGAGCTCCTAAATCAGATGCCCCTCACCCAGGATGTGATAAACCGGGTATACAAGGCTAAACTGGGAAATTCCAATTTTATATTTGTATAACAACAGTATACAAAGCACATTCTAAGTGTTTTAAGGGTATTACTGCACGCTAACATACATTGTTTGCAATGTTTTGTCTGACCAAAGTCTTCACAATACCCAATTCGACTGCGCTTTGAATGGTAATCTTTACTCTTGTCATAACATATTTTTCTGTCTTTCAGTCCCTGCTGGTCAAGCGTACCGTTGTTATTCACAAATACACATTTGTTAACATATATATAGCAAACCAATAAGCAGGTTGTAGATTTTTTGCTATATTTGTGTTAATGTGCAGCAAGACTCTTGAATCACTTAAGATAGTTATCTTTACTCTTGCTACAACATCCTTGCACTATATGCATACGAATCCGCCGGTACAAAATCATAAGGGAAGGATAAGTAGTTAGTCCCACAGAAACCAGATCATTAGCGCAAATTAGAATCTTTGCGAAATAGTCTACGTATTCTATCAATTTTTTCAAGTAACGTTTTTTGGGTATATTCGCTAAATCGTTATCTTTGCCCAAGTCAGAATAGAAAAACAGAATTCCAAAAAATTTATTTTCTGTCGACTGTAAAAATGTATGAAGGTAAATTCTAGAAATCTACAAATATGACTGAAACAATCACAACCTGAGAGTCTCACTGGAATTGCACTTCTGTTTTCCATCTTGATATTTCCGATATTATGATCTAAATTTCCTGCATTGAAGTCAGCATTGCCGAGCATGTTGGCAATGAAACCTGATGAGTTGTTGTACCATAAAAGGAAATTTGAAGATTAAGAATTGCCATATTTTGTTCCAAGAATTGGGAGTGATGGCCTAGCTCAATGATGCCCAACCCAGGGCCCTGGGTGCCCAAAGGGACAACAAAGCAGTTGTAGGGGGCTACAATATTAGGCACAAAACTATTTGGGAACCCCTGGCCCAGATATTAAAGCAATCAATTTAGCTGTTGTTGATTGTTGTAAACTGCTTGTTTGAGAAAGTCTGATTTTGGTCAGATGCAATGTGACAGAAATCCATTTGTGTTAGTGTGCAAGCAGGACTCTTGAATAACTTGCCGTGTTGGCATTATTGGTTATAAATTTTTCATAAAAAAAACTTGATTACCTCTTGGGGGAATAACTCCAGCACCATACAGACGGCCCGCATTTCCATTGTTAGCACTCGGGCCAATATTTTCATTTTCACCAACTACATCTGGAATATGAAATAAATAATAAATGAAATAAGTTTTTTTTGGGGTCGCCCTAGACCAGGGGTCACCAACGCGTTGCCCGCGGGCACCAAGTCGCCCGTGAAGACCTTACGAGTCGCCCGAAGGCCTGTTCCAAACTAAGCTTAACAACGGCGCTTATGAGTAAACTACATCAATTAATTTCTGTCATGCTATTCTTGTGTAAACCACACTTATATGGAAATCGGGAAGGGCACTATATTAATTATTGTAGCCATCAACCTGATTTTAATTTGATCTCAGTAATGTGACGGGTCAATTAACACTCTTGCAATTATGACATCACACTGATATCACTTACCACGAACCCACAGCGTAGTACGGGCAGAAAAAGCTCGCGATTCAAATCATACAGCAATTCTATTTTACGAGACCATTGTTTCGTTCATCCTATCTTTGTGAATCAACATTTACCGAGGATAGGATGGGATTTACATATTTATCCCGGGGGAGAAGATAGCCGATAAGACGGCTTAACCATATGGCGATTGGCGAACCAAGGCCTCTCGTCCGGTTACCATTTCATGCCGGGTATGGGATTAGTTAGTTATTTGTTTTCGTAAGCATGGACTTGATGGCGAAGGAAGCCATCCCAACGGCGGCAAGGGGTCCAGCAATCCTCTCGCACATAACTATCCTCGCATGGGATTCTAACCTGCGAACCTAACGCTTAGCACACTAACGATGGCCACACAGCCGCGACTTTTTAGAAGTATACATTGAATTGGTAGCCCGCGGCTTAATCTGTACCCAGAAAGTAGCACTCGGCCTCAAAAAGGTTGGTGACCCCTGCCCTAGACATACGAAATGTCAATGGTTGACCATGAGATCCTCGAAGAAAGATTCCGGTCCATCTAATTAATAGCTCTATACATATTGCTAGATATCAGTGACCGCTCATACAGGACCTTGTTCAGAGCAAACAGGCATAAACAAGCGCCATATAAAAATTCATTCAATAACAAATAGGAGAAGTCTGTGGAATCACTCCACGCCTCCAGGTTTAAAAAATTCAATCGCCTGATTAACAGAAATTTTGATTCGGAACTCCCTAAAAAATCAAATTTTAGAAATGAAAACTTTGGCTTATGCAAATCTTTGATAAACTGTTGAAAAGAATAGTCAATTTAATTTTTTGATATTTCTGTAGTAGATTTGGACTTTGGCCCAATCACAAGAAGTAGAAAAGATACGAACCATTTAATTCATCTCCATCCTGGGTGTTGTCATGTGATTCATCTTCATTGTCATATTCAGTCACAAGCAAAATAGTAGTTTCGCTGGCACGAGTTACATCGCCTGTCAAATCTTCTTGGATGGAATCTAAATTAAATAATATTTTTATATATGTAAATAAAAAAACATTTTTTATATACAAGCTTTCATGATTTGTAACGAGTTGCCATTTTTGATCTATCCTTCCAAAAATAGGAATACCTCACTTATTATCAGTGATTTCCCTACATCCCCCTTATAGTGGGTGAACACTCCCCCTAACAATGTATATTTTTCGGTGAAAAAAAACACTGACAGATGTTAGTCATAAACTTCTGATTACCCTGCATGATTTTGCAGGTCTGAATCCAGGAGGAGATAATTATTTGCGAGCGTATTGCTGAATTTCTCACTATCTTAGTGTAGTTCAGGTAACTGCTGGCCAGTTACGGCTTGTTCCAGCATCAAGTCCATGCATATGATTCAAAAATCTGATATCTGTTCCAATACCAGAAATGGACCTTGCGACCGATTAAATCATATAATTAAGTCTTATCGGCTCACCCCGTATGATATCATCCATTGCCAAATAACCATTCCAAAGTTACCATCCGGCTTATTAAAATGCTACAAATATTTTTCACCTGGTTCATTCAGTTTCTCATCTTGTTCCTTTAGAGCCACTGTTTCAGTCTTCTCTGCAGGATTTGAGCTATAGAATGGCTTGATGGTCGTATTTTCATGATTATAACTGGCTAAAAAAAATGAAAACATATTTGTTTCTACTTTAACTTCTACATTTATGACTACTGTATCATTTTTTTGAAAACTGATACCAAATTTCATTCAATGAAGTTTTCTACATGCACACAATAACATACGTTTACACAAGCAAAATTTAAGTTGGACATTGCTGGGTAAAAGTTCAGAGTCAGGTTACAGGTCATTCATCTCCCAAGTAAGTTTCTCAAGTCAATTCGATAACTTTACGGTTTTAATTATAAAATTTTTTATTTATCCCTGGGAGAAGAAAGTCGATAATATGACCTCATCACATGGGGAAAGATTGCGTGTCATTCATTTCTATGCAATGACCATTTCGATTTAATCTGAATTGACTATGATTTGTTTGATTCTGTAACCATAATGCATTTTTTTTTTCATTTTTATTAAGCCGGTGCATAAAATAATGAACGGAAATGGGCCAAAAGCAAAACTAGTTATTTTTTATAAATGAGCAGTGGGCCACAAGTGTTAAGAGTCCTTGAAAGCGGCAATCTATCATGAAAGTTTGGGAATCAGTGAAAAATAAAGATTTGAGTTTTGTTTAAGGCATTTTTGTCTTCACAGTTTGGTTCACGAGTTCGGCAAATACCCTGTACAGTTCAATATTTTATTATTCAAACCCAAACCTTTGTCTTGATCAACAATTACTGTGGCTCTATTCAGTCTCCCAGTGTCTCGCATATCTATCCACGGAATCCGTTTTATAGCGCAATTTCCCATTCGCACCGTATTTTTGCTTGTTCGAGGTGCAGCAATTTGACGCCATTGAAATCTCAGAGTATCGTTTAATTCCTGAGAGCTGTAAAAATAGAAAACCGATCAAACAACTAGACTGGTTTTAAAAATTCGAACCGTTTGTATTCACTTCTTCTTTATCGAACTGCAAAATCTAGACATTATCAAAAATATTTTTTAGAATGTAAACCAATATTAAGTTATTTGGTTCGATAGTTCATGTGATAATTTATATCAATGGATGTAATGCCCTAGCCCAGTGTGGTTCCCACCATTTTATGCCTCATGGCCCCCTTTCGTGAGTTTTTAGCAGCCATGGCCCCTCCTGTTTATCATTCCAGTGGTATTTGCAGTGTCATTTTGATTGGTATATTCTAAAACCCATTATGTTACACCCTGTGAAATAACTTTATCAAGCATGGAACTAGAAAGAACGGGGTGTTTTCTTGTGCAGAGAAAAGTAAATTCAGTTCTGCGGCTAGCATTGTGCCCGCCGCCCCACCCCCCTTGCCAGCTACCTCAATCAAGGTTGAGTAATGAGCATGGATACGCATTGAAAGGTAGTGATATCTGCTTTTATTTGAATCATTATATTCACTGGTTCCCAATTGGGGGCCCGTGGCCCACAGAGCAGTTGGAGAGGGACCGACATGCCAGGCGCAAAACTGATTTTGTTTTTTATTCTACTAGAAAACCACCTGTTCGTCGTAGTTTCATTGCTTGATAAGGTTGTGTCACATGGGATTTACCATTTATTGAGCATGAATTTTTTGAACATAGTTGGACTTTGAATCTACCAAAGAAACACTATGAATACATCTGGAAAGATGAACAAGGGGCCATGAGTGCTAAAAGCCTACGGAAGGGGGCCATGGGATATAAAAGGTTGGGAAACACTGAATATAAATCACTTAATTCCAATAAGCCTCGCCTAATTGGAAGCCTCTCATTCTCAAGAGCCATTTCCTCTTTTCTAGTTTCAACTTCTGTATTTCCCATTCGACTCAATTCAAGGTCTCCACCAACAAGATCTTAAAATCAACATATTTATAAACTTGTCAGAAAAACTCAAGTTTTCAAATTTTTACGGATAGCTTGTTGTAACCTTGATTCAGGGGTTTAATTGATTGAAGATACCAAGTCATTATAAAATAATTTGCGATATGGAGTATGAAAATTCCATTGAATTGTGTCATATTTAACAGATAGCTGGAGTAAGCATATACAAAAAGGATTGTATTGGGCTAAGATAAATATAAAAAATGAAGATAATAATCCAAGACAGTGGTTCTCAAACGGCGGGGCATAGACATTTTTTTTAGGGGGGGTGAAGTTAATTAAAAACAATAAGAAAAATGTTAGATTTGATAATCATTTTGGATATTTACACTTTCTTATTAGAAATTGCGATTCCAAACATCTGTTATTTGTAGCTTATAGTTGAGCTAGTTATTTTTAAGGTGGGGGCGCTGGACTTGAGATGAATTCAAAAAAGGGGTGACTTGAAAAATTGAGAACCACTGATTTAATAGAAAGCATGCAGGATCTAAGGGTAACTTTGTGTTTTGCAGTTTAGGTTTTCTTCCCTCAATAAAATAAATTCCTTGAATATACCTGGCTTCTTTTTCTGGTCTGGATTTAACCCATTGTCGCTAAGGTTACCGGTTGCCTTTTCCAATCTATTTTCTTTCTGTAGAACTGAATTTTCAGTTTCCGGCCGCGATAAACCTACATCAGTCGAAGCTGATTCCTTTTTCCCATCCTCATTGCGATTTTCGGCAGCTTAAAAAATGTAAACGGAAATTATTACTCTCTACAGATGAGGCCATTTAAATGGAAACCATAATATTGACATACAGGGTGTCCATAGTCCTTTTACAATTTCAATTTTGTTATGAAGTCATTCCTCGATATATCTCAACCAGATTTGTTTTATATTTTTATCAGTGTTTATTTGAGTTTTTATTTCAACAAACTACACGTATTATCGGCGCTCCAGAAGCCTGTGTACCAATATGAGGTAACTAAAACTAATTTTGTTTGCCTACTTTATATCAAGTTGTGTAAAGCGACTGAAACCTGTGGGCAGGGGGCATATTCACTTGGCTAACACAGACAGTCCCGAACTCATAATTGAACTAAAATCAGGATAAAATTATGGCTTAACCTTAACCCAGTACACATACTACAGGGAATACCAAATTCGCTTTGAAATTTTCAAATTTTTTTACTGTCCTACTTTTAACTTTCTATATGATAGCCTTCTACTCAGACTGGTGCTTAAATGACAATTCGTACAATTACTATGCAATGCCTTTGCATTGAATGTAAAATTCACAAACCATGTAAAAGCAAATCATCTTGAGAACTTCCACAGTCCAACAATTCCGCAGGTTGGCGAGAGACAGATTTTTCCATATCCTCTGATAACCCATCACGAGAATACGTAACAGGCCCTGTAATACATAAATGAAATCACAAATCAATATAAATACAGCAAATATTAGAAGAGAAACATTTATATAACACATGTAACAGCGCTACCACCTGTGGCTCAAATTGAAAAGACTTAATTAAAAAGGTGGACTTTGTGCTGTGGTGTTAGCCAAACTAACTCACTGAAACAAAATATTGATAGAGACTAAGGCCTAATATTGATCTCAATACACAAACTGACATAGCTTTGTAGAATACTGCACCAAGCTTCATCATGCTGTGTATATTTCTCAAGTGTGGTTGGTCAAAAAGGTTGTGAGTCCTTAATTAAATATAGTTTTATGTCAGCAACAGGCACAAAAGCTATATGGATCTATACTGCAAAGATGGCTACCATATATATACAAGCCATAAGACTCGAGCACTTCAAGTCAGCTAGGTCTGTCTGAAAATGTTGGGTTGACAAATTCCCAAAATATGGACCATTACCCCTTAATCTTGAATCATCCGGTGGAATGCTGATGACATAGGTGTTGAACACTTTAAGATTCTTGGTATCGGCAGATGATTCATCTTCAGAAACTAGATGTGCTGTGTTGAGATCACTCTCTGGATTTGAACAATCTTTGATTTCTTTATTTTGAGAAGACATTAGTTGAGGCAAAAATATTTGTTAGAATCTAATGAGATTGTCTGTGAAAAAGAATTGTGGATTACCGTAAGTGTGGTTGTCAAAAAATCTCCTTCAAACTTTCCTTAACAAGAAAAGAGCGTTATTTCCCGCTACTAACTTTCTATTCAATTCAAGAGTCTTGCTTCACACGAACACAAATATATTTTTGTAACGTTTCGTCTGGTCAAGGTCAGACTTCTTCAGACAAGCATTTTGCAACTATAACAAGAAAGCAATTGTATGCACATAAATATTGGTTTCAAATGTTGGGTATGTTCGGGATAGAAATAAATAAATAAAATTGGGACAGTGCCAGAACAATAGGATTTGATTTATATTCAATGAATATCCAACAGTCATCTGCTTCTTCAGTTCCTGTGTTGTGGAACTGAAAATATTATCGGACTTTTCGTAAACCTGACTCTCTCTACCAATTGAAAATATATTGAGATTTCCAAGTCAATCAATTCTGATTTCTTTGGCAATACGGCGCCAGTTACAGACTCATGTACCGATAACAAAGCTAGCGGCATTGCCACTCGGCAGGCTCGCAAATTAGCTTCATATTTTCTGACGCGTTTTGAATTTTATTCAAATTTTTTCTCGCAATCACGTCTGTTTCATGCGTTTTGTTTCGGCTTAGGAAACTGATTTACTTTGAAGTGATATTTACCCAAGTATTTCAATAAAAACTTTTGAAATGGTTGATTTTGAAGATGGTTCAAAAATATATGTTTTTTTAAACCAGTTTTGTTCAAGTTTCGAAGCCCTCGCATTATAAAATCCTATTTTTTTTAGCTAATTCGCCCTTTCAGTGAAACAGTCAGCCAAGTTATTACCAACGCAAACGCGCTCAAGCTCTACCAACTACGCAAAAAGATATCCGACGAAAAACCGTAAGTAAAAGCGAAGTGACGGCGCTCTGTGTTCTCTTTTTTCAGAAGACACAAACAGACGAAACTATTCTCGTACAAGATGCACCCTCACTTCCTCATTCATTTAAATTTGCCTGATATGGTCAATCGTCATTTGAGCGGCTCATTTGAGCGCTATCAGCTGGGTATAACTACTTATTCTTCTTTCATGCTTTTGCGCAACTAGAACTATATATAAAAGAGGACTCTACTATATGAGTAAAGATTTCTGTCACACACTAATGCAAATGTATTTCTGTAATGTTTTGTCTGGTCTGGACGAGGTCAGACTCGTTTAGACAAACGTATTACAACTATCATATTTATACTCTATCGAGTCTATTCTCATTATGCCGATAAAGTGCAATGTATTACCGAAAGGCTTTTTCTTTTCAAGTCAAGTTTATTTTTTCCGACCAGTAAGATCAACAACCATCGAACACAAATTACGAGAAAATGGCAATTTACACAGATTTACTGGGGAAGGGAAGTCGCGGGGAACCAAAGCTGGTTATGGAGCAGCGATACCGAGGTTCAAATATGCAATTTAAGGAAAATTGAAATTTTAGATGCTTTTTTATGCTTATAGACTACATGAAAAGGATGATAACTAATAGGCCAAGAAGTCTTTTAAGTTTAGATACTAGGGGATACACACAACTCCGATACAAATTGAACTCCCCACACAATAAATGAATAAACCGAAATATACAGCTCACTATTTACTGCTCGTTATTCATTTTTATAAAGAATCACTTTTACAAAGTTTTTAAAGGCATATGTTATATAAAAATGATAAAATAGAAATAAAATTTAACCTAAAGGTCAACCTAAAATCAACCTAAAGAAAAACGAATCGAAGAAGAAATGACTAAACAGGCATTTTATTCGTAATTTCATCTGACCTTCAAATTTTCTGCTTTTTTCGTATTTGCGGTACTTGTACACACAAGACGGCGTATGAGGTCTGTCGTCGTTCAAAATATATTTAAATTTGACTGCGTTACGCCCAACCTGCGCTGAGATAAACAAAATACTGAAGTATGTAACTAAGAGATTGACTGGTTAACCAGATATCATCAGACATATCAGACTCGGGTATGCAACTGTGGCCTTAACAGTTGTGATTTTCACCTTCAAAATGGGGCGAGAAAACGATAAGACGACTTAATCATATGACGTACCGGTTTTCAGTCCTTGTCGGGTATGGAATCATTTAACCAGTTATTTGTTTCAGATGCAGAATAATATATAAGTCCTGACACGTCGCTTTGCAGTCAAATGCACATTTATGGTAACCGACTGACTGGTAACCGAGCGAGAGGTCGTAGTTAATCGTATTGTTGGCTTTTCTCTCCCCCTCCATAGATAAAAAACAAAATCCTTTTCCATATGAAGGCCCGTACAATAGGATTTAAAAAAAAGGTTTTGCTAATTGCAGCAGTAATGTTCTGCAGACAATCGTTGACAGCGGGTTAATATTTTAGCTCGAAATAGCTCTTAGAGAAACCCGGTGCAGTCCCAGCCGGTGATGGGTCTTGAAAAATATAGGACCGTAAAAAGCGCTTGCTTTGGTCCGTGTGCCCGACAACACCACTTGTGCGTCATAAAAATGCGGCATTTTCATTGGCTGTCGATGAGAAATTGGTGAGCTCATCCCTCTGTCAAATATGGCCGCTCGTAAATAAGTTTTTTTGGCGCGGAATAACGACAACTAAGCGTGTAAGTAACATAACGATTTTCAAATCATGTTGACGACGTAAAACAAAGAAATTTGTTTCGTAGTTACGTAATACTTTATTAAATTAGTTTAAATCATCGAGAATTAAATCGTGTTCAGTTGCTACGTGACATTACGAAATCCAAGATGGCGCACAACCTGAACCCTAACCTGGTACACATATTATGTTCAGGTTGTTTCATCTTGGTGCGCGTACTTCGTTAAATTTAGTCAATGCCATCTCAAAAAGACGTTGTTCAAAGTTTAATAGATTCAAATGAAATTTAAACTGAAATCTTCCCTCAAGTTATTTGTACAGATCACATAAATTAATTTTTCGAAGTGTCGTTGCACTCTCTCGGCGCAAATTGCGAAGGAAAGTTCGCGCCTCGTATGTTTAGCTTCAATTATACTTTTAAAATTCTTAACCCGTTACGAATTGGTGGATACCCTGGTAACCGGGCGAGAGGTCGTTTTGATCTTATTCTCAGTTCTTTGTCCCTCCGTGGACGAGAATATTCCTTAATAACAAAAAGTCAGTGCACATTATTTTTTTAAGAAATGCTTTGTGAATTGCAGCACATGGAACTGGTTAATATTTAGCTCGAAATAGCTTTCAGAGAAACCCGGTGAAGTCCCAGTAGGTTATGGGTGTTGAAAAATATAGGACCGTGAAAAGCGCTTCGTTCGTACGTATGCCCGTAACACCACTTGAGTGTCATAAAAATACGGCATTTTCATTGGCTGTCTATACGAAATTGGTGTGCTTATCCCTCTGTCAAAAATGGCCGCTCGTAAAAGATTTTTTTGGCACGGAATAACGACAACCAAACGTGTGGATGGCATAATGGTCTTCCAATCATGTTATGGCGTAACAAACAAAGAAATTTCAATATTTTTTCGCAGTCACGTGACATTCTTCGAGAATATATATACAAAGATAAATTGTCGTGATAAAATAAATTACTGATAAAACTGATGCTGATGAATTACAAAAATATTTTAGCAGAAGTCGTTGTCTTTAAGGCCATTAATTTTAATTGAAAATGACAAATAAAATGTACACAATTTTAGCATAATACTTAATGATAAATTCAATCTTGATTCTCATCTTGACTCTCGAATCTATTAAATTTGAAATAGGATAATTAAAACGCCTTGCTCCGAGCATGATTTATTTATACCACCAAGTCACGTAGACGGCAACACAAGAGCATCTATCATTCCACCCAGAGAGGCAATGTCATGAACGAGGTCCTAATTCAAATTCGATAATTCAGCCAAAAATAACGACAAACGACAAAGGCACGCAGTCAGTTCAAGCAAATCGAAAGGGTTCGCGGTGATTTACCCGAGTATAAGTACTAAAACCATTTCCCTTGTTACTTCATAATATTTACTAAAAGCGCTAGAAACTTGATATGCCCTTTATTATGTTGACAATACACTTAGATATATTGACATGCACTGATCACGCGCTTCGGACGTGATAATATGAGTCCCTCAACACGTTACCGGGTGATTCCCCTGGTATGGAAAAGCTAGTCAGACAGAAGATACGCGTACGTGAGAAATTGTGCTGGTATTGCCGACCAAGCTACAAGAATAAATCTGTACAGAACCGGTTTAAACCAGTTAAGACTAACTGCAGTGTATGAAATTGCCATCGACAAGGGTGTTAAATAAACCCCGCCAGTATAAACACTGTTAAATTTAGAAAGAATTACTGAAATGAGGGGCTTATGTCCAGAATTCTCCCTTTTTATTGTGTTTATTATGGAACTTACAAAATAAACTATCTATTTATTCATGTTGACTATACCTCAATAAAATTTCAGAACAACCAACTTAAATATACGTTGTAGGAAAAATATACAGGGATCCAGAGATTCTTAAAATTTTTTAAATTGCAAAGAGACTTTATCGACACCATATATTGTTTGTTCCTCATTTCCGAGAATGTATGTCGCAACTTTAATTTATTCGAATATACGTGTCCTTAGAGTTCCCTTTACAATTTCAATTTTGTTATGAAGTCAGATCTCAATTTATCTTGACCAGGTTTGTTGTTTTTTAATCAGTAAATGTTCAAGTATTTTTACTTCAATTTTTACATCTGTGAGGGCCAAAACAATATACGGTATCGATACATTCCCTTTGCAATTTTGAAAAAATTTGAAGACTTTATGGACACCCTATATAAGCGGTATCGCAATCAACAACATGTTCCGTATTTTAGAAAATGTATGTCGCAACGTCAAATTCATTCAAATATTTAACTTTACCACTGGTTGAAAGCTCCGCTTCTTTCGATATATATCAGAAGTTCCGATTTGATACCTGAGTGACCCATATTTGTGGCAGCCCCCAATATAATTTTTCAGGAAATGTATATATGTCACAACGTTAGAAAAAAAAACTTGACACGCTTCACATAAATCTAATAAATACCTTTCGAAACTCCGACTTTTATGCGAATAAAAACTTTCGAAAGTACTAATGGTTGTAAGAAGTTCCGCTTTGACACCTGGGTAGAGGTATATTGACTTAGTTTAAACAAAGCGATTCTGTGTCTCGTGTAGAAACTTTACATACGACAGACACACAAATCTTATCATACAAATATATATAATAAATATCATGATTCTATGCCCGATCAAACGCGGTAAATGCATGTTTAGAAGGCAGAGCCGGACTTCACTAATGGAAGTAACGGAACGGCCCTGTTTGGATGCGGATGATAACTGAAAATGAAGATGCGTTATCGATTAGGTTTCTACGGGACCAACTACTTATCCTTCTTTTATGCTTTTCTGCCGGTGGATCCGTATACTACAAGGATACTTTAGCAAGAGTGAAGATAACTAAGTGATTCAAGAGTCTAACAATAACACAAATATATTTCTGTAACTCACGAAATCTCTTTCAAAATAAACAACAAAATGGTGAAGCATCTCATTGATATTTGAGTCCGAATAAACAAGGGCGTATCTTCCGCATTTTAGATAACACTGCCAATCAAGATTTGTTTTCTCAACCTACTGACGCGGTGTCTGGTTACTTACAGATATCTCCTTGTCTATATCTACCGTCGGTTCTTCGTGTTGTACTACTGCATTTCACAGATTAAAAAGTTGTAAGTGAAGTAACTGCTAAGTTCTAAGATTAAATAATACACGGGGTGACCTAAAAACACAGCCTATAACTTACTTAGTGACCCTGCGACATCAAAAAAATTCATTTAACACTTGGAACTTCTGTTTGTGTATGGTTGTACTCAAAAGTTTTGGTAATCTAGGATGATTTGCATGAAAGTTATAGTCTGTCTGAAATTCGTTCCTAATGGCCTGGGTTTAGTTTTTTGGTCATCCCAATATTCCTGTAAAATCTCAGAAATTTACAATTTATTGATCGATCTAACAGTTGCGTATTATCAAGTTTCGCGCGTTTTTATATTAGCGTTAGATAAGTTAGAATTAAGTTTACAGTTTTATAATCTAGGTGAAAAGATTCGGCGCTTCCGTAGTACGTGAACCAAGATGGCGGACACCTGAACATAGTATGTGCACCAGGTCATAATTTTATTCTAATTTTACTTATTTTAGTTCTATTACGAGTTCGGGGACTAGCCAAGTGACTCCCGTAGTATTTGTACCTGAAATTATGGCTTAACCCTAACCTAATACACATACTACGCTCCGGTGTCCGCCATCTTGATTCACATACTGAGATACGAAAGATTCAACTTTATCTCGAGTACTTCGCTACGATGAGCAAGGTTTTAAGACAAAGGGCCAAAAATTTTGTCCACCTAGACTGGAGGGCCATGTAAGTTTGACGTATAAAGTTACATTTTATAAACAATATTTACAGTGTTACAAAATCAAAAGTGGGAAACAATAAGCCTCGTGCTAGAACTAAATTTAATTGCAATCTCAACAATTTTTTAAGCTATATTTTAGCTAAAACATCGAAATGGGGTTTTACTTTGGTTGTGGCAGCATCAGGCGAGTCAGATTAAATTACCCAACCGGCCGGATTTGGCCTGCGGGCCGTAATTTTCCCATGTCAGGTCTAGACTCCAGAGCAGTGGTTTCCAACGTTTTTAATACCCCTGAATGAAATATTTAAATCCCAATAACCCCTTTCATAAAATTAAATTTTTAACGAGCAGTTTAATAAGTTTGAAAGCAACAACAACATAAGAATTCATAAACACAAGATTTAATCCTGTCCTGATTTATTCTCAGTTAATCTGATCAAACCCAGGCAAAGCACGGGGGTTACAACTGAATTTGTCAATATTTGGAACGTCTGAATACCCCCTAAAATTTGCCAAACAAACTCTTTAGGGTAACTACCCCCATTTTTGGAACTACAAACCACTTTTTTCACACAAAGCTTCCTTGTCTCATACAGAAAAGAGAACCAAGTTTTGATAAAAAAAAAGTCTCAGCTGGCTGATGCAATGTTCCGTAACTTTTAATAGATTCGCCACATCCACCATAAGTTACTTTCTATTTCACTTCTGCTTTTCTCAGTTAATAAATTTCTAACTAAAATGTATGGCGTCTAACTGTTAGGTATTATGGGTCTTACGAAATGAGAACTTAATAATAACTGAATTACAAGAAGAGGCTAATGTTATACAAATTATAGATCGATTCAAGAGTCATAATTCAAATTTTTGGCGCTTCAGAAGTATGTGCACCACGATGGAGACACCGGAACGTCGTATGTGCACCAGGTTAGGTCATGATTTTATTTCAATTTTCTTTATCTTAATTCTATCACGAGATCGGTGACTAGCCATATACCGTAGTATTTGTACCTGAAATTATGGCCTAACCGCCATCTTGGTTCACATACTTCTGGAGTACCAAATTTTCAAGTTTAGCATGTTTTTCGTTAATGGATTATTGTTTGCAGTTCTATCATTTGGAAAGCTAAAAGCATCCGTTTAAATATTTCACTGTATGTTCGAGCACACTACGACAGTTTCATGTACTCCTGTAGCCTATTTAGTCTCGGTTGTGTTGTATATAGTGTCATAGTTTATCATTTCTGATCAGCAAAACAGCATAACACACAATTTTACCTAGGAAGGAAATCTGCAGGAAACCAAATTCAGCCAAATTATCAAGGAGTAACACTCAAAGATTTATTATCTAATTAAAATAAAATTATAGCAACGGCGAAAAAAATACAGCAAAATGCTCGTTAACAGTCATTGACCGGGCAGTCACGAGATGACCTATAGTCACCTCTCCGTCGTCACATTATGACATAATAATGTTTGACACTTAATGACCTTGATTATTTCCATCTATATATAGATTTATATATATATATATATATAGTGATTTAATATTGTACAGCGAATCGCAGAAATAGATCAGTCAATAATATGAACAGCTATTAGAAACACAGGCAGAAAGTTTCTGTCTCAGAAAGAAATGTGGAAATTGATTCTTATATGTAAAGTATGAATTTTGAGTTTAATTGTTGCATAAATGTTTAAACTGGAGTCGCAAGTGATAGAAATCTTTGCAAAATGCGCCGGCTTGGTCCAGTCTGGCATTCAGAGCGTGTTACTAAACTAAGTAAAGAAATTAAGGTTCTCCCGAAGTATTCGTTCTAAGATGGTGCACAACCTGAACATAGTATGTGTACCAGGTTGGGGTTGTTCAGGCTGTGCGTCATCTTGGTACGAATACTTCCCAAGTTCCGAACTTAATATCCACGATTGCGATTCACGTCCATAAAAATGGATATTATCAGTAGTCAGTCGTTTATTTTTCACCTAACTGAAAATAGGCACACACAAACAAATTGCAAGAAATTATAAGTAAGCGACATTTCAGGGTGAAGGAGACGCAGAATACCGAGATAGGAGAGATGTTCGGAGGAAGAGACGTGCGTGCTCGAATTAAGTGCTGAATAACACCCTAAGAAATGTTAAAATTGCAATTAATGGCAAAATATATAAAAAAGTTTTTGTTGTTATCCTTATATCTATGCAGACCTGACCGTGCTTAATCGATTTCGCATGGCAATTAAGGCCCACTTGTCGTTTAACGAATCGAATGTGAAAACAAGAGAGAACACAAGAAATAAAACCCAAGGTCCAAATGCTCCTATACAATAAATGAACCGGATGCTCTTAAAAGTAGTAGGGTCAATATTCTTAGTGAATGTTTATGTAGAGCTTTTTCTAACGAAAAAAATAGAAGAAAATGCCCTAATATGCGTTTAAATGCTCTTTTTAACGAGCTCAGGTACAAAACAAAGTAATTTCGTTGTTTGGAAAACAACCAATACAATATCCGAATGCTATATGCTGCTTTATTTAAAAATTTTATTTAAAGTATTTTTCATTATGTCGACCATCAATTTTACAGGTTGAATAAAATGTTATTAGTAGTTCTATTACGAGTTCGGGACTGTCTGTGTTAGCCAAGTGGATATACCTCCCTGTCCATAGGTTTCCGTCCCTTTATACAACTTGATGTAAAATAGGCGATAAAAATTAGTTACCTCCATATTGGTACACATACTTCTGAATTGCCATTAAATGCTATTGTTTAACGATCGCAGGTGCAAAATATTTACTATACGGCTATCAGTTTGTCATATCACAATATTTACTGTGTATATATAGTTAAAGCTATTGCTCTCTTTACAAACTACCAATACATTATCGGAATGCTATAAACTGCTTTAAAAAAATGAAAGCGTTTTTCGATATTGCGATCATCAATCTATGGAATAATATGTTATTACCTGATGATCAAAACAGATTAAAATTTGTGAAAAACAATTTCTTTACATAAGTTACCTAAATCGATTGTAAAAACTTATAAGCGTAATAGCATACGCTAGCATTCATGTAATGTATATCGAATCCGTGATAGATTATATTTTCCCAACATATGGAGTAAGTCTTCTCCCCCTTCAAGGAGATTTTTTTTTATATTAACGGGGAGAACATGAAGAAAGATTAGTTTGCATTCGGTGTAGTGTAATTAATATTGCTTAGTATTGAAAAGGATCGAAATTGTTGACGATAGCAAACCTTACCAAAATAGATAACGAAATCGAAAATCAAATTAAGATTGCAAAACCATGTCGCAATATGTTTGCTGTATCAACATCTCAGTTTGATAGATGGTTAGCAGGCTTCAACTAGAATTTCAAGTGCATGGTTGTTCACTGAAAGTGGTCTATTTATTGATTGTTAAAGTTTGGTAAACGAACATTTGGTGAAAATAGTTTAGTAGCCCTGGTTTAGGTAGTCGAGATACAAACTATTTGCATTCCCGATTCCCTGCTTTAAGCCTTTGTTTATAGGATTCTGTTTATCATCCTTTGCAGTTTAAATTTATGTATATTATGTACATAACATCTGCTAATTTCAATATCTTTATTTTGCCACGTAGCCTTTTGGTTGAATAAGGAAGTACGTAATATTGATGTACGTCAGAGATAAGTAGGTGTCTGTGAGATATTCTGATAATTGCGGTTCAATATGTTTTCATTCCTAGTATTGAAATGATGCTCGAGGTACTATGTAGGCAGTGGCGTATCTACGTTAAATAATGCCGAAGTCGAAGTTTAAAAATGCTGCCTCTTGACTGACAAGTTTTAACGACTGTTGTGGACTTGAGATACTTGTACGTTATTATTTGCTACTTCCGGAGTATGTGAACCAAGATGGCGGACTCCGGAACGTAGTATGTGTACCAGGTTAGGGTTAGGCCATAATTGTATTCCAATTTTAGTTCTTTCATGAGTTCGGGGACTAGCCAAGTGACTCCCGTAGTATTTGTACCTGAAATTATGGTCTAACTTCAACCTGGTACGCATACTACGTTCCGATGTCCGCCATCTTGGCTCACATACTTCGGGAGTACCTATTGTTTAGATAAAAATACGAGTTCAAATTATTTTGGACCCCTATCCAAACTGCGCCTATGGCTGCCATAAGCAAACCTATGATTTATCATTGGTATAGTTAGTTATTGAACGCGTTAGTCGTATTTTCGGAGAGTATTATTGCCTTCCCGTGTCAACTACGCAAACTCACTAATAAGATACTTTTTACTTGACTAAGCAGGCAAACACAAGTGGTACCTCATAAGCTTTTCTCTCCCCTGTGCTGTACTTTCTCTTCTGTATTGTACAATGCATAACTAGGTATTTAACTAGTGCTTTTCAACCCCAGAGTTCAGAAGTACCCTAAAGTTTTGCCATTACAGTCCAGGGGTTCCGTTGTACCCTAGATTCCAGACTCTGAAGTCTATTTAAAAATATGTATATTGCTAATTAAAATATAATCAAATGCCTATCATTGAACTTGCTAATCTTTAAAGATCACTAGGATTGCATTTATATATAGTCATAACTTGCCTTACACGTCATACAGCCTTACAAGCAGTGTTCCCTTTAAGGTGTGCGCGCGCACACAGCTTTTAGAGGCTACGCACACGCATAGATTTACTGCGCACAGACGTATTTCGATGTAATGTAACAATGTTCTCGGTTGGCAGGTTGAGAAAGTTTGTTGTTGGCTCGCCCATTACCCGGTTAGAGTCATTTCCAAAAAAGTGCGCACAAACCAAAATTTCTGCGCACACATACTACAAAAAATTAGAGGGAACATTGCTTACAAGCATTGCTCAAGTGTTCCTCGAGTCTCTGGAATGCTTAATTTGGGTGTGCTAAGAAAATTTGAACGAAGTCGAACTCTTTTTCGAATCGAATATTTATTCTACTTATCGATATGGCTGTGACGACACCATGTACGATGTTACGTGTCAGTGAAGACCAGGTGCTTCCCCTGGTGTCGCTTTGCGGGGAAATAAAACGAGAGAGCAGTCCATACGAGAGAATGGGTGTGTGGGAGGCGTATCTCATCAACTGGCCTAGGCCGGAAATTATTTTACAGTATATTTTACCTCGATAAGGATAAATAACTCGAACAATATTAAATAATAAATAACTCGGACGCCACAAGGGAAATCATGCCGTCATAGTGGCATTTAACAGCCAGAATAGGGCATTGACTCGAAGCCCAAAAGTAAGATTATAGAAACAAAATATAGCTGCCATATTTTACATTTCTGTAACTATATATTCGCACGGAAACCAACTAACTGGTGTGTTAAACGGAATATGATATATAAGTACTCTGACCAACCTGATATGCATGCGCGTAAAAAAAAACGGTACTCACATACTATGTGGACCAAAATGACGGACACCGGGACTTGGTATGTGTAGCAGGTTAGGGTTAGGCCATAATTTCAGGTACAAACACTACGGCAGTCACTTGGATAATCCATGAACTCGTAATAGAGCTAGAATAAGGAAAATTGGAATAAAATTATGGCCTAACCCTAACCTGGAACACACACTACGTTCCGGTGTCCGCCATCTTAGTTCATATACTACGAGAGCGCCAAAAAAAAAATCAGCCACACAAAAATAACTTTTCTGCTTTCTCGAGTTAATTACAATAATATGGTTTTACTTTAAATCTAATATCCGTAACCCCTCTAATCTTGAATTACGGCGTGGTCTTCGCTAAACGTAATCCCGACTTCTTCCGATCGTCTGGCAAAATGAATATTAAGTTAAAATCTAACACGAGAATAGAGGATTACGAAATAGTAGTCACGCTAGAGTTGCGTTTATATGTATACCGTCCAAGCAGGCCCATTTGAGTCGTACAGTGGAATCGGGCTGTGTTTACGAGAAGAGCTCACTGAGTTCGTGACGTTTAAGTTCCGCATTAGTATGCTTTGTTAAGACTGAGAAGGCAGTCGTATGGGTTAGCTCTTCGTTTTGAATGATAAAATTATATTTTTTGCTATATTTGTTGCAAATAAGTCACTAGATGGGGGATGCTTTGAGTGCAATCAGATGAAATGAGCTGATGAATACAATACCTCAAGTTACTACTACCTTAAGTATGAAGATTATCGCGAATTTTCAAGCTTCAGTGTCTACGACCTCGATCGAGCAATGGAACTGTGTTTAGGAGAGATGGTTCGCTGCGTTCGTGTCTCGCGTTAGGAATATTTTGTTGTTACGTACTAGATCAGGGGTGGGCAACCTTTTTCGGCTCGCGTGCCAAAATCAGCTAAATTCAACGACAAAATTTTCTCGCGTGCTGACCAAAATTAAAAACAATGCTTTGCTACTTACTAGCAAAAATATACAATAATAAACCTCTTAAACATGTACAGACCGATTCACTAATCGGGAAAATATAATTCCGAAATGATCCGATTACTTTTTTTATTCTATATCAGTGAGACTTCTGCTGCTGCATTACCGCTGATAGATAATTTACATTGGGTTTATATTTTGTAAATTTTAAAGGAATACACGAACTACTGGTTTCATCTTTCAGGCTACTCCTATTACGAGACGTAATAAAGTTCATAACTGAGAACAGAGATTAACAAGCATATGTAGGTGAACACATGGAGAGTAATGCAGTTGCAAAGTTTTTAGGACACGGAAAATTTTCGGGAATGGCATCCCAATCGCGCAATAGTTCGTTTTCTGCGCTTCTCTCTTGTATTCCTTTCCCTAATCGCTTATATTTATTTCGAAATCAATTTATAACAGCAAGTGAGCAAGTAACTCTCACCAACATGAGCTGTGGAACTTTATAAATCAAGCATAAATGAAGAAAAAGATGGGTATAGCCAAATAAATACTGAGCCCATTCATTTGTTATGTCACAATATATTTCTTTGTAGCCATATGTCATGAAAGGACAAAATAAGTTTAAATAGAGAACGGAATATTAACAAACGATATATAATGATTAAACGAACACCGAGTTTCATCGGTGACCGTACATTTGAACCCACATACATTTGAACCCACGTACAATTGAACCATGTACATCGGAACCCATGTGTATATCCGCGGGTTCAACCTATATGCGGGTGCTAAAACCCATGGGTTAGGGTTAGTATGGGTTCAAATATCCGTAAAACAAAAAAAAATTTCATAGGTGCAATAGTATGCAGGTGCAATTGTCGTGGGTTCAGATATAAGTTGTTCAAATCTACGTGGGTTCAAATGTACGCGGGTTCAAATGTAATGGAACCAGTTCATCTTATAATTCAGGAACTTTTTATTTAATGGAGAATGATCTTGTTTCTGATGCGCGCCACGCGCCGTTTCGTGAAATGCCAGTGAATGAAAAAGCTTGTGAAAACGATTATTGCGATTGACTAATCGATCCACTTCTTTAAAACAAACCTGTGTACGGGCGGACCAAAATTATGTGTAATATAAATGTAAATTGCTGTTAATGGGCATTCTTTAATCCAGTGGTCTTCGAACTTTTCATGACGCGACCCCATTTCAAAAAATTATGACGTATGATAAGCATGGCGCCCCCAGTGTATTGAAATGGAAAAAATAAAACCAATAAAAACTGATCACACATTTAACCAATTGCTTCTCTTCGCAGAGCTTTTCAGATTGTGGCATAATGTAGCTTAAGCTTCTTATCGATAAAACTTTTTGATAAACAGCGCATTTCGTTTGGCACTAAACCATGCTTTAAAAAAAGATTGATCACACGACCTATTCTTTTATGTTTATCAGCCATTTGTGAAACTTAGCAAACAATAAAGCAAAAGCAACGGTCATAGTTCATTACAGTAAAAACACAGCAACTGTTTACTTTAAAATTCAAATTATTGTCGTTACACAATAGCCTTATTATAGAGATATCACTCTAATTCAGAATATCGCTAGTCGGCCTAGTGAAGTGTAGACTGCACACTGTTGTGTATCAGCTCATTCTTTTTCACACGAACCCATTTGTGATAACATGTCATAATTACTTTTTCGTAATTACTCATTGTCTGCATGCTTATTATTCGTGTGAAATGTATAGCGTTAAAACTGTGTTATACTGGCGTTTTACTTATAATAAACTGTATTATTTTTGTCTACTGGCAATTTGGTAATATTCAAGACATCACACACACAATAAAATAATAACAAAAGAAAACATCGCCGGACACTCTGCGACCCCATAAATATTTAAAGCGACCCCACCTGGGGTCGCGACCCACACTTTGGTGACCACTGCTTTTATCGATCGATTTTTGTCATTCAAAATACTTTATCAATACGCGAATGGCATTCGAACAGTTTGCAGCATATAATACAATGCGGATGCGGAGCATCTCTGCAGATGCTATGTACACTATCGCAACTTAAATAGAGTTAGAAATACCGCTTTTGGCAGGTGATTCGTTAGAAATCATGCGTTTGTATCGACCCTCCAGATTGCCCTATTATGTTATTGTGACGTCGCAATAACGTAATGACGTACTTTTCGATGCCGTAGTCAGATTGGTCAGGAATGACATATGCAGAAATTGTTACACTACGCCAACTAAAAGTACTTGTGGCACTTTTAATTTCTATCATTTCGAATGCCAACTCCTGTCGCAGATTCAGATGTTTTATTTTCGTCGTGCATGAAACAGTGTAAACACAAACAATAATAATAAATCGAGTCAAAAAAAAAAAAAGACACACAACGTCGTATTGCAGAAAATTGCGCATCGCGTCAGGAATTGGTCAATAAGATAAATTTACTTCAATTTTGCTTGCTAGGGTTTGAAATATGATATCAAAAAATTAAAAATTCTTTGCCTTCTTAGTTGATGGGATACACACCTCCCACACACCCCACTCTCGCCTGAACAGCTCTCTCGTTTTGTTCCCCCGCAGAGCGACACAAGGGGAAGTACCTGGTCTTCGTGGTGTCGCCAGCGGGAGAAACAAGATATTCGATTGCAGCATTATGGAGCGGATGCGGTGCATCTCTGCAGGTGCAATATTCGCTATCGCAACTTGAATAGATTTAGAAATACCGCTTTCGCAGGTGATTCGTTGGAAGTCATGCGTTTCTGTTGGCCTTCCAGGTCGCTCCATTACGTTATTGTGACGTCACCTTAACATACTCCTTTTGATGACGCGATCAGATTGGTCAGGAATGACATATGCGGAAAATTGTTACAATACTCTGACTGGAAGTACTTGTGGCACTGAACCGATATCTATCGTTTTATTACTTGTTTTGAATAAATGCCGACCCCTGTCGCATTGCAGAAAATCGCGCAAGCGCACAAATGTTGTACATTATTAGCTTTCTTTCAATCATTTAATTACGCCCTTTTATATTTAAGCTGGCTTGAGAAAATAGGATAGGATAGGATTTACATATTTATCCCGGGAGAGAGGAAAGCCGATAAGACGGCTTATCCTTAAGGCGAACCACGGCCTCTCGTCCGGTTACCATTCCAAGTCGGGTATGGGATTAGTTTTTACTGTATTGTTTGTTTTCGGAAGCATGGACATTAGAGGTGCGGTGGCGAGCGTATTCCTAACGCTTAGCCCGTTGAGCCACACCGCCGCGCCAGAGAGTTTGTTTAATTTGCTGACAAGATTAAAATAGTTTTTACCAGACGAGCCTTGCAACAATACAGCAATGTGTAGAATGTGTTTTTGTCCGCGAGATATTTTCTTCTTGCAAGCGCACTGATTTCGAAGTGCCGGACAGGAATCAAATCTACCAGTGACGCAGCACAAGTCACATGGTAATTTGGCGCCAAATTTCGAAATTAGAGAACTAATGTCTGAAATTTTAGTTTTAGACAAATAAGTGAACAACAGTGCAGGAGTTAGGGTGTTGGGCCAACCTTACAGCTTACAGTTACTTTTGGTAATATACCGGTAGGTACCCGGTACCGGTTTCTTTAGGTGATAAATTTTACTCAATTATTATTGGTGTCAGTATTGAATATTAAAAAAAAATAATTATATGGAACAACTCACGCCAGCAAGATGCTCCAGTGTTTAAAAGTACAACAGCGGAAATTTCAATACATTTGCATATATTTTGTCTGTCTTTGTCTGGCCCAAGCCTAGTTGAATTGGTTTGTGTATTTTGCTGGTTTTTTGTGACTGTTGCTGTGTTGTGGTGCAGTGGCGAGCGGGCGCATGATAATTCTCATGTTTAAAAACACCGATGACATGAAATATGATATTTTTTATTGTGAGCATAGCCGACCTACAAAATTTATATAGGGTGTACTAGGGTATTGTGTACTGAACTGCAATTCCCTTCTATTGTGGATCCGTATGTGTTAATTGTCACAAGGATGCTTGAACGTGATGGTATTATAAAGATAAATATGAATAACATTATCTATTTCCACGAAATAGTACTGTAGTAAGTTTATTTATGATCTAACGAAAGCTCATAAATGAACTTACTAATTCGTGGAAAGAGATTAGGCCTATGTTATTCCCCTTTAAAATTTATATACTTTAACATTATATATTTCAGAATATTTTGATATAATATTACGATCTGTTACGACGTTTTTGAATTTATTAGTGCAGAAGTGTAAAATGTCAGAAGAAGACAGGAATAGAGGGATGTTTAAGACAGCAGGAGAACCAGAAGAAGAAGATGCAAATAGCAAAGTCACAAAAGGCCTATATGTCGACTCTCCTGTAGGTGACATCGTGACCAGCTTCGAGCCATTGATGAATGGGGGCAGTGGAAAGGGAAACAAGGGTTTTAACCCAGGCATAACAAATCAACAGAATACTAGGCTGAAAGAGACTGGGACTGCGAAAAATATTTCGTATTCAGAAGAAGAAACAATTTCAAACATTTCAGAACAAGATCATAAAGACATTGAAAAAAATCACAATGAATTAGGTTTTGAACAAAACAAATTTGGATTGGTGGAAAGAAATAAAATAAATTTCAATAAAGTTCTGTTTTGTGAGGAGGATATGGAATCATTATTATGTTTCAGTTCTAAAAATTCAGTCTCGGATCAACACCAAGATTTATTCAGGATTTCAATTTCGGATAGATTTTTTTCACTCAAATCAGTCACTTCTGTGTCTGTGGTTGGAAAAGAGATAAAAGAAGATGAAAACAAATTCCCTCATCTCCAAGGAGATGAGGTAATTGACGAAGATTCTGAAGATTCTAATGATAAAATGGAGAAATACTCAGAACATGGATACACTTTAAAACAGCTGATTGAAAAACTCGACAAACTTATTGATATATTATTAGTAATAGAACTTCATGAACCTACTAAATACTATGGCATAGGGGTGGATATGCGAAGCAGTACTAATACGAATAAACATTGTGTAAAACATAGGTTTTTTTTACTCCCTCTAAATGAACAATATTTCAAAGTCCTTATAAAATTAATTGGTTTACGATTTTGGACTAAAGTTATACCAAGTTGTGGAGTATTTTATATAATTGATTCAAGAACTATTGAACAAAACTGGAATATTTGGGGGGTATTTAAGCAGAAAGGACTGCTGTTAAAATGGGCAATCTTTGCGTATTATAATGATGAAAATTCAGATATGTCTGAAAAGGTAGACAGCCCTGACTTTTCTGGACTGGATTTACTAAAATTTAATGGAGAGAATTGTGAATTTAATAATGTGAAGAATATTGTAAATATGAGAGGGAAAAGTGAGAACAATGAGCAATCGATTTATGAAGAAAAGTCATTTGTATCAAATGAAACTGAAAATAATGAAAAAATTTCAAAATCTTATTGTAAAAATTTTGCTGCTACAAAGGAACAACAGAGATGTGGCATTCCCAAAAAGTCAAAGAAGGTCGCAGGAAGACAGAGACTAACCAGGATATCAAAGCACGCAAAGAAGTCACGTAAAAGTCGTATTAGGTTGGTGAGAAAGTATTTGCAAAGCTGTACACAAAATGACAGTGTCCTCGGCACTGTTGTGTATAATTATACGGACATACCGGAAACGGACAATTTTATGTTTCCTACGAATAACCAAGGTAAATAAGTATTAATATATTGAGCGGCAAGATGGTTCCTGGAAAATATTTTGAAGATTTAGGGTATGAAAAGTATTTTATATTTATCCCTGCATGAAACCCTATAAAGTTGGTTTAATAACATGACATACCGATACCACGGCCTCTGTTTTGCTACCATTCCAGATTGGATATAGGCATTCAGTCGATAAATTCAAATACTTGGACGTGATTGGGATGGGGGAAGCATCCATAACTATCGTATATATATGAAAATAATTGACAGCGATGGCCAAGTTTTTATACCACATATTAATGCCGACTATATCTATTTATTAATAATCCCCTAGTGTTTCCACTAAAATAATACCTACCCTGAAATTAAGACCTAGACTGAATTTTTAAAAATGATTTTAATATAAGCCCTTTCCTTAAAATAAGACCTAGTCAATAGTGCAAATTTTTTTTGACTTAGTCAATAGTAAAAATTCTCTTCTACACGTTAAAACGTGTTATTTATAAGTAAATGGATATTGGTTTTGATATTCTGTATATTTTAAAATCTCTTAATTCTCTACTTTGTAATTTTGTTTTTCATAATTGAAAATAAGACATCCCCCGAGAATAAGCCCTAGTGTTATTTTTAGAAAGAAAATCGAAATAGAAAAAAATTGAAACACGCTATTCTGAAGGTAGTACTATTGTGTTATCGCCCCACCATCACCAATTTTTTAACCGTCATAAGTTAGGTTAATGTTAGTTAATGCCTTGTCATTTCAACTTATCCTGACCTGAGATAATGATTTGGAGATTAACGATTCTGCAATATCAGAATATCACCAAAGTTTTTATACTTCATTTACCAAAAACATTGGCTCTCTGAAATTTGTAGGAATTGCAATTTGAATTTAGTTATTATCCTGCTTCTACATAGCTTCATCAAATCAAAACATACAAAGTTTAAAATGATTTCTTCATTTATATTACAACTCAGATTCAAACAGAAGAAGTAGACAAGAACATGGGCAACCGCAACGATCATCAGCGCAACAACATAGCACACTGGAATCTGATACTCCGGGAAGGGTGTCAGATGATGTCAGAGATCCACCGGGACAACAGAGTATATATATCCCCCCTGGTAAGTTCCTTAGAATTGGAGTTATTTTCTTGGGAAAGAAAAACAGATGAGACGGCGTGATCATATGGGGAAGCTCACAAAATTAGCTTAGCATGCAAGGTTGGAGGAATTCGTGATCGGCCAGTATTGCAAATGCACATATTGCATAACATGAAAGCAAATAGGCAAACACTTCTGTCAGCAAATTTACTGTTTACTTATCACATAATTATTTTGGATCTCTTTATTGAATTATTTGTTGAACATATTTAATTATGCTGTGATCAGCAGAACATCATGTGACTATTGCAAAACACAAAGTGGTTGACCTTGACCTAGGTTTGACCTTGCTGAGCAAGAGCAGGACTTTAAATGTTTTGCAACTAATGATTAAGTCTTCCATACCTTTTGTGGATTAGGCATTTGCTCCGACGTCAAATTTTGCAGATGCTGATTTCTGACCTTGTTAATTGCCCAATTGTGCTATAAAAACTGGATTCAAAGAGAATTTCAAAGTAATGGCATTTGAATTAGAACTATAATATAAATCCTGATCACAATATTGAATATTTGTTACGAGATCCAGGCTTTTTTGTTTGGTATTGCCTTTCCAATTTTATTACATCACTGAGTGAGGTGGTGTGCATGGGATCTGGACTGATATTTCTGTACTCCCGTTGTATGTGTACCAGGTTATGGTTAGGCCATGATATTATTCAAATTTTTTCCTATTTTAGTTCTATTACGAATTCAGGGACTTTCTGTGTTAGTCAAGTGAATATTCCCCTGCCCATAGGTTTCAGTCCCTTTTACACAACGTGATATAAAATAAGCGAACAAAATTAGTTACCTCCATATTGGTACACACACTTCTGGAACGCTGATATTTCTAGCCTGCAATAACATCATAGCTAAGACAGGCCATCAATCGCACCCTAATTGAGTTCTTAGATCATCATATGCATCATATATAAGACATGAAAAATCGTAGGCTCGCTACTAGTGGTAAAAACATTAGACTTAAATATTTTGGCACCACAACACAAAAAACGGCGCTCCAGAAGTGTGTACCGTATATCAATATGGAGGTAAATAACTTTGTTCGCCTACTTTACATCAAAAGGGACGGAAGCCTATGAGTAGGGGGGATATTCACTTGGCTAACACAAACAGTCCCGAACTTGTAATAGATCTAAAATAATGAAACTCAGTAAATAATGGCATAATCCTAACCTGGTACACGCACTACGGGAGTACCCGAAAATCTTGGGTTCAAATCCCACGATGGTTGCAATAAATCAGGTAGGCAATGTCGAAACGGTAAGTTTTCGGTCTCTTAATTAATAGTATGTTTCAGCAATTGATGGTTGAACAGAGCCTTGTTTGGAGGGAAAATATAGCATAGGCATCAGTATTTCTTTGCAACTGCTTACAGCATCTTCCATCTTGCTTATATTCTTTTCTAGCAGCCACACCCATATATTTATTGCCACACCTCTCCAGATACCGAAAGTTGTTTCCATGGTAGAGGAACTAATAATAAATTATAATTAGAAAGTCCTTCATTGACATAAACAAGCCCTGTTATCTCTCTATGTTCAAGCCTAACTGAGCATATAACAGTTGGCTTAAATTTCCATAGCCACACCCCTGCCACACCCCTAATTGTGGTTTGAAGTCTGAAACACCTGCTCCTTGTATTATATTCTTGTAGAAACATGAGGCAAGCCAGTGAATTAGTTCTAACTTTTAACCCTTTAGCTTATTCACCCCTTTTGCTCTAAACAACGATCTGTGTAAGCAGTCACAGCTCACAGGTGTCTAATTATATGTAAGGATGTATTATTTTTGGAATTACTGAAAATATTTTCAATTCTTCATTGCCTACCTGATTTATTACACCCTGACTAGGGATGGGCAATGTAGAATAATATACTATTCTACTTCTAGAATACTCAAATCAAATCAAGAGTATCGAATCATATTCCATTTTTATACTTATTTAAATAGTGGGAATTCCCCACCATATTGCTTGATCAGAATTAAAAAAAAGCTAAATTATATTACTTAATTTAGTATTAAATTACAAATGTCCTGAGCATTGAAATCCATTTGATATTGATTTGGTGGTCGAGGGATTTAAACACAAGATGCATAATTGTGTAACCTGCGGTGCTGACGTAGACTAAACTAACATTTCAACCACATGGCAATATGTCATTCTCATCGTTCTCGGATGCAACCGAATGGACAAACCATAAATCAAAAGATACTCAACCCCACCCCAGCCCACCTTCTCCCCCCCCCCCCCCCTACTCTGCAATGGAAAATTAGAAAATAAACTAACATTAACAGGTTTCCATTTATCATGTTTGGTAATAAAAAGTTAACAAAGGTAAATGAATATATTTGTTGCCAGTTGCCAATTTACTTCAATATAGTGAACGCAAATGTTACATAATTCCTTGTTTCATGACCCCAAGAAAACTGCTCTGTAAACCCCTAGGGGGCCCAAGGGCCCAGTTTAAAAAACCCAGAGTCAAAAGTCAACAAATGAAAGTAATGTTATTATAATAGTTAGTAGTTACCTAATGCCTCGCTCTGTAACCCCTTGGGGGCCCAGAGGGTCTTGTTGAAAAATCATGGCCTAGAAACAATGAATATAAGAATAGCAATGATTAATAATAGCTTTGTTTTGTTTCAGGAGACAACAGACTTGAACAATATCGATTATCAACATTTGAGCATTATCCAATTTCTTCTCCAACTACGAGAAAATCTCTGGCAAAAGCAGGATTTTACTTCACCGGATTTTTCGATCGGGTGAAATGTTTTGCTTGTGCACGAACAGTGGAAAGATGGAATAATACAGACATTCCTTCTGATGTGAGATGGCATAAGTAAGTTTGTTATTTTTAAGAATCTGGAGCACTGTTCTCACAGAAATTCTTTGATTAGTTGGCGCAGTGTTTCTTAAACTTACACAAATTCCATGGGTCCCTTTCAAAGACTCTAAACACTTATTATCCCCTGCTCTTCCATGAAACTTCTATTTTGCTTTTAACGATCAAAGAATCGAACAACTCAATTTTACTTTAAAATAATGTCTTCATAATGTGTTGAATGATACCTAGAGAGCCCCGAGACAGCTTCATTGCAGCCCACTTGGGGCCCAGGTCCCCGTTTGAGAAACCCACTCCGTGTTGTGTATTTGAGTATGAATATACGAGTCGATACTCTAATATGCACTCAACCATATTTCAGGGAAAGTTGTCCATTCCCAAGAGGAGAAGATTGTGGAAATGTTCCCATCAGAAGTTTATTCGGTGGAATCAATATTGGTGGTGCTTCAGCACAATGGAATAGCAGACAAAACGTTAGTTTTGTTCTGGGCTGGGGAACGGGTTCGAACTCACAGTGGCTCTGGCTCCAGTTCCGGAGTTAGAGTATAATCAAACGGTGGCTCCAAAGCTTCATTTTTTCTGTTGGAGCTTGGGCTCGGCTCCCCAAGTTTTTAAGTGTGACTACTGTCATGAAATATCTACAATAAGCAGTGGTCCCCAACCGGGCCCCTGTGGCCCACCAAAAGGGCCACAGAACAATTTAAGGGGGGCAACCATGCCAGGTGCAAAACTTATTTTACTTTTTTTTTACAAGAAAACCTCCTGTTCTTCCTAGTCTCATTGCTTGATAAGGTTATTCCACAGGGCCTTTGTTGAGCATGAATTGTTTGAACATAATGGCATTAGAAATCTGCCAACCACTATAATATATTCATACCATTGGAATGATAAACAGGGGGGCAATCGGTGGTAAAAGCCTTCGTATAGGGAACCACGAGGCTTAATAAAAGCTTGGGAACTACTGTATTATAGTATGAAGTCCACCACACTATAGGGTGGGTACCTCATGCTAGTACTATAGAGTGAGATGGAGATTTAATTCAAACGAGAACTACCGTGTGCCATTTTTGTTTTTAGGAACAAGTCTTGGAGCAGCGGGATCCTATCACAGGAGCAATCACAAGAGTTGTGAGATTTCCAGCTGATTTGCCAGAAAGAGTGAGACAAACAGGTAGAGTATCTTGGCTCTAGTAGCGTTTAAGATTTTTAAAATTTACCTGGGAAAAAAAAATGATGACGTGCTGAGTTTGGTGACATGGTGCACCACACCACGCCTTGCATTTCCCTACTAGTGCATGCATATAGGTAATCAATTATTCATTTCAGATTGATAAACTTGATGGTAGAGGAAGTCATAACCAACCAGAGGTTATGTGCTTTATCAGGTACTCCCGTAGTGTGTGTACCAGGTCAGGGTTGGGCCTGGGTTTCCTGGAGCCCCTGGGTTTCTCTCGTGGAGCTCATGGGTTTCTCTCGTAGAACTCCAGTTTTTTATTTTATTCCGATTTTAGTTCTATCACGAGTTCGGGGACTGTCTGTGTTAGCCATGTAAGTATACCCCCTGAACATAGGTTTCAGTACCTTTACACAACTTGATGTAAAGTAGGCGAACAAAAGTTACTTCCATATTGGTACACATACTTATGGAACGCCCCCTTACTATTCTCGCATGAGTATAGTTATCAATTATTCATTTTAAATTTATTGGCTTGATAGCAGAGGAAGTCGTATCCGACCAGTGGTTATGTGCTTACTCATAAGCATTCTTCTGTCTTTGTGTTTAATAGATTATCCCCTGCATTAAATATTGACAATCATGGTATCCATGTCAACAAGGTTGCTAAGCCAAATCTAAATTTTATGAAATTGAATCCACCCATCTTCTTAGGCGAAAGCTTTCGAATTTTAATTTTACAAAATTATTTATTTTTAAATTCTGGGTCGTCTGAAAAAAATGTTGGGAGCCGCTGCATTAGATTATTTGGTTTTGGCCATCTCTGCATGGAACATTAACATCCTGGTATCCATGACAACAATGTTGCTAAGCGAAATTTACATTTTGTGAAATTGAATCCACCTATCTTTTTCTTAGGCGGTAGCTTTCGGATTGGGCCGAACAACACGGTCCATATTCAAAATGGTCCTGGAACAACTCGAGGACGGCTACCCGGTGTTCAACAAGCGCCTATGCCGCCCAATCAATGGAGAATGGCAAATGTTATTTCATCTGATCACAGAAGATTTTTAACTAATTTACACTTAAACAGAGAACTCGACAGGTGAGATCCAATCAAATTCAGCACAATGATTACTGTAATGTATATTATTGCTAAGGGCATACTCACACTGCAATTCGCAGCACTTGGCACAGGCTTAAGATTTGATCGTTTTACACTAAGCTTATTTACATATTTTGCTCTGAACAAAGCAGCCATTGATACATGCCAATAACTTCTGGTAAATTAGATCCTTCATGGAGGATAAATTCAATTTGAGATTTGTTACGATACAAACTTCTCACATTTAAACGTAGCATAACAAAGGAAGATTTTGATTTATTCCTCAGATGCTCTATGGCGTCAGATGCACTTATATAGTTACTATAGTTATAGATCTCATCTCGCTTGTTCATTCGGCAAAAACGAACTATTATTCCCGGTGTATATGAATCTGAAGTTGTTGGCTCACCAAGAGGGCCACAGAGCAGTTGGAGGGGGGCCACCATGCCAGGCACAAAACTGATTTTACTTTTCCCTTGACAAAAAAATCTCCTTGTTCTTCCAAGTTTCATTGTCTGATAAGGTTATTTCACAGGGTGTTTCACTTTGTTGAACATTAATTGTTTGAACATAATGGGATAGGAAATCTACCTTTCAAAATAACACTCTAAATCCAACTGGAATAATAAACATGAGCGCCATGACTGCTAAAAGCTCACGAAAGGGGGCCACACGATATAAAAGGTTTGGGACCACCGCTTTAAAGGATTCAACATTTACAATTCCAGGTAACTAGATATCTAGGCATATCTGTGAAGCACGAGAATTGTAGTTGTACTTCATGTTGACAAAATTTTGGCTATTTTGACAAAATTAGTCATTTTTGACATTTGAGTACAAAAAATAACAAATTTCCTATTTTTCATTTTATTTTCAGTAGTTTTAATTTGGGGCTCCCGAAGTATGCGAACCAAGATGGCGGACATCGGAATGTAATATGTGTACTAGGTTAGGGTTAGGCCATAATTTTAAGTATAAAGACTACGGGAGGCTCTTGGCTAGTCTTCGAACTGATAATAGGACTAAAATAAGTAAAATTGGGAAAAAATTATCGCCTAACCCTAACCTGTTACCCATGTTACGTTCCGATGTCCGCCATCTTGGTTCGCATACTTCGGGAGCCCCTTTAATTTTTGTTGGGAAGTCTGATGAGCAGATTCTTTACAGATTACCAACTTGAGTGTCTTTGTATAAATCCAATGTTTGTGAATGAAGCATAACACATTTACCCTAATGTGAGTCTAACTGTTAACAAAGATCTTAATACAACCAAATACTCCAATCAGTTAAATAGGAAATAACACAAACATGTATGATACAGGTAGAGAGAAATGGCATAGAAACAGGATGGCAGAAATGGCATATCCCAATAATTTTAATCTTGACTCATTACTTTTAAAATTTGGGCTCTGGCTTTCAAGATTTGAGATTATAAACTTGAGGAAACAGGAGGTTTAGTATTGCCTGCCAAAACTTATCGTCAACTTTCATTTAAATCAATTTCATTTTAAGGACTTCACTGCCAACAAGGCTCTATATTAGGTACTCCCGAAGTATGTGAACCAAGATAGCAGACACCGGAATGTAGTATGTGTACCAAGTTAGGCCATAATTTCAGGTACAAATACTATCTATGGGAGTCATTTGGCTAGTCCCCTAACTTGTATTAGAACTAAAATAAGGAAAATTGGAATAGAGTTTTGACCTAAAGCTAACCTGGTCCATATACTACCAGAGTGTCCTACCCGGGTGTCCGCCATTTGGTTCTCATACTTTGGGAGTACCCTATATTTTAACTAAAGAAATATTAAATGTGAATTTAGCACTGATGGAAAACGAAACATATGGAATTCTATGGAAACACTAAAAGGCTGCAACGTTGATAAAACGATCATCTATGATAGATTGAAAATACAAGAAAAAGGAAATGAAAAAAAAGATATGGTCCCTCCCCCTCTGAACCCAAATAATGGTTCTGTAGCCCAGCCCAACATTGCCCCTGCACCAGGTAGGTTGAAATAGAATTTGTGTATCCTTTAAGAGAGGAAAGTTGATGATATGTAAATTAGTATTTATTGTTGCAAAACACACCACAAATTCTATATAGTCTTCGCATTTCAGTGCCTGCCTGTAACTTTGCTTAAATTTGGGTCTCTTTTTTATTACAGAGTAAACACAACGTCTTAATTTTAGATAGTTCAGTAGCTCTTGACAATTAAGTGGCCGCCATTTACTTTTCTTAAAGATAAGTTTTTTTACTTTTTGAGTGAATGCACCAAATTAATCTCATATAGTTTTAATAGTTAATGGCATATACGTGGGGACTATCCGAATGGAGTTTTTTTTTTACTTTTTGGGTGAATGTACCACTTCAACTCCATATAGTTTCAATAGTTCTTTGTGGATGACCATACCCTATCAGCTCTCTTCCCCATAATTTCTTTATTATAATAGCTATGTTTTTCACACAGGCATCCGTGGTTATCTGGAAAGGTACGAGACATACTTTGATATACCAATCTACAAGAGATGTCCTTCTCTACATTTGGAGCAATTGGCCAGGATTGGTTTCAAATTCATTAAACCAGACCCCGGGCAGGCAGGACGCATTATATGCACAGAGTAAGAATTCTATTTTTGTTCCGCAAAAAGTAAAATTAAATATATTCCACCATATTTCATTAATAACAGAATAGGGAGTACATGGGCCTGATTCACCATTAGGACTTTGCTTAATGGCAGTGGCTCCTAAAAAGTGCATCAAAATTTTATATGAGTTGCGTATTATCAGTCTTTTTCTTAAAAAAAGTCTTCATAAATGCGTCCATCACGGATTTGACATAACTAAAATTAGACATATTTCTGCTAATAATTTGAAACTTTATTTTAAAAAAACACTATTTTAATCAATAAGATAGTTTATTCACATTGCTGGTTATCAGTCCATGCTTTCGAAAACAAATAACTAACTAACTCCATACCTGACACGGACTGGTAACCGGACAAGAGGCGTGGTTCACCATATGATTAAAACATCACATCAGCTTTCTTTTCTCCCAGAATAATTATATGAATCCTATTCTGGTTGGGCAAGAGAATGAGATCAGTTAAATAATTTAGAGATTTGTGATGCTTTGATTTTCTTTTATTACAGTTGTGGAAAACTACATTCATTCACAGACATTATACGCAGATCTCCAAAAAACTTCGTTTGGCATGAAAATGGTTGCTCGTTCGAGAACAAACGTTTTCCTTGTGATCATTGTGAGAACTTAAACGTGCACGAACAAGATTGGGAATGGTGCAACAAGTGTGGACAAGATATCCTACCGGTAGGTCTATATTGAAGAGATGATAGGATTTCATATTCATCCCGGTGGGGAGAAAAACTTATAATATTAGTTAATCATATGGTGAACCCCGGCTTTCAGTTTGGTTACCAGTCCCTGTCGAGAATAGTTTTTCCAGGTGCATGTTCTTAATAAAACATTAAGCTGTAACTGACCCACTTTTCCCAAGTATGAAAAGATGGCCAGTTTAGCAATGTCGGATAGGCTTTCTCTGAACACCCCCACCAGGCCGCCCGTTTTTTAAATAACAAATAAGTACGGTAATTATCCATATTAAGATCTCTACATGTGTCGGGTCATCTGAGTCTCAATGACTCATGTAGCAATTTTGTCATGGACTCGAGTGCTGCAAATGAAATAACTCAGACTCATCAACTAACTGCCTGTGAGACTTAACTTAGTGATCGAATCAGATGACCTGTAACCCGATTGACACACAACTATGGGAGTTCTAGTCAATACTGATAAATAATGCCAAACCTGATGAAACCTTTTCGAGAGATAATAACTTTTAATTACATGTGTCATTACATGTATACGCTTTTCTTGGTACTCCCATAGTATGTGAACCAAGATGTCGAACACCGGAACGTAGTATGTGTATCAGGTTAGGCCTTAATTTCAGGTGCTAATACTACAAGAGTAAATAATAGACTTAAAATAAGGAAAATTGGAATAAAATTATAGCCTAACCTGGTATACATACATACTATATTCAGGTATCCGCTCTCGTGTTGCGCATACTATGGAAGTGCCCTTTTCTTAATAGGAAAGATGTGAAAATTCCACAGGGAAAAAATTACAGATAATTATTAAATCCTATGGAGGTCGTCCATCCGTTCTTGACATTTCTATAAAAATTTATTTCCAGGTCAAAGCTTTCTCAGAATTGGAGCAACATCTTCAAATGATCCCTGAGCAGCAAGCGCAACAAAACCACGCCTTCATATCTTGCTTGGTTTGCAACCAGGATGTTGATTCACGACAGAATGTAGATACCTGCACTGTATGCGGCGGTCCTTTATGCATCTGCTACGGTTACCACAACCATTAGGAAGGATATGCCTCGTAATTGTAGTAAATAAGCATACCTCCGCTATAAAACTGAAATAATCACATTTTTCAAAAAGAGACTCTTTTTTCAATATTCTGTCATTATAGAACAGGGCCGCACATCTTTTGGTCTGGGTTTCAATGCTATACCTTATTTCGTTTTGATTTTTGGTAGTGCCTTATGTCCGTTTTTAGTTTTGCTGTACATTTCTGAAAATTACAAAAATGTGATTCCATCTAAACTTTAAAATGTGACATAAGCTGGTCTGGTTTCACTACTTCAAAGACATAGAGAGAGAGAAATTAAATTGAACGTCAGTCACACACGCTCACTCAGAAATAAAGACAGATTTCTGATCGACGTTACGGATGATCGACAAAGTTGAATTGAGACTATAATGAGTTAAAACAGGAAAAGCTATGTATAGATATGAGTGAATGCGTGTGACCTTGTAAGCAAATTTTCCCAGGAAAAAATCTTCAAAACTTTCTAATCAGAGAGTTAATCTTATAAATTTTTCCCCTATAGATGGAATAATGTCATTTTGAACTATGTGCTTCTTATTTTTTTGCTATTATTTTTGCTAGTTAGTGTGTACATCTTGCTTTGCTTCAAGCTCGTATATCCGCATATAATGCTATTATTTTTATGCATGTTTTGCATTGGTGATCACATTTATTTTCAATTTGCCTTCTTTTAGAACAAACAGAGGTTCTCAAACTTACATGATCTGTACCCCTTCTCTTCTACTGAAATATCCTGTGAAGGCCTTCCCCCAGGCTCCCCTAGGACTATACCCTCCATGGCTTTCTCGGTAAGCGGAGGGCCCAGTTTGAGACGATTCTAAAACTTGGTATTTTGTGATTATATATGATAGTACGTCATAAGAAACCTTTATGTGATGTAGTACAAATCGTATCAATATTTTATGTAGCATGGTGCATGGTGTTTTATGCATGATACTTTCTATTCTATCTCTATAAAACTTGTTATCTGGGGAAACACGGTAGTTAGGTCCAGCGCTCCAACTGCTTGTGAATTGATAAAAATATGTGCTGTCTGATAATTACATATTTATTTTGAACACAGTACTAGAAAAATATTGTAATGTTTCAAAACCTCTGCATGAGCAGGACAACAAAATACAAAGTGTTCCATTGTAATCCATGTCAAACATTTCAGCAAGTGTTTCATTTAACACTGTAAAAAATTTCAAAGTTCATTTTTTAGTATAGGCCAAAATTTTCCGTAAACAGGCCAAAGCAAATTTGATTTATACAAATGCAATTTTTTAGAAAATCAAAAACATGCAATTAGTATGATATGCATTTTAATATTTTTATAATTCTTCATGTTTTGTATTTTTTCAAGTCTGTAGCAGAAAATTAAAATGCATGTGGACACCAAAATTTGGGGGCTCCTGATGTAAGCGTCCCAAGATGGCGGACACCGGAACGTAGCATGTGTACCAAGTTAGGGTTAGGCCATAATTTTAGGTACAAATACTACGGGAGTTATTCGGCTAGTACCCGAACTTTTAGTAGAACTAAAATAAGGAAAATTGGAATAAAATTATGGCCTAACCCTTACCTGGTACACATATTATGTTCCGGTGTCCGCCATCTTGGTACGCATACTTCAGGAGTACCGAAATTTGTGTAGTCAAAGTCAAAAGCTGTAATGTAGTTATAGTTCTTAAAGCTGTTCTCTCTTAAACCAATTTATAATACGAATACTAGTTTGGACTCGTTGAATGAAACTGGACTCGTTGAATGAAACTAAAACTATTCTGTATATGCAATTATTCCCTTTAGTTTTTAAAATGAAATTTGATTCCTGTTGCACACACATCCATCTGTACCGAATTTCACGTTCTATTTCCATACCTGACATAGTCTAGGGTAAAGTAGGTATGTGGTAACAGGATAATAATCCTCGTTTACAATGTTCTTTCTTCCATTGTTCTATCATAATTTATTGCAAAGCTTAATTTATATGATAATTATTCAAAGTCATGTGAACCGGTTTATTCAAGAAATTGTTTGTGTGGGTGCTCTCTTATTGTTTGAAGCAACATTTTAGGCCTAATTTGAATATATTTCACCTTTTTGCCTGTGTTTTAAATATATGTGCCATAATTGAATGAAGAGTTTTTATTACAAATGGGCGAGTTGGACAGTATGTGCAAGTATAAATGGTGTGGCTTTTTCATGGCCCTCTTTGTTTAATCCAGAGTATTGACCTGATAATTTTAGTCTAGAATCATTTGGACATTTTCTAAGCCCTCTTGGTGTCTGGGTGATTTGTTCCATTTCAGACTTTCTCAAAAGTTAGTAGATACATGCGCAACTCCTAATTTTACATGAAAAATTATGCTATATCATTTTTAAAACCGAGGAAAAGATATTTGATAAGTATATATATTATAGCAAATCAACATTGCAAACACATTGGATGCAGAGGTTCAGGTAAAATTTGTTTTTAATTTCATACCCTCTCACTCTGGACAGGCAGTTAATGCTACCCACCGAGAAGTCGTAATGTACACTTGGGGGTATATGTACTGCAGTTTGGGAGCCCCCGAGGTAACATATGGCTTCTAGCTGTCTAGGTTGGTTGGTAAAGAAAATTGCCACTGACCAGCGAAGGATAGGCGTTCTACCCTGCAATCATATCTCACGCGGAACCAAATTAGCCGTCGCTGCCGAATAGCGTATAACACTAACAACCCTGAATCAATTGATTTTGCCAAATGTTTAAAAATCACAGAATTCGATAGCGGTGCGATGACAAGAACTTTTCTAACGAAAAACGACCCGCCTGAGGTTTTGCGCATCTTGAATCGCCCCAAGCATTTTACTGAACTCTCTCAATTCAATTTCCGGGGCTATCAAGCTCGTTCGACAACATGCCTGAATTGGGCCTTCTGCTGCAGCTATTTACTTTAGCCATTTTTAACGTGAATAAAAATCCGAACGTGACAGCAAAACACATCACGTAAGGTAAAAAAAGGAATCAATGTGGAGACGGTGTTGCGCTGCCGCGAACTTCTATTTGGCAACGTTTGTCGTTGGAGGGTTCGACTCGACTGTTTTCAGTAACTCAATACCAGATTGTCGATGCAAACAATGCGATTTTGAACGTCTGGCACGAATTTCTTGGATTCTAACTCCTGAAATAGAGAAAAATCAGAATGCCTACAGATAGGGTTGCCAACCGTCCTTTATTTCAAAGGACAACCTTTTATTTGAGATTTTTGTCCTTGTCCTTTTTAAGATGATAATTGTCCTTTATTTTTTCCAACGTCGTTTTGCGCGATAGTTATAAGACTGTGTTTGATATTGTTCCGTTCTTTAATCACCTTCGTTCATGTATTTGCAAGCTTTTAATTATTCTTTTTAATTTCGCTTCGGCCCGGCTCAAATAGTAAAAGAAATACCAATGTCTTTAACATTTCAAATATTTTACATTAATTTTCCGAAGATGGCAAGTTGCAACACTCCAAGAGGCGTCGAAAAAAGAAGAACAAATTTCGATTAATTTCAAATAATTCCTGCGGAAGTAACAATAACTTCATTAAATGCTTTGTTCAGTATTTCAATATTAATTTTTTAATGAAAATCATGGAACCCCCAATAAAGATAAGAAGCGCGTGTGTTCATTTAATAAAGACTGGAAAAATGTATCACTTGTGAAAGTGTTTTTACTATTGCATACATGAGTGCTTTAACAGTAGCACAACGTGCAAAATCAGCCTGTCACAAAATTAGAACCATGGATTTTGCTTCATTTTCTGTAATGGTTAAATTTTTGGTGAAAAAAATTCAGAAAAAGAGGATATTGTAGTTGCTTTAGAAATAGCTCATATATATAACGTAGTTAAACATAGTCATTCATATAACTCGCTGGATTGCGATTGAAATTGAATTCTAAAATTTACAAGGATCAGAAGTTGCTACCAAAGTATCTAATGGTCGAACCAAATACGAGGCAATCGTCACAAATGTGCTAGGTGAGAAGGCATTAGCAGTGATTATGGAAGATTTGAAACAACATGATCCTCTGTTAAATTTGGCATTCAAATTGATGCTTCAAATCACAAAAACATGGAAATGTTTCTAGTCTGTGTTCAGTATTTTAGCTTGGAACACGGCACAGTTACTTGTATTATTGATTTCTTCGAGAATGCAGATGAAAGTACGGATGGAATGTTTACTTGTTTGAAAAACACTAGTGAGAATTTACAACTTGACTGGAAAAGGGTTTCTTGTTTTAAGTGCAGATAAAGCAAATTGCAACTTTGGAGGAAAACATTTTCTTTATACTAATGTTCGCACACTAAATGATGGTATTTTTAGGGCTAACATTGTTTAATATTGTTCTTTCCTGCAAGTTACAAAATAAATGATGACGGTAATCTATGTCCTTTATTGAGACTTTTCATAGTTGGCAACCCTACCTACAGACTATAAACATAGGTGAATGCTTTTTAATATAAGCCGTCTGTCTGCTTGAATATACCTTGGCTTATTCCCGTAAATACAATTACATAATGCTGAATAACATTTTACTGCATTTCTGATGGACAGCAGATATGTTAGGCTCCGCTCGGGTTTGCCCTAAATACAGTACTCTTCCCAGCCATTATAATACCAGATTACCCCAGAACAGAAATAAAACGCAGCTGATTTGCTGGTCTTAAGTATCTGCTTATCCTAACCGCTAAGACAAAATATAATCGAGGCAACACCGGGTTGATAAATAAGTATTTACCAGGTTCCATGGTGCCTTGGTTTGTAACTGTGATGTCAGAATACGTCCAATGGCGTTCACTTCCTTTGCGGAATCCGGATCGTCAGTTCAGGTATTTCAATAATTGCTTGATAGGCGTGTAGCAAGTATATGAAAAATACGATTATAAAATGCTGCAACTGGCTGCAATCGAGCCTCAGGTCGTGGAATTACAGCACTCGTTTCAAAACATTGTTTGTTTGTGCTCGACCGTCTGGGAGAAGTTGAGGAGCAGAGTGAGAGCAAAACGATGTTTATAATTGTGATGGCACGAATTTCTCGAATTCTACCTCCTGAAATCTGGAAGAATCAAAATATCCAGTGACTATGAAAACATATACCAAAGGGGCGTGCTTTCTTACATAAGTAAGTCTTGTGTCTGCTTGAATATGCCGTGGTTTATTCCCGTAAATGCAATCACATATTGCATATGATACTTTTCGACAAGTTGTCGTTCTGCGGGTTGCTTTATCAGGGTTCTGTCCATTCACGGTACCTTACGGTGGTTTATATTTAATTCAAAGAAGATTTTGGAATGGATTAGTCGTGACGAGAACTGGAAAACTTTCTACGATGGGGTGCTGGAAAATTTTGGAATATTTATAGATTTCGGGAATGTAAAACGGGTTTTATGGCCGCCTGACCTTAGCTGCAGTTTACCAAGAAGTCCACTGGAAGCTGTATTTTTAAAGGTTACACTGTGAGACGCCTCTTCTACCGAACCGATAGCGAATACGTGAACAATGGCGCGAGACGAGTTGAACAATCCTCCCGCTCAAGCGTGCTGGGTACTCAGACAATCTATTACTTTACTTCCTATGGACCTTTCCTCGAGCATCGACTTCCTTGTTTACTTTGTGACATTGGCCAATCAGCAAGATGCAAAAAGTAACGTAACAATGCCCCTTTTTCGCATTCGCTCAGTCACTTTTCTCACTCAGACAGATTCGTTAGTTTTCTGTTGTGTTTCGGAAACTTAAATATATATCAGATAATTCAATGATCACTCTGTCTTCCTAGGAGTTTTAATTAAATTGCAGTAATAAAAATTAGTGTAGAAATAGCTGTGATAGACTAGCCTGAAATTCTTTACCGGTACTTTTAAAAAACAGATTATTATATGCAATGAATCATAATGATGGTTTGAAACACAGACTCCATTTTACGAGCGCCAACTCGCAGAAGCACTCTTAAAATAGACCCGAAAATTTTGCAATGGTAAAGTATAGGAAGAATTTTTCGGGGGTCAAAGGTCGGGGAAAGGTCCATTTCGTCAATAGCATTTTTATACGCTTTTTCTTCTTTCTGAGAATGTCCTAGAAGTCCATCCCAATATGAGGAAATAAAAACCCGTGAATCTATGATTTGCATTTATTCATGAAATTCCGTTTAAAAGCACTTTAATATGTAGATGAATATAATGTCCGATGATATATCTGGTACGTGGTGCTGAATAATGTTCAAGAATAATGTTGCCGGTCCTGAAAATAAAAATGAAAGAAGATATAAGGTATAAGTACGACTAGCTTTCGATATGAGAACGTTTATTTTTTGTAAAGGGAAGAAAAAAAAATGTTTTGTTGGTAGTATGATCATCAAGATCCATGGTCATGGAAACTCATCGCAAGATTTCAACTCATTTTCCTCATCCGGGCGCAGGAAATGATGTTATTAAAATTCCTAGATTTCAAGAAATAATGCAATATTTAAGCGATGGTATTTCGAGTAATTTATTTTCGATCATTTTTTCAAGGCAAGATGACAGCTTTCTCATGAAGATATACCAGCGCCGTATTTATTTTCAACTCTGAGAATGATAGTGAATCAGTTTCTATAGGCTTCCTTTATACGTTGACTGTCGATTTTAAAAAGGAAACCTTTGTGAAATTTCTTCAGTCATTTATAATTCCGAAAAATACCGATATCGTAAAAGCACAAGATTTACATATTATTATATTACACCCAAAATAGAGTCGGGCAATAACAGTGACGAAATTACATAGACTGCTCTTACTCAGCAATTTGCGTTACCGTGTACTCGACCGTTTCCACACGGTTTAGCGTGACCGAGTGTGATCTACACATTCATCCTGTTGCAAAACTGAGGATGCACACACGCCGGATCGCAATCTGAAAGTAACCGAATAGAATTAGAATAAATTTTGGTACTCACGTAGTATATGAACCAATATGTCGGCCACCAGAACGTAGTATGTATACCAGGTTGGGGTTATGCCATAATTTTAGATACAAATACTACGGGAGTCACTTGGACAGGCCCTGAACTTGTAATAGAACTAAAATAAAGAAAATTGGATTAAATTCATGGCCTAACATTAACCTGGTACACATAGTACGTTTCGGTGTCCGCCATCTTGGTGCACATACAATGGGAGTACCTAAATTTTAGGAAATGCCTATTGCTATATACATGGTATTATGACGTGCGGCCTCATAATCCAAGTTAACTAATGATAATAAATGGCTGGTTTTCCCAACGAAGGCACAATGTTTGAATATGAACGTTTTGGTATCGCTCTCTTGTACTCACCAGCCTCTACGCTGAGGATCATCACAGAAGCAACAGCCAACATCAGAGTCAGTACAAAGATTTTGTTCATCATTTTGACGTTAGAGGAAGGTTTTTGAAACAAGTGAAGTTTATCTGAAACTTTTTGCCCAAATATGAAACAAATAAATATAAAGACTCCTAAATTCTAGCGCATTTTAAGGTAGAGTACTTGAAAGTATAAATAGTTTATTAACAGGACTGTTCGACCTTTCATGAAATGTACATTTTTGCTCTCCCGTTATTTCGTTGTTAAACGATTGGTGCCAGCTGTTCGGCTTTCAATATACGAGATAATCTTTAGAGAGTATTGTCTTCTTGTTTAGCGGGGAAGAAAAAGACGTACAAAAAGGTGATATTTAGGCCTCACGCGTTTATCGGTAAAGGTAACCATTGCCACTGAAATTGAGTCGTCGCAGCTTAAAACGCTGAGCACAATTTGCGAACAGGTGAACGTGTATCGTGAACTTGTATTTGGCAGTGGCGGCGCGTCAACAGGGCCAACCGGGGCAATGCCCCTGTTGTTTTTTCGGTATAATAAAAAATATTCGAAAAATACCTCAATATCGGTTGCACAGACTGTCTACACTAGCCATATTCTCCCGACATGGTTCATTTTTCGCTCGCAAAGCCTTCGCCGAACGTCGACGGGGCGACGCCGATTTTGCCCCGGTTGCTCATTGTATATCGTATTCTCTCTTTTATCTTCCACTCGCCGCGTTTGTTTTCTGTTTCTTTTACTAAATCATCGGGGCTAGCCCCGAAATTATGACGACACAATGCCGACGTTTCTTACAACAACGTGTTGACATATTCACGCATTCCTTCTCGTTCGTTGGTTGCTTGAAGAGTTGATAGTTTCCTTGCCTTCGTTTTTGTCGCTTGTTTCGCTATTTGAATCAGTTAGAGACCTTTAGTCCATTTGCTTTCGATTTTCCACATTCCTTTTGAGCTCCTCACTTCTTTCCGGCTTTGCATTTCTTAGCCTTAGACCTCATAATGAATAAGGTTGATGCACTACTTCGCACTCCGTTTTCGCAGCTACCGCTGGAACAAAAATTAGAGGTACAACGTCTTGGGCCTTACCAACCAAAAAATTGTTCACTGAAACAATCCCATGACGTGGGAAAGCGTCGGCGTACATTCTGCGCAGAAACTTGGTATAAAAAACACGAATGGTTGTGTTACAGCGAGGACAAAAATGCACTTTTTTGTTTTTATTGCCTACTTTTTGCTACCGCCCGTGACTCACGTTGGTGTAAATTTGGTTTTAGAGATCTTAAACATCTTTCCGAGCGTGCCAGGGATCATCAATCTTCTATGGAGCATCTGGACAATGCAGTAAAATACCGAACATTCGGAAATGTTAATATTGCAGCACAGTTGGATGAAGGACGCGCGGTTTGTATTCGTCGGCACAACCAAAACGTCGAGAAAAACCGCCATGTTCTCGGTCGATTGATAGATGTTTTGAAGTTCATTGGTTGTCACGAGCTGTCCCTCCGTGGGCACGATGAACGGGCTGGCTCTTTTAATAGAGGGGTATTTTTGGATATGGTAGAATACACCGCATCCCTAGATACAGTATTGAGAGATCATCTTGATGCCGCAACTGTTTCGAAAGGGACATCTAAGGATATCCAAAATGATTTGCTCGACTCAATGTATAAAATTTATTTACAACATTTGGCTCTGGAAATTGAGAATTGCCAGTTCCTTTCGATTCAGTCTGACGAGACAACTGACATCACGTGCGTTTCCCAACTGGCTGTGATTTTTCGTTTTGTGAAAGATGGTAAACTTACCGAGAGATTTCACAGCTTTGTACCAATCGTTGATCGCACGGCTTGCGAGATATCGGCTGTACTGAAAGAAGTGTTACAGCCTTACAACGCGAAGTCAAAATTGATAGCTCAAACTTATGACGGCGCGGCAGTCATGAGTGGGTCGAAACATGGTGTTCAAGTTTATATAAAAGAAGATTTTCCTCATGCGCATTTTTTACATTGTTATGCACACCAATTTAACCTCGTTATTAAAAATATGTGTCTTAATACCCCTCTCGTCCGTATATTTTTTTGCAAATGTTTCGGGGTTTTCTTCATTTTTTTCCGTTTCGCCGAAGCGCTCTGACCTCCTTCGCCAGATATGTAGCCGCCGTCTCCCAGCTTGTGCACCAACACGTTGGAACTTCCAATCACGCGTGGTGCAGGGCGTGTCCGAAATTAGGTCTGAGCTCATTGAGTGTTTCAATGGCATTCAGAGCTCTCCGGTTTTGGACGAACGCTCTGTGAGGGAGGCGGCAGGTCTAAAGCGTCTGCTAGAAGATGGTGAGTTTTCATTTTTTCTCGCTTTTTTCTCCACAATATTCTATCACGTGGATGTATTATACGGCGCATTGCAGTCAAGGCCAATGGATGGAGCGTCTGTGCAGTCGTGTATTTCAGACTTCTGCGATGCTGTATCTCGTATCCGGGAAACAATAAAATACGACGACACACGGAGTGCTCATTTACGCCGCGGGCAAACAACGCAGCGTCTGATTTTGTCTGCAAAGGAATGCTGTGACATTCTGGTGAATCAAATAGGCGATCGTCTGCGCACTGAACACCTTGCCGCGTTCTCTTTGATGAACCCCAAAAATTTTTCAAAATTTGCACGTCAATTTTCCATCCATTTGTTGGCTACTGTCTCCAAATTTCACCCCATGATAAACGTGGGTAAATTGGAAAATGAATTGCGATGTAAATACACCAATCAAACTTTTTTGAACATCACATCAACTTGCGCGCTCTATGGGTACCTCATAGATAACACTCTAGTAACTATCTTTGCGGCGTCTGCAAAATTTCTGGACATCATTTTGACGACGCCTATTTCTTCCGCCGACGCAGAGCGAACATTCAGCACGCTGAAGCGTATTAAAACGTATCTCAGAAACACAATGAAGCAAGATAGATTAAATTCCTTGGCTGTTTTATCCATTCACAGAGAAGTTATTTCTGGGATGCATGACTTTAATCAGCGCGTTATTGAGCATTTTGCTTCCAAGAAACCGCGGCGTGTTGCATATATGTTCAAGCAGTAGAAGTCTAGCAGCATATATATCTATGAGTGAGCGACGCATGTCCTTATCTTTGCAATATCTTTCCTTTCTTCATAGTAACGTTTTAAACCTTATTTTAGGTTTTGTCTGCTTTCCCGAAGTTTTTGTTAATATGTCATTGTATTTATCTGGGTAAATATTGTCTTTCCTTTTGAAAGAGGTTTCAAAATAAACTATGTCTATATTTATTAATCCCTTGACTTGGACCGGTTTTAAAGACACTTTCTTATCGTTAAAAATTGTCGCTTTTGCCGATTGGTTGTTACCGATGGAATGGTTTTTATACTCATAAAATGATGGGATAACTTACAGCGCTCATCCTGTCCCCGTAGATGGGGGTGACTTGGTCCCGCAGTAGCTTGCCCCGGTTGTCAAAATGACCACGCGCCGCCACTGGTATTTGGCAACGTTTACCACCAGAAGGTTATATGCAACTGTTTTTATTATCAGAAGCGAAGCTTGTGGCTGACTGGTTTTGGGCAATTTCCCACTTATTTTGTAATGCAAATGGGAAAAGGGCAAAACGCTGGTTACAGAATACCTACTATGAGAGGTAAACCAATATCTTCCACAATAGTAAAGAATACATAGCAGGTTAGCAGCAGCAGTAAGTGAATTTGCGTCCGCGCTAGATTTAAAGTCTCGCTAAAATTGAACATGCGAGGTTTTCATCTGTATCCACTCCAACAATTTTTGATCCCGCAATCAAAAACAACAACAACATTGCATTTTATATTGCATGAAAGTGTAATATTCTCACTCCCCTCCTCGAATTCTCCCGGGCAGATGAACGCAAACAAACAATGTTTTTAAACGAGTGCCGTAATCCCACGATCTGAAGTTTGATAGCAGAACAGTTGCAGAATTTTGTAACGTATTTCTGTCTGTCTTCTTGCTGCACTGTCTTCTGCTTGTCCGAAAATTATCGGAACATTTGAACTGACGACCATGAATCTGCAGTGGCAGCGAACGACACTGGGCATATTCATACGTCACAGTTACAAACCAGAACACCGTTATGAAAGCACGACTTCCCAATGAAAGCTTTTTTGGGTTAGTGGACATAACGATCGTTTCAATATTATGTTGTTGTACTTATTGTTCTTGTTCTTTGACACGTTTTCAAAAAGTCGTTTTTCTCTTTGATTACTGGACCAATTGCTTTGAAATTTCCAGTAGTTGAATATGGAATTTTTTTCTAGAAGACTATTATTTCTATTAATTTCAACTATTCCTGTGAGCTTTATGGAATTCGTTTTTATTTTGAGCTATGACGTCATCGGAATTTGCCACCATGTGGCAATCCGCAAACATATATTGATCACGTGATCAGCGAACAGGTTCCGTGGTCAAGCCACCTGGTAAGTTGCCGTACCATACCACAGTGAATTTCAGCGTAACGTGTCCATATATTTGAGCATAGCTCTCTTGTTATTAACTTGTCGTCGAGATTATATTTTATCTATGCGGTGCCATATGCAACCCGAGACGGCAAAACTTCCCTCTGGTTAGGATTCTTTAGCGTTTTCCAAACTTTTTTGACCACGGAACACTTACACTTTTAATCTCGCCTCGCGGAACACCAAAAAATGAGAGGGGAAAATAGATAATAAAAAAAATGGTGTTATTAGGGGTTCTCAAAGGGTGCGCCGTTGCGAGTTGCCAAATGCGCCGCGAAAACTATCAGAGTTCTGTTAAACATACCTAAAATATAATTGAATATTTTACATATTTCATTTATTATAAATGTTTCTTAATTTGAATGCTGTGTATATGTCTATAAATTCATTTTATCTTTCCATGTCGTTTACTTTCCGTTACATAGTGTTTGACTCTAATGTTACGTAACAATCAATCAATCGTTTATTTGTGTGACCGGAGTCGCGGGGGACCTGAAAAGGTTTTCAAGCAGCAACACCTACAATGGGATTTCCCCGACCTTTGACCCCCGAAAAATTCTTCCTATATTTTACGGTTGCAAAATTTTCAGGCCTTTTTTAGGAGTGCTTTTGCTAGATGGCGCCTGTAAAGTGGTGTATGTTTTTCAAACCATCATTATGATTCATCGCATACAACAATCTGTTTTTTAAAAGTGCCGGTAAAGAATTTTTGCCTAGTCTTTCACAGCTGTTTCTACACTAATTTTTTATTACTGCAACTAAATTAAAACTCCTAGGAAGACAGAGTGATCATTGAATTATCTGATTTATATTTAAGTTCCCGAAACACAACTGAAAACTAACGAATAGTGTTCAAAAACGCGAAAACGAGGTAATGTTTACGACCACGCTTGAAAACATGTCTGAGTGAGAAAAGTGTCTAAGCGGATGCGAAAAGAGAGCATTGTTACGTCATTTTTTGCATCATGCTGATTGTCCAATGTCACGAAGTAAACAAGAACGTTGATGCTCGGGGAAAGGTTCATGGAGATTCAGTTGGGTGTTATGATTGAGATGCGCAAAAATCGTTATGCTACGTCCTCCACAAGTACTTAGGTACGAAACTACATGAGACCCGCCCGCATTAGGCCGAAGGTGACGCGATATTGAACGTTCGTCAGTTAAGCGACAACTTCACAATCCCGAGATCGCCACGGCGACAAATTTAGATGTATTCTCGATTCCTTCTCCACGGAACACTCGCAAAACTTCCGCGGAACACAGTTTGGGAAACGCTGCTTTAGACTAGCAAGCCAGCTGCGCTTCATTTCTGTTTTAGATCAATCTGATATTATAATGGCCGAAAAGAGTAATGTATTCAGTGGCAGAATTACTGTTAAACCCGAGTAGAGCTTGACGTGGTCTCGCCCTAGATAAAATTTGCAATTCAGAAACGTTATACAGCATTATGTGACGGTATTTGAAAGAATAAACTCGGGCGAATTCTTAAGGATTTTTCAAAAACTCGCACCTCTGGTAAAAATGTTTATAGTCTGTAGGTATTCTGATTCTTCTATATTTCAGGAGTTAGAATTTGAGAAATTCGTGTCAGACGTCGAAAATCGTCAAAATGTAAACATCGCTCTGCTCCTCAACTTCTCCCAGACGGACGAGCGCAAACAAACAATGTTCTGAAACGAGCTCTGTTAACCCACGACCTGAGGTTCTATTGCAGGTCAGGTGCAGCATTATAAAACCTGTTGTTGTTTTTTTCATTTACTTGCTGCTTATGGGTCTTTAATTGCAATTTCCTAAATTATCTATCCTTAGTAACAGTTGTTAGTTTCAAATTTCGGGAAAATCTCGCGGTACTCGCCGTCGATAAAATCCCGATCATTTTAAATAGATATCACAGTATTGGGCGCAAGGGCGTGTCGGACTTTCTGCTGCCCAAGGCGAGTTTCTAACAATTATGCCCTTTGTACCCAATTTCAAAAATAATTCGAGGAGAAAAATAAGTTATATTATATTGTTCCTGGAATATTGTAGATGTTGTTGTACAAGAGAATGAACAAATTAAATTTCAAGTAAGACTGAAATGTTTGCATTATTATTATTTATATTATCCAACTACGTAGAATTATATTCTTGATCGATGATATATCTTACGTAGTGATGAATCATCCCTATAGTGGCTGAAAATAAAAATGAAAGAAGAACTAAAGTACGAGATATATCAGAGAAAGGAACGTTTATTTTGTTTTTTGGTGAAGGGAATTAAAAACAAAATTATTTGTTATTAATAGGATCATTGAGGTGTATGGTTTTGAAAACCCACCACGAGATTTCAACTCAATTTTTCCATCCGGGAATGATGTTATTAAAATTCCGAGATTTCAAGAAACAATCCAATATTTAAGCGATATTATTTCCAAGTAATCTATTTTTGATAATTTGTTCAATACAAGATGGCAGCTTTGTCATGATGGTAAACCAGCGCCGTATTCATTTTCAAGTCTGAGAATGATAGTGAATCAGTTTCTATAGGCTTCCTTTATACGTTGACTGTCGATTTTAAAAAGGAAAACTTTGTAAACTTTTTTCGGTCACATATATTTTCGAAAATTACCGATATCGTAAGAGCACAAGATTTACCTTTTATGATATTACACAAAAATAGAATCCGAAAATAGCAGTGACGAAATGATTCGAGCAAATTGAAATAGACTGCACTTACTCAGCAATTTGAGTTACCGTTCAGTTGACCGTTTCCACACGGTGGAGCGTGATCATCTTCGTGAACACATTTATCATTCCAGTTGCATACCTGAGAATACTGACACGCCGGATCGCACACTAAAAGTAACCGAATAGAAACAGGTTAGATTTTAGAAATTGTCTATTTTAATATACATGGTAATATGAAGTGGGGTTTCATAATTTTTGGTCAACTTATATTCGTTTCACCAGGTTTTACTGGCTTTTCATTTCAATAAACATATATATGTGACAATGATAAATTAAATATCTTGGGATGTAAGAGCAAGGCTTGCGCCGAGCAAGAAGTTCTCAGGGTGGAAAGCCTATAGAGTCAACAAATTGAAATCCGACTCCGGATTTAAAACATTTTTAGTCCAACTCTATGCTCCCGTATGACACGTTTCGCAGAAAGTCATTTCTGTTGTAATTGAGAAATCATACTTCGACTGTTAAGCTGCGTCTAATGTTTTCACTAGCATTGAGATGCGAGTCTATAGTCTATAAGAAATTCGAAATATAACTACGGCTTTACTCTGCTAGATAGCAATGAGCGGGAAGTTGAACAATGAGTTTTTTTCTGTACCAAATTTATTTCTAGACGGCCATTTTTATATTCAGGCCGGCCTTCCATCACAGATCGACTTGAGCAAATTAGTTTAATAAACGGCTTGTTTGCACAACGAAGCACAATGTTTGAATATAAACGTTTGAGCATCGTTCTCTTGTACTCACCAGCATCTACGTGGAGTATCATCACTGAAGTAACAGCCAACATCAGGATCAATGTCAAGATTTTGTTCATCATTTTGACTTTGGATGAAGTTTTTTTGTAACAATACATGTTTATCTAAAACTTTTTACTAAAAAATGAAACAAATAAATATACAGACAAATAAATTGTTGTTCTGAAACAAAATATTACGATTCTTTTTGACCTATGGACCATACAGTTTTAAAGGTAGATTTCGTAGACGTGGAGCGTCACAAGATTGTTCCAATGTATATTTTTGCGCGTCCTTTTTGTCGAAGATTTTTAAAATTCTCTGCTGCATGGCTTGATGACTTAACAAGAGCACGTACTTTCGAAGTTATTGTTTTCCTATTTTATCCCGGGAGGAAGCGTACCAAACATAATAAACATATGACTACGAAAAATATACCTCTCGCATATTTACCAGTAGCAGTAATCAATTTCTTTTGGCTGAAGAAGTCCTATCCTGCAACCCTCTCCCGCGCAATTCGAACCAGACGAGGCGTCGCCGCCCTAGAGAGTATGCAAGAAATACCCACAGGCAAGATGAAAAGCCTTCATAAGAAGCCACGTGAAATCCGAAAACGACCGGCGTGAATCAACCTGACATTGTGAAATTCACGGAATTCAATTGGTGGTGCGAAGTTAGGTATATTGCTAACGCCTAACATGACGCGCCATAGGTTTTTACGCATCTTGAATCGCGGCCAGGCCTTCCACTGAACCTTTGCTAGTATGTTGCCCGAGCAATTCATGAGGAATGAAGCTCGTTCGACAACTCGCCCGTATTGAACTTCATGTTGTGATTATTTATGCTTTTTCAATATGAATGAATAAACAAAAAACCTAACGTGACAGCAGAAAACATCACGTTAGGTACAGAAAGAAATCAATATGCTGTCAGTGAAACACTACTGCGAATTTCTATTCAAGAAACCTTTGCAGCTGGAGCGGTTCGATTGTTTTCATATCATAAGCAAGGCTAGTGGATGATTGCCGGTGTAGGCAATTTCTCAATTGTACTACAATGCAAATGGAGAAAGGGCAAAACGTTGGGTAGCAGGATATGCGATCGGAATAGAATTTCTACTAGGTGAGCTCAATTTGTCCTATGTGAGCTCAAACTTAGATAGATAGTTTATTCTGGAAACTCACACAAAATAAAAATGGAGAATTCCGGAGAGCGAGCAAAACCTTTAAAAAAGTTTAAAACATGAGAAATATCATGTGCCCGTTCACCAGCACACACTCAAAAACACAAACCTTGTTACACGAAGCTTGGGCCAGAAATAGACACACGAAAAATACCCGGGTGCATTGAAGTGACTTACGTCTCCTTCAATGTTATTGAATACAAAACATTTTTATTCGAGTTTCCCTTCACTGTGAAATGCATTTTTTTTAATGTTTTTTCCCCTATTTTATGTTCGTATTCAGTGTTTGTCAGTTTGGTGAACCGATAAACATCTGACTAACTGACTAAACAGCTGGATTGAGTATAGTAGCGTCCGCGCTAGATCTGAAGTTCTCGCTGAAAACGTGCGCGCGAGTTCTCCATCCTTCACTCAGCCGAGTAACTCTTTTTCCCGCAATCTATCATTTTCAGCAAAAACTGACGTGGTTGCAAAAGTCTTGGATTCAGTTTAAGTGCGCAAAGATAATGGTACCCTAGATTTTATCCACCAAATTAACATAAAAGTTAATGAAGACGAGCAAATGACTTTTAGACTTCTAGAACTCACATTATACTCCACTTCATATAGATATCTATCTGTATATGGCCCAGCGGTTCCAAGGGGGGATGGGAGTCGTCCACGGAGCAATTGGAGGGGTCCACAATGCTAGACGCAAAACTGATTTTACTTTTGTATTTGAGACGACCACGTCTATAACTCTGTTTTATAACACTTGAGTCATTAGTGAGCAGCTGTGTAACTTTCTCTTTCTGCTGGTCTGTCAGACTGCCGGTAGTGTAGATATTTCCTCTGTATATTGGGTTATTATTATAGTGTTTTCGTGCCGTTAATCTGTGTAATTCTTGTTGTGAAATGATATTAGTAGTACAGGTTTACTATTTCTCCAGTTTGGCATAGCTTTGTTCACTAGTTAGCTTGTATTTAACACTTCCGTAACTAGTCTATTTTCGCAGTTTATTTCCTGTGTGATTTCTATGCGTATTTCCATGTATATTACGTGTTTGTCGATAAGATAGGATTTGTGTTGTATCTTTAGTGTCATACTAGTTATTCTTATGTATATCTAGGTATGTTTTACCCGGTTTTTAGTATCCCATTATAAGTAAATAGTTCATGACTGTGACGTCATAGACCAATTCCGTATCTTGTGTTACGTATGTATCCTACGGTATTTGTACTGTGTTTTTATTTGTTTATTGTATTTCTTATTGGAGTATTTGGTTGTATTAAGTTCTTACAGGTGTATAATTAATCTAGTTAGTTAACTTAGTTACTCTGCTGTAATTGGAACCGCAAGAAGATTGTTTTGTGAACGACATCTATTGCAACTTCAGTGTCCGATAAGCTGGCAGAAAGAACCTGAGTGGTGATATCAATTTTGGTACGCCACATATACGAATTTTTGGCGAGCACACGCCAGGATATATTATTTGACACAGGGACTATTAAGACTAAGCCGATTAAGTAGGCTAGTCTGTGACGGATAATATTTGGACAATATTGGACATTTGAGGTTGCCGAATTTTTTTTTAATTGCGGTTGCCTGATATTTTGGAAAAATGGTTAAGAGAAGAAAGATTGTACCGGCACCAAAGCAAGCCAAAGAGGAGAATGAACTTTTGCATCTGCAAATACAGGTATTGAAGGCAAAATTGAGGGAGTCAGAGGAAAAGCAAGAGGAGACTGACAGCCGTTTGCAACTGATAGACAGTCGCATGCAACAGATGGACGGTTGTGTACAACAGATTGGAAGTCAACTAGAATCAGTTGAATTCCAAAATACAAAAATGGGCTCGTCATTTGAGCAGATGTACAGCATTCTGCAAGATATTTCTGGCGTGGTTAATAAAGGAAAAATTGCTGATCCTGAGGAAACCCAGCCCATGTCACATGACCCAAATGTCAGCCTGATCACTTCAACACCAGCAACAGTTGTTCCAAAAGCAGCACCTGTTCTCAAGCATGATGAAATTTCTGATTTTGGATCAGAAGATGGACAGCCAGAAGGGAAGCGGAACGCGTTCTCGCAGACATTAGAAGTGAAATTTTTGGAGAATGGTCATGTGAGTAACCTTGCACCTACAATTCCTTTTTTGAATGATAATGGTAATGAGGGCACAAATGTCAGAAGGCAACTTAGTACTAGGCCGAAAATGGTTACAGTGGCTACACAATCAGCTCCTCCAGTGAGCGCTAGTAGTGTCTCAAATGCCAATGTTAGTCGTAGTGTTCTCAATAGCACAGCTAATGCTACGATGATGGCAAGAAATGCCAAAAAGCCAATGTATTTCGATGGATCCACTGTCATGACGTGGCCCAGTTATTTATGCCATTTTGAATTGGTTACCAGTTATAATCAGTGGGATGACGACACTGCGGGATTAGAATTGGCTACTTGCATGACAGGTCAAGCTCTAAATGTGTTGAAAGATTTACCAGATATGAAACGTACTAGCTATCGTGATATTGTGGCTCATTTCAATCATTTCTTCAAACCTGCCGGAAATGAGAGCTCCTACCGTACTACATTTCACTGTCGTAGGATTAAGCCAAATGAAGCGCCACGGGATTACGGTAATAAGTTGAAAGAGCTTGTTATTCTTGCCTACCCAAATCTGGATATTACTGGTCAAGATGATATTTTGAAATCGCAATTTCTTGCCGGTCTAACCGATGAAAGCATGATCAAGCATGTTACCATGCAACAGCCTGATACTTTCGAAAAGGCTTTGTCTCTTGCGACACTGTATTACTCTGTTGATAATAACCACTCCGAGGGAAAGAACATGTCTAAACCGCGCATTGCAGCAGTGAAACAGAGCAATACTGGTAATGTAGTTAATCAGCAAAGCGACTTTTCTCTTGAAGACAGTATCAAGTTACTTGTACAGAAACTGGATGAGATTATAGGATATGTTAAACCGCGTGCCAACAATCGCAATTTTGATGGTGTACCACGCAACCCGTGTCCTCGATGTGGTAAACATGGTCATTGGGGCAGGGATTGCAAGGCATGTTTTAATTGCAAGCAGACTGGTCATCTTAAACGGGATTGTCCACATCTTCAGAATCCCGCTGATCCTGCAACAGCTGCTTCCTCTTCGACCGCAAATTTAAACGACACTCAGCGGGCTTGAGGTCCTCAGTGTCCGCTGAATTATTACTTGATGACGGACCAACGAACCAGAATATAGACCTGAATATTTGTTCCTTGCAATATGACAATAGTTGGCATGCGAAGGTACTTGTAAACAATCAACCGTTCAATTTTCTTGTAGATAGTGGTGCTATGACTACTCTGATCGACATTTCCATCTTTGAGGCTATAGGTGGGAAAGAAGCACATTTAGCACCGCTCGAAGAATCTCTTGTTGCAGTGGGAGGACATGATTTATCACCACTGGGTACATTGGAAGTTGATTTGTCTATTGATTCTTTTGCATCGCGACGCACTGTTGTTGTTGCCAACCTAGGTATGTCTAATGGTATTTTGGGCATGGACTATCTCCGAGAACATGATTGCGTTCTTTACTTATCATCTGGACACATGATGATAGAGGGTCATGAAATCAAACTGTTTACTGAAAAGTCTGTACCGTGTTGTCGTGTAACTGTTCGAGAAGATATTACTATACCGCCATATTCTAAGGTTGTTATCCCTGCACAACTTAGTCGTCCTTGGCCGAAAAGCAATTTGTCTGACGTTGCTGCTCTTGTTGAACCGCTGAATTCTTCTTTCCTCGCTGATGGCATTCAGCTGATCTCTTCTGTTGTGGATCCAGGAAAGTCCACTGTTCCTGTTCTAGCGGTGAACCAAAAAGGCAGACAACTTAAGATCAGGGCTGGATCTTTGCTTGGTATTGCACATCCTCAACTTGTAGCACAAATTCAAGTTGACGAATCCGATAATCGGGTTATAGCTTCTGAATTACCAGAACATCTACATGACATGGTCAATTCCGTTGAGGATCTAACCCCGAGTCAACGTGAACAGTTGGTCAATTTGATTTGTGAATTTCATGATGTATTTGTAGGGCCAGATGGTGAACTTGGCCGTACTTCAGCAGCAAAGCATAGGATCATCACAACCACACCACAGCCGATTCGGCAGGCTCCTCGTCGAATGGGGTGGGCGCGTAGGAAGATAGCCGAAGAAGCTGTTGATAATATGCTGGCTCAGGGTGTCATAGAACCCAGCGATTCCCCATATTCTTCTCCCATTGTCCTAGTTCCCAAAAAGGATGGTTCTACCAGATTTTGCGTGGATTTTAGATTGCTTAATGACGTCACATACAAGGACGCATATCCCTTGCCGCGTATTGAGGATATCATTGAGTCCTTAAACGGAGCACAATGGTTCTCAACTCTTGATCTCGCTAGCGGATATTGGCAAGTGGAGGTTGATCCTGCAGACCGTGAAAAGACAGCATTCAGCATCCCAGGCCGTGGTCATTTTCACTTTGTAGTGATGCCTTTCGGTTTGGCGAATGCTCCCGCAACATTCGAACGGATGATGGACAATATCCTTGGTGATCTCCTGTGGAACGGGTGTTTCAATTTTCTTGATGATGTTTTGGCTCATGGTAGTGATTTCTCAATGGCACTCTCAAATCTTCGGGAAGTTTTTATAAGACTTCGCCGTGCCGGTTTACGCTTGAAGCCCTCGAAATGTAAACTTTTCCGTCGAAGCACCTCTTATCTTGGTTATCTTATTTCATCTGACGGTGTCTGTTGCGACCCTGGAAATGTTGCGGCTATTAAAGAATGGAAAACGCCAAATTCTGTCAGCGATATTCGTAGTTTTCTAGGCACAGCGAACTACTACCGGAAGTTTGTTCAAGATTATTCAACAATTGCTGGACCTCTTATTCGATTGACCAGGAAGAATATTTCCTTTGTATGGAGTACTGAATGTCAAAAGGCTTTTGAAACTTTGAAGCATTGTCTGACATCTGCCCCAATTCTTAGCTTTCCGAGGACAATCGGCGAATTTGTATTGGATACTGATGCCAGTGGTTTTGGGATTGGTGCAGTGTTATCTCAAGTTCAGGACGACAATGAACGTGTACTTTCTTATGCCAGTAAGACTATGTCCAAGTCTCAACGTAGATACTGTGCTACACACCGGGAACTATTAGCTGTGGTGTGGGCTGTTCGTCACTTCAGTCATTTTCTTCTCGGGAGACCATTCAGAATTCGCACAGATCATGCTGCTCTGAAATGGTTGATCAATTTTCGTGAACCTCAAGGAATGTTAGCAAGATGGATATTAACACTTGGTGCTTATGACTTCAAGATTGAACACAGACCGGGCGTGAAACATGGCAATGCTGATGGATTGTCACGCCAAGTTCGCAAATGCAAGCGAGAAGATTGTTCTGATTGTGGTACCAATGGTGATGTGGCTGTGAGTAATGTTATTGTAAGTGCAAAATCAAAACAGCCCGGTCAATCATCGTCAGACTGTTCCGATTGTAATTGGCTAGATACCTACACAGATGAGCAAATTAAATCTTGGCAAAGTGAAGATCCAGATATTTCTGCTGTTTTGAAATGGAAACAACTTACTGCTCAGAAACCTGACATTCAAGAATACATGCCTGAGTCAACAGTGACCAAACGTTTGATGTCACAATGGGACTCGATTTTTGTAGATAATGGACTTCTCTATCGTCGTTGGATTCCTGATTGTAAATCGGAGGAATCGCATATCCAATTGATTGTTCCATCAAATTTGAGGCAGGATTTGTTCCATAAGCTACATTTTTGCGCACTGCAGGTCATCTTGGTGCTAATCGAACTTTCAAGAGTATAAGGCGCAGATTTTATTGGCCTGGTTTCAAAAGGGACATTCTGAAATGGTGCAAATTTTGCAAGTCTTGTGCTTCAACAAAGATGCTTTACGGAAGAAGACAGGGAGATTTGAAACAACTTATATCTGGAGCTCCTATGGAAAGGATTGCCATTGATTTTCTTGGACCATTGCCTGTAACTGAAAATGGAAATGAACACATTTTGGTTTTGTCGGACTATTTCTCTAAATGGGTGGAATGTTTTGCTTTACCAAATCAGCGAGCTGACACCACTGCTGATGCATTGGTTACTCAATTCTTTTCGAGATTTGGGGTACCAAGAATTCTCCACTCAGATCAAGGAAGAGACTTTGAATCAAAATTATTTTCAGAAATGTGTCAATTGTACGGGATTCAAAAGACTCGAACAACTCCATATCATCCTCGTTCAGATGGACAAGTTGAACGTTTCAACAGGACCATACAGCAGATGTTGAAAGCTTTTGTAAATGAGAATCGAAATGATTGGGACGACCATCTCCCATATCTTTGCATGGCATATCGCTCCACTGTACATGATAGTACAGGATATTCACCGAACAAGTTAATGCTTGGACGAGAAATCGAGATGCCTGTTGATGTTATGTTTGGCAAACCAGAGTCATCAACTCATCCTTGTTACACTGAGTTTGTCGAATGGTTTTCCTGTGCAACTGAAAAAGCTTTTCTTCATGCTAGGCAACATCTAAATGCTGCTGCAACCAGACAAAAGCGAAATTTTGATCTGGGTGTTAAACCACTTACTTTCCAGAGAGATGAATTGGTGTGGTATTATTATCCACCCAAGCATCGCAAGCTGAGTATTCCTTGGATTGGACCTTATCGAATTGTGGACTGTTTACCTAATCACTTGTATAGGATTCAGAAGAATTCGGGAACACGTTCTCGAATTGTACATGTTGACAAGTTAAGACCTTACCTTCATGAAGATGAAGAAGACAACGACATTGACTTAACCGGATTTGACATTTTACCTGATGTGGAACCTATTATGGAAAATGATGAGCAGATTGCTCATGTTATTTTTGATGTATTACCTTTCTCTTCAAGGCCAGACACTGTACCAGAAGAAGTTACAGTTGATGCGAACTCTGATAATGGCCAACGTACTAGGCGAAGGCCTAGATATTTGGATGATTACATTTGATTTGACTGTGATAGTGCTTTTAACAATTGATTGTTTTGATTTTAGATATACATTTCATTTGAGTGTACAGTTCTTTGCAGTTTCTTCACATTTTTATGGTTTTTCAATTTTGAAGATGGAAAATTTCTTTGTAATTTCCCATCTGAAAAAGGGGGGAGTAATGAGACGACCACGTCTATAACTCTGTTTTATAACACTTGAGTCATTAGTGAGCAGCTGTGTAACTTTCTCTTTCTGCTGGTCTGTCAGACTGCCGGTAGTGTAGATATTTCCTCTGTATATTGGGTTATTATTATAGTGTTTTCGTGCCGTTAATCTGTGTAATTCTTGTTGTGAAATGATATTAGTAGTACAGGTTTACTATTTCTCCAGTTTGGCATAGCTTTGTTCACTAGTTAGCTTGTATTTAACACTTCCGTAACTAGTCTATTTTCGCAGTTTATTTCCTGTGTGATTTCAATGCGTATTTCCATGTATATTACGTGTTTGTCGATAAGATAGGATTTGTGTTGTATTTTAGTGTCATACTAGGTATTTTATGTATATCTAGGTATGTTTTACTCGGTTTTTAGTATCCCATTATAAGTAAATAGTTCATGACTGTGACGTCATAGACCAATTCCGTATTTTGTGTTACGTATGTATCCTACGGTAATTCTGTGAATTTTCCATTTTTATAATTGAGTGACTTATATATTCTGCATGAATTGCCTTATCATAGTAGGCTATTGTACTGCTGTGACTTTGAATTTATGTAATTTATTGACATAAATTCTGCATGAACCGTCCTATTGAACTGTTGAACAGTTGTGTATATACATTTTTTTAATCAATGATTTCTATATTCTACATGACCTATTCGATCGCACTTCAGAACCGTTGTGATTTAAAATTCTGAAATTAGTTATATTTATGCCACACAAAATGACTATTTGTAAGTAATGTAACTCAATGCAATTACCTGGTTTAGTGATCTCTTAATCCGTTGCCCAAACCTGTAGATACATTTTATTCTTTTTTCTCTCTTCATATTATCCTCGTGTACAAATTCGTCCCCAGCCTTTATGAACCATGCATCAGCACAGTGCCGGTACCGTCCAACTCAGCTTGCAATATGGTGCTCCAGTCACTTAGACGTTACCGTATTTGTGCCGTAGTTGTCATGGTTATCTGCCAGTCGGCGTTCGGAGTCGTTTGCTTAGTGAGTCCGGAAAATCTGGTCTTTTTAAACATATTTCTGCCAATGTTAGTATTTTGGCGTCCGACTCCTCACTTTAGTACTGTATTTAGTTCGATTTTTGTTCTTGTATAACCCAATGTTAGACTATTCATAGGTGTCGTTGCTCGATAACCAATGCTGGTTTATCGCGTCCCCTTTCACCCTGAAATGCATTATTTTCCTCTCTTTTCTTATCTCGTTCTGTATGTACAGTGTGTATTTCTTGGTGATAAAATAAATTACTGATTACTGTACTGTGTTTTTCATGTTTTTATTTGTTTATTGTATTTCTGATTGGAGTATTTGGTTGTATTAAGTTCTTACAGGTGTATAATTAATCTAGTTAGTTAACTTAGTTACTCTGCTATAATTGGAACCGCAAGAAGATTGTTTTGTGAACGACATCTATTGCAACTTCAGTGTCCGATAAGCTGGCAGAAAGAACCTGAGTGGTGATATCAATTTTGGTACGCCACATATTCAATAATATTGTAGAAGATGTAGGTTTGAGCTCACACGGTAGAACTTCTATTTCGCTCACATATTTTGCTACCCAACGTTTTGCCCTTCCTCTATTTTCATTACAATATAAGTAAGAAATTGTCCGAATCGTGGTCAGCCGCGAGCTTTGCTTGTGATAATGAAACAATCGCATAGAACCTTCCAACGGCAAACGCCGCATAATGAAAGTTCGCGGTAGCGCTACTCTGTCGCCATATTGATTTCTTTCTGTAATCAACGTGATGTCTGCTGCTGTCACGACAGGATTTTTTTTTATACTGGAAATGCATGAATATTCACAGCAGGAAGCCCAATTTAATTGAGAAGGTTCAATTGGACGTGTGGTCGCGATTTAAAATGCGCAAAAATCACTGGCGCGTCGTGTTGAGCGTTAGTAATATACTTACCTTTGCACCGCCAATCGAATTCCGTGATTACTAAACTTTTCGCAATGTCAGGTTGATTCACACCAGTCGTTTTCGGAGTTCACGTGGCCTTCTCATGGAGGCTATTTAAATGAGACGCCACGCCTGGTTCAAATTGCGTGGGAGAGGATTGCAGGATAGGACGCGTATTCTCTGTTGATCAGTGGCGAGTTTCTCATTCAGTCAGAAGAAATTGATAATTGTTACAGGTAAATAGGCGGGACGTATATGGTTCGTATTCATATGTTTGCCGTTTTCGGTACGCTTCCTCCCGGGGTAAAAAAAGAGAACAATAACTTCGAAAGTACGTGCTCTTGTTAAGTCATATGCTGCAGAAAATTTTAAAAATCGAAATAAAAAAGGCAGCGCAAAAAATATACATGCATGGAAGGTGGAACAATCTAGTAAATAAACTATATATCGCTCTACAAAATCTACCTTTAAATGCGCCAGAATTGAAAAAGCGCATGGTCCATAGGTCAAAGAGAAATCGTTATTTTTTGTTCTTTACAATAATCTGCCTGTTTCATCTTTTGGTAAAGATTTTAGATAGACTTGTCTCGTGTCAAAAAACTTCCAAGTCAAAATGATAAACAAAATATTGGCTCTGTTTCTGGTGTTGGCTGTTGCTTCAATAATGATACTCAACGTAGAGGGTGCAGGGTGGTTTCTAGGTCAAGGTAGGTATATAATCAGGAAGCGATACTCAAACGTATATTTTCGAATGTGGTGCAGAGTAAATCGATTTGAGACGAGGCAAAATATGAAAGTAATTGCCTTGTACAAAAAATGATTCAATTGGTACAAGACTTTGAGGACAAAGCTCCATTATTCTACGTTTTGCTCATTGCTTTCTAAAAGATAAGTAAAGCTGGAACCATATTCTAAATTCTCGTCGAAAGTCGAAACAACCAAACCTGTTTCAAGCATCCCAAAACTCCAACGCAGGAAATATGATTTTCAAACAGAATCACAAAATACTTTGCTACCAAATACTATTAATTTTGTAATCAAAATTGCGTTACCCTGGAGACGATTAGGTTAGGCGTTGGGGCATAAAATATGTTTGTGTAAATGAGCCCAATACGATCCATTATCTATTACAAATGGATTCTTACCAGGCAACCTACCACATCCTCTTTATTCATTCTTGTCACGTATTTCGGTGAATGCGGTCTAGACAGAAACTCAAGGCAATTCTGTTAAAGCGCCTTATGAATCAAATATAAATCCATGTTTCATTGTTACGTGTTTATTCTAAAACAGACATTTTTTTATTTGATCTGATTCTATTCTGTTATTTTAGACTGCTCTCCGGAATGTGATCGCAATGAAATATGCATTCAAGGAAGTTGTCTGGTAAGTACCGTTCATTTCATTTTTCAGAGCCCCTGTGAGTATAAGGGTATATAAATCTTATTATGATGTTTCATGGCCAGTCTTTCCCTATCAGCAATCTAGTCATACCTGAGAGGGGGCATGACCAAAACAAACGCAACCCAGGCATTTCAGAAGTATGTGTACCAATATGGAGGTAACTAATTTTGTTCGCCTACTTTACATCACGTTGTGTAAAGGGACGAAAGCCTATGGGCAGGAGGTATATTCACTTGGCTAACACAGACAGTCCCCGAATTCGTAATAGAACTGAAATAAGGAAAATCTGAATGAAATTAGGGCCTAACTCTAACATGGTACACATATTACTGGATTACCCAATTTGGTTACCTTCATTTTTAAGCAACAGCAGAAGTCGGATGAGGACTCAGCATTATGGAAAAGGGATTAATATTATCAAACATTATGATCAAGAACATACTTCTACATATTAAAATGACTATAAACGTTGTATCATAAATAAATGTAACTCATGAAAGCATGTGTTTTTTTTCTCTCCATATTGTGATGAATTATTCTCATATGAAAGTTCATTAGGATATAAAGCATACTTAGAAAGCATAATGCAGCGTATGTAAATGCTGATTAGGAAAACTGAACATGTGACAGATGGCCTGGCTATAGCACAGAGCCTCTGGCGCGTCCTGTTGAGCGTTAGGAATATACTTTCCTTTGCACCGCCAATAGAATTTCTTGCTTATTGAACTTTTTGCAATGTCAGGTTGATTTGACATGTGACAAATTGCCTGACCTTAGCACGGAGCATAAGCACGATCGAAAGGTCTAAGCCAGTGAGCCAGTGAAGTTGATTGACCGCGGGCCAAAATTATAAGCTGAAGGATATTCGCGGGCCAGGGGAGGGAGCGCTCGCAAGGGCCCGATATCGGTATATAATTAAGATACCGAATGGTTGAGAACCCCAACTAAGTTGTAACGAATATACAATTGCCTGACCGTGGGATAATGGCGTAACAATTGGCAGAATCTAGAACACAAAAAGAGAAATCATAAAGTGCTAAACTATTTTATTTAATTCGGGCCACATTAAATCATTACGCGGGTCGCACTCGTCCCTCGGTTTGGGGACTACTGCTTCATAGTGTCAGTCGCTCTCGACACTTTAATATTCGCCAGTAGCTTCGCTGAAAAAAATTCTTTTCAATTTCTGAGTGACTTCTCGTCACCTTGCTTCTAGCAAATATTCCTGAAAAAAATCCTAAACCGCGTTCCACTGAAGCTTTGCAATTCGTTTGTCCGTGAAACCGATGCATAACAGCTTCGTTCGCGATGTTGCACTGAATTGGGATATCTGCTGCCGGTGTTTATGAGTTTTTAATATCGAAACGCATTAACCAATCGTATTTCAGCAGTTAGTTAGACGTTTTAACAACATCCTGCATTTAGCGTTGCAAGAATTAGAATTCGGGAAATTTATGCCAGACTGTCACAAAAGTGACATCATTTTGCTCTCAGTCTGCTTCTCAAGTCTTCGGAAAACAAACGGAAATATTCGATGTTTTGGAACGTGTGTTGCAACCGCACGATACCAGGCTCACACTGCATACCATGTGCAGCATTACCTTAGAACTTGCTGTATGACGAGTTTCGCTCGAGGCCTGAGCTAATAAAAGATGGAAATTTTTCTTAGCTTTATTACAACTGAAGTATGTGTCTATTATATTTCAACCAATACTGTTCGAGTAATAACTTAATGAGACTTAGCCTTCTGGCAAAAAAATCAATCTCTAACCACTGAAAATTTCAAAGCAATTGGTCTAGTATTCGAAGAGAAAAGCGATTTTATCATGACAAAGAAGAAGAATATGAACAAGAACAACAACAAAATATTGAAACGATCGTTATGTACACTGAAATGTCCAATGACATCCACAGTAAACTAACAGTGACAAGTCCAAATTTCCGAATGGAACTAAAAATAATCTATTTGACTAAGCCTTCCGAGATGACAATGGATCTTACGCTCAGCTCAGCAACGACTTCCTTGTTTATGTTCGTAACAATGAACAATCAGTCATAACTAAACGGTGACGCAACAATTACAGTTTCAGCTTTCAATCAGACGCTCAGATTTTTAAGGATGGTTGTAAACATTGACTCATTTGTTTCTTTTTTGACGCTAATTGCCAGTTCCAAAATAAGCAATGGGGGGAATTGACGAAAAAGGTTGAGAACCACTTGACTGCAGTGTTTCGACAATGGCTGCATAGGCGCACAGGGCTGAGGAAATTGACAGTGTTCTTTTCGAATGAATCTGATATTGTGCGATTACGATACGTCCGTCTGACTCTGAAAGAACACTAGGAGCAACGATATTTACCCTTTTTAACGTCTGGCAAGAATTTCTCAAATTCCAATTTCCGGAATACATGAGAATCAGAATTCTTGAAGATTACATGTGCACTTTTATACCAGCGGATGCCAGGTAGGCCTACTTGTTTTCGGACATCGAATTCAGCAAAAGATTATCTCTCAGGCAGTGATGGGCTTTAAAGTTTTAAGAACGGGTTCCTTGTATCGAACTCACCAACAACGGGTTCTCTCATTCCAGAAAAATATGTAAATCTCTACGAACTCAGCATTAACATTAGGCCATGATTTTATTTCCGAGTTCGGGGAATATTTGTGTTAGCCAAGTGAATATAGGTTTCAGTCCCTTTTCACAACTTGATGTAAAATAGGCGAACAAAATTTGTGCCCTCCATATTAGTACGAATACTTCTAGAGCAGCGGTTCCCAACCTTTCTACCCTGGCGGACCGGTAAGATTAGATTAAATGTACTCGCGGACCGGCAAAAAAGTAAAATGGCCGGAACAGAAAAGAATAACATATATTTGCGTAATATAATGCAATGTCGGGCACTCATTATGCTTCTAGACAAAAAGAGCACACTTTAAAGCATTTCACACGGAGAAAAACTATCAAATAATGTGCCGACCACATATTTAAAATGGGTGAAACATAAAATAATACCATATATTTGCGTAATAAAATGCAGTGCTGGGTACCCTTTATGCGTAAGAAAGGCACGCATAAAATATCTCACATTAAAAACATGCACAATTAACTCCTGTGAGAATTTTGCTGCTGTCTCGTTTCCAATATAAGATTGCAAACGAGGCCTCAAAGAAGTTTTTGCAACACGTAGCTCTGCAGCATTGTACAGCCGATTTCTTTGCTTCGTTTTAATTGAATCTAGTAATGAAAATGTTTTTTCGCATAACGCAGTAACTGGCTGAAAAGACGGACAACAGATTGATTGCTCGATTACTTGGCGATGGGTGTTTGTTATCAAGAGATATCTAAAATTGTGATAAGTAATTCTCTTTTAATCTGGACTGTAAAGTAGAATCACCATTTTAATCAAGCCTTTTCTTTTTCATTGGGTTCATCTTAATCCCTCTGATCACTGCGGCCCATGCTTTTTTGCGCGTCTCGTGACCACTTGTGGGGTCGCAATAAGTTCATATCTTACTGGAATAATATACTGTTCTTGACCGTTTTCTGGTTTAAACAAGGAGATATGCATTACGTTTTATATGGATGGTCATATTAATCAGAAAAAGCACGCAGAACAGAAAAAGCACGCGTGCTGATTTTTAGGCTTCTTATTTTTGCGAGATTTGATGGAGCGCATTCGCGATGAATCGGAGCCGAAAAAGCGGAAAGTGTGAATGATGGGCGCCAAGATGTCGCGAAAGACGTCGCAATATGACGGCGGAAGAGAATTGCGTAATGAGCCAACGCAACTTTGTCTACGGTAAAGCGATTGAGACGGCATAAAAACAACGAAATTTCTCGCGGACCGGCAAAAAAGCTTCGCGGACCGGCGGTTGGGAACCACTGTTCTAGAGCGCCCATATTCGAGTCTGCCTGTGCTAAAGTCCGTCAATTCGCTTCTTCACTTTTCTTATTTCTGATCTGCTATGTGTTCACTTTCCAATTAGTTAATAACATTTACGTGTGCTGCATCCAGCCAATCCGAAGAAATAATAATCATAAATTCAAAAGTTTCATTTATTCGTTATAATTCGTTTATATGAATTTAAAATGTAGAAGTCGGTCCTTGATCATGATGTCCGATAATATTAATCTTCTTTCTATGACTCTGAATCATCATCGCTAAAAAAGTAGGTTGGACTGAAAGTTTGTTCCCGAGGTGCGGTTTTAGTGTGCCGCTTGTTTTTGCCCAAGCCTCCTCTCAGTTGTATCACACTCACTAACAACAGGTTCGCTCATTTCAAAATTAGGCCATATTTATGATACTTGAAAACCAAGAACGGGTTCTCGGATATCAGGGCATGCCACGGATTGGTTCGCACCAAAACCCTGAATCCCATCAATGCCTCTAGGTCTTCTCTAAAGGATTAGAGCAAAATGAAAATACGACACTTACTCAACAATGTCCACACCGCAGCGGGGGCACCCAATGGTGTCTGAAAATAACAGAATAGACTCAGCTTAAATCTCAAAAAACATATGTACTGGGTACTGAAACGTGGCTTCATAATTTTAGTCGACTATTATTTCTTTCACCAGGTTTTCACAGCATTAAGATTGGAGTTTCAGAGCAGGCTTTCTCTACCGACATTGCGTTTCAGTAATGGATGAAGAGGTCGCTTTTTACAATTGGTGAAGGATAGTAGTCGAGCAAGTTTACAATTTCTCAGGGGTCACGGTCACGGAGTCGGTAATATTAGCTGACAGATTCTGAGCTATTAGAATATCCGACCATGCGTTCAGAGATTGCAGTTTTTAACTACGAAATCAAATTCATGGCGTTAGTTAGCCATGAGAAATTGACAGTCAATTTTTGTAGGTTAGTGCTCTATGAATGGTAGCTTTTACTGCGAGAGTACCAACTTTGGCTCCATATATATTATCGCTCTCCCATTTATTTAAACTTACCTCCTTCTACGTTGAGAATCATCGTCAAAATAACAACCAACATCAAGAACAGCACCAAGATTTTGTTTATCATTTTTACTTAGAATGAAGTTTTTTGAGACAATACAAGGTTATCTAAAACTATTTGCCAAAAGAATGAAACAAATGAATTTACAGAAAGATAAATTGTTATTGTTGACAAAGAATAACTAACTGATCATGCTGACTAATTGACCATACGATTTCAAATTAGATCGCATTTTTAAATAGATTTCGCAGAGATGACTGTTCGACACTTATATATTTTTGCTTTATTGCTTTTTTAAATTTAATATTCCGCACAACATAGTCAAACGAATGGCACCAACTGTTGATGGAGGGGGCTTTTAAGAGTATTGACTTCCTGATATACCCGGGGAGAAAAATGCATATAAACAAGAAACTCAATTGGCTACTAACCATATTCGACCCGCCTGTTTACCGATAGGAATAACCATTGTATTTCGGCGACAAGCGTTCCATTGACCCGCAGCAATTACCGAGCGATTCAAAAGCTATCGAGCTCTATTGCCCGAATTGAGCAAACTGCTGTGACTGTTTGTGCGTTCACAATATGAATGAAAAAACCCTGACGTGCCAACAGCAAGCGCGACCGTGAACTTCTGTTTTTCAACACTTGCCGTTTGCGGGAGGTTGCATGCGATTGTTTCATTATCTCAAACAAAGCTTGTGACTGATTGCCCATGCGGGCAATGTCTCATATTGTAAATTCAAATAGTGAAAAGGCAAAACGTTGGGTGGCAGAATATGTGATCACGATAGAATTTCTACAATGTGAACTCAAACCTACAATATTATTGAATACAAAACAGGATTGAGTACAGCTGCCTCCACTCTAAATTTAAAGTCCTCGCTAAAAACGAACGCGCAAATTTTTCATCTTTCTCTCCTCCGCTCAGCCAACTCTCGCTCCCGCAATTAAAAACAAACAACAGCTTCGCAGTTAAAGTGTATGAAGTATAATATATGCCGTTATCTGATGTTACAGGTTTTATTTTGTAATGATCAATAGATTACATTGTAAAATTTGTTTGAGAATTGGAAATAATATTATCCGTTGATCAAGGTTTAAATTTAATGCCAAAGCTCTTCGGTTTATCGCAATATCACTGAGGGGTGGGGCAAAACAAATAGGATTTTAATTAAAAACATATATCTGTATATTGCTGTATCAGTGTACATTTTTCAAAAAGATTAGAATTGAATTAGTCTTTGTTACTGTATTAGCTTAATGTTTTAAAAGTATAACAGCCCGATGGTTTGATACATTCGCGTATCTCCTGTTCATTTCTGGCCCTAGCTTCGTTAAACTAGGTTTTTTTTTGTAATTTATTTTGTGTGTGTGCTGGCGGGCATGTGGGCTGGTGGCGCATGGTATTTCTCGTGTTTTAAAACTTTTTAAAGGTTTTGCTCGCTCTCCAGAATTCTCCATTTTTAATTAATGTGTATTATGGAGTTTTCAAAATAATATATCTATCCATGTAAAGTGGAATATAATGCAAGTCACGGCAATCAACGTTTAAAATCGCCACAAGTATAAACATCGTTTAGCTCTCACTCTGCTCCTCGATTCCTCCCAGGTGGACGAGCGCAAACAATGTTTTTGAAACGAGTGCGGTGATCCAACCATCTGAGGTTTAGTTGCACACGAATTGCTGCATTATTGAACTTATTTCTGCAGCCCTATCCAGAAACAATCGATGCCCCGAATTCCGACGTGTGCCTGGACGTCGGCAGCTTCATTTTTACGTCACAGTTGCCAGTCCGTTATGGAATCGCGGTTTTAGGCAAAGGCTTGACTATTGTTTTGAGTCTTTCCGTGGACCTGGAGGTGGCCACGTTCGTGCTTGACGATTTTTGCTGCTGTGGCTAAAAAATGAAGGTGATGGAATTGGAAACGTGCATGCAAGTGTTTGTTTTGGGTGTTTGCTTTGAGTGTTTGCCTACTCTCAGGTATGACTAGATTGCAGACAGAGAGAAATATTTTTTTATCAGCAGGAAAAAACAAAAGGCCATAAAACTCCATGATAAGATTCTCATACCGTTAAACCCCACCAAAATCAAATCCGACAATAACAGGGACCACGCAAAATGAAATGAACGGCACTTACTTGTCAACTTCCTTGATTGCATACCTGAGGGTGTTCACATTCCGGAACGCAACCTAAAAATAACTGAATACAATCAGTTTTAATAAAAAAAATGTCTGTTTTGGAATATACACGAAATAATAAAATCGAAAATTAATTTTTAAAGTGATGTTATAATTTTATATGGTTAATTATTTGGTTCTAACTTTACTTCTTTTCCAGAAACCAATTAGGACAATGTAGAATTATGGTGCTTTTCTAATAATTAAGTCTTGGACCAATTTAATCATATTTTTTTGTAGAAGGCCATTACGTCCATATTTAATCTAGCCTTTGCTTTGTCGCAAATCAATTTTCTCTGCACCACGTTCGGAGATAGGCGCTCCTGAAGTATGCGTACCAAGATGGCGGACACCGGAACGTAGTATGTGTATCAGGTTAGGGTCAGGCCATAATTTTAGGTACATATACTACGGGAGTCACTTGGCTAGTCCCCGAACTCGTAATAGAACTAAAATAAGGGAAATTGGAATAAAATTATAGCCTAACATGGTACACATACTACGTTCCGGTGTCCGCCATCTTGGTACGTCAATTTCGGGGTTACCAAATTATAGAAAACTGCATACAAGGTTTAAATATCGTTTTTTGCTACACTATCGGTACCTTAAATTTTAATCTTAAATTTTATTATTTGTATCAATATTTGTGAAATCGATATTCTCATTTCTTCAATGTTCAGAAAACGTTAGGTAGTCATACTACAGCAGGGGTGTGCAATCTTCAATACAGGAGGGCCAGATACAAATAACTGATTGAGCCGAAGGCCGCACCTTTATTTAACATTGGATTACTAGGAGTAGTTGGGCGCAAAAATAGTTTCTATTTGTTATTGTGGATTTAATGGCATTATTGTGGGTCCTTGCAGAAATGATGAGTTGGGACGCATAAATGTCTGAATAAAACTGCTATTCAAATTTATTGCCACACTAACTTTTAACGAATGTAGTGAGAAATTTGCAGTTGCCTCCTTTCCCGGCGCATTTTTTTCAAATTTGTCTTTTGGAAGTGCTGGCAATTCGAAGTTCATTTTCCAAGTGTTTGTTTGTCAGACCGATCGTCATGAGGATTTCATGACGCCCGTTCTAGAAAAAATTGTTCGCACAAATATGTTGAAGTGAATCGCGTTGTTCGCTTCGCAGAAGCTAGCTATTAAGGCATTGAACGTCATAGGCATGGATATTGAATTGTAATCAGGTATAGACTTTTTGCGAAGCAAAGGGATTGAGATGGGTCGCACGTACAAGATTAAACTAATTTAAAACGTACTTTCTCGGGCTACACGCCATTTAAAATTGACTTTACTCCGCGGACCGAACAATTTTTTCTTGTGGTACTTCTCCACTAGCAGCACAATTTTTTCTTGTGGGCCACATATGGGCCGCAGATTGCACACCCCTGTCTTTCGTAATGAGAATGAAAGAGAGAAAAGGAAAATATGCGTAAACAATAATATATAAGTATATATATAATCTATAGCATCCGACGTCTTCTGTATTACAGGAACAAGAATTCAAGAAGTTCGTGCCAGAAGTTGAAAATCGTCACAATTTTAAACATCGTTTTTCTCTCACTCTCCTCCTCGAATTCTCCCGGGCAGACGAACGCAAACAATGTTTTAGTGCAAGTGCCGTAATCCCACGATCTGAGGTTTGATCACCAGATCATGTGCAAGCATGGTTGTGATCATTGAGTCGTTTTTATCTTTGTTGAAATGCAAATTCAGGTTTGTGTCAATTCAAACTTTACAGTGACTTTGTCTCTGGTAAAGTTTTAGTTTAATCAGGACACGGCCTCAAAGAACTGGGGTGAACTATACTCAAGCTGAATACCGGAACTTTTCACCGGCAAGTTGGTAAATTTATTCATAAAAATGATACTTTCAAACATGCAATCCATTTGGCAAAAGCCAACTCGCGAAAATAGTTGCAAGTGTGGATATTTTGCACAGATAAAGTATAAACCTTTCCACGATCTTTGACCCCCGTGAAATTCTCTTCATACTTTACCATTGCAAAAATTTCGGTGCTCATTTCAGGAGTGATTTCGCGAGTTGGCGCCTGTAAAATGGGGTATTTGTTTCAAATCATCATTCTGATTCATAGCATTCAACAATCTGTTTTTCAAATATACCGGTTAAGAATTTTATCCTAGTCTATCACAGCTATTTCTACGCTAATTTTTAAAAACTGCAATTAAACTAACACTCCAAAGAAGACAAAGTGATCATTGGATTATTAGATATATATTTAAATATTCGAAACACAGCTGAAAACTATTGAATAGAATTCAAAAACGCGAAAACGAGGTAATGTTTACGACCATGCCTGAAAATCGGTCTGGGCGAGAAAAGTGTCTGAGCGGATGCGTTGTTACGTCACTTTTTGCATCTTGCTGATTGGCCAATGTCACAAAGTCTTCCAAAGACCTGCAACGCTTTTTTTTATCAATATTGGTTTCGGAGCTTTTAACCCGGAGTTGGAGTCAAAATTAACGCTAACCGGATCGGATTCTCTATTGGCTCAGAGTCTGGTGTAATTTTTTAGTACTCCGCATCCGTGGTCGAGAAACTATAGCTGTCATTTCTCAATCGACCAATTTATTGAATCTGATGCTGACACCTTGCGGTGGTTCACCATTAATCAGGATTTTCGCGAGAATGTGCTAAAGAGCAACTACTCTTTACTGCCTTTTGCGGCATGTTTTAAATATTTTGTGGCTTGCTAGATGCCGCACTTTTCTTTATTTATTGACGAACGTCAGTTGCAGTTTCGTTGGTCACGAGATTTCCGTTTTATAGCTTCATTCTGTCGTTGGCGAAGTTGGAAACCGGCAATGGCGTCGTTCTTGAGATCTTCTCTTGTAATTCTATCATTATTCTGTGCTCTGTCATTTTGTGGCAAAACTAGGAGAGTTTTATTTGTTTATAATGAAGGGAAAAATTTCATAGAATCTCACGAAATTCACAATTCTGATCCTCCACCGCCGCAATGGATCGTTGATGCCACTTACACCGATAATGTGGAAACCACAGGATGGGCTGTTGGAGAATTCACGACTAATCCAGGTGAGTTGACTTTCATACTCTTCAGTTTTTTTTTACAAAATCCAAATTGCTTTGACTGTAGACCTACTGACCTAGGGGAGTGTAGCCAGTCTGCGGACGATTTCATTCAAAACGCCATAAAACAAAAACCAATATTCCTAACCTGTTAATTTTTCATCGTAGGTGCATTGGCATTTATTCTACACGCTAAACCTCAAATTAACTTTCTACGACCAGGGGTTAAAGCTATACAAACCACCAAAGTATGACACTCAGAAGACGTATTTGCGACCGATCGACCAGTTTGCGACCCCGGATTTCAAGCCTTGAACATCGTTTCTGCCGCGTCGAGACTAGAACATGCGCGAAAAAGTTGGGCTTCTAATTGCATTTCTGACCGTCATATATTTTAAGAACACTGTCATTTTAAGAACACGGTCAACACGAATAGGGCGCACCCCCCTATTCCCCCTCCTTTAAATGTAGAAACGCGAAAGATGGTTAAAAGAAACACAACTCTTCCCCCTTGCCAAGTTTCATCTTTTCATCTCTTATATATGTATGGATTTTCAAGTTTTGAAAAAATGATCTGTTTTTTTCTTTGGTCGGGTTTTCGGTCATAACTTTTTTGTTTGCGGCCGCATTTTAGTGTAATTTTGCAGAGCTATGAGGGACAAGTGGGCGATGGCGCGTGAGAAATATCGTCGCGATTCGTTAATTTTCTCGGCATTATTTAGATCGATAAAGTTGATGGCCCGAATAGGTCGTGTCCGCAAAGGGGGTAAACCACCCTACTGCAAAGAAGGATGAAATCAATAATCACGCAGTTTAGTCATTGTCAAAATATTGGATAAATACAAGATTTACTAAATATTTGAATCAACGCCCAACTGCAAATGATCTGGTTTAATGATTCTGTGATTGGAATACATTTAAAGTTAATAATTTTGGTTGAGGAATATCAGATATAATTGGGTCATGTCCAAGTGAGGTATTTGCAGGCACCATTGTAAATTGATAGGAATTGGATTTAGTAATGCAGAATGGATGAAATGCAGAATGGATGAAATGCAGAAACCATTTTATACATCTGACCGTCATATGGTGATTGATTATTTCATAATGGTGCACAAATGCATCTTTGCTCGTTATGGCAATATCAGTGCGGCACACTATCCAAATTCCAAGAATGTCCCGTCATTTGGTTCAATAAAACATACACTACATGTGTCTCTCAAACGTGGGACGTCTGGCATGACGGCAGAAGCGTCTTATCGCGCCATGTTTGGCTTGATAATAATCTCAATTAATCGCAGCCGTCACATGACCAAAGTTGCTGTTTTTTGTTCAAAACTCTCGAACGCCGTGGTAGAAAATTTTCGCTTTCGGTTAATCGAATTATTTTTTGCAGAGAAGTCCAATGACGTTTTTAGATTGCGCTTCTTTGTACTTTTTTGGGCGACTTCAATTTACTGTAGTTCTGCCGATATTGAGGGACAACCATGTCCAGATGTTCCCCAAAAAAGGGGCGTCTAATCATCTGTAAAATGAGTTTTTCTGAAACGAGACAATGCCGCTCGATTTGTATAGTTTTGCGTACTGTAATGGTGCACAAATGCAAATTTGCTCGTTATGGAAATATATAAGCCAATGTATTAGTAAGAAGGGCAGAAGATTTTCAACCATTTTGTTGGAGTGGAATCCCAATGAAATATTCTAGAGGCTTGAACCCCTGTGCAATAGTTTATTTGTCTTTTATGGTTAGAATTGTGTAAACAATAAATATATAAATGCAAAAGTAATAGGCCTACTGGCAAAACAAAATTGATCTTTAAAATTGTAGCGAGTTTATAAATAGTGGAAAACCTGATAGCAACAATGTACATCATATAGGGTGTCCATAAAGTCCTAAAATGTATTGAAATTGCAAAGGGAATTTATCGACACCATGGCCCTCACTAATGTATTAATGAAGAAAAAAGACTTGAACAATTACTGATTGAAAAACATCAACATCCTGGTTAAGATATATTGAGAAATGATTTCATAACAAAATCCAAATTGTAAAGGAACTTTATGGACTCCCCGTATATCAGGGGTCGGCAACCTTTTGTCGCTTGTGGGCCAAAATTAAGGGTTACAAGTCATTGGCGTGCCGCACATATTTTCAGAAAGTTTTTATAAAAAAAATCAAGCAGTGATACATTGTATAGCATCTCAAAAAATTCCATTTGAATATTTTCGGCACCATTGAACCTTTTGCACTTAGCATCAACTTTTCTGCGTTTTGTTGACATTTGTCTAATTATAATTAAATTATAGGCTAATTAAACGAGTAATTGTGAATTTTATGCTTGTTAGATCATAATATAATTTAGTCTACACGCGTCTCACAATAATTTCTGTTACGTAAAGAATATAACGTCAAAACAGCTGTTTTGTTACTATAATTCAGTGAAGCGTTGCAGGCCGGATTACATTACTTGTTGGGCCGTAGGTTGCTGATCCCTGCGGTATATCAATATTGATTCACAGATTTAAATGGAAACTGGTTGGAGGGAGATGGGCCCTGGACTGCATTGGCAAAACTTTGAGGGCAGCGTAGCCCTGATTGACGACCACTTCATTACGAATCATTAGACTATTTAATCGACATTACTGACATAAATGAGAATATGAGAAACATTACTGACATAGAGCTAAATTTCACTGTATTCAGGGTGTTAATAAAGTCGCAAAAATAAATTTCATATGGAATTTAACAATGTTATGAGGGGAACAACCATGGTTTTTAAAATCGGGAATCCCCATGCAACAGCTTTTATGACAGTTGCTGCAATTATGCCACTCATTAAAAGAGCTGAATTCTTCCATCCAAGCTGACAAATACAATTAGTGATTTTAACGAAACGATCCATGGGAAATCTTATACATTATTAGCGATTTTAAGGTCTTCCAGCAGTTGTCCCTGGCTGCAGCACTGGATGCCATTTATATCAAATAAACATCAAAATGCAATAAAAATAATTTAACGAATGATTAAAAAGTTGCTATCTTTTTGAAAACAAAAAATATATATATATATCACTAAAATTCTGTTCAGAGGTGCTTTATATAATGGTAGTTTGTTGGCCACCACAGGTAACACTGACCAAAATAAAACAAACCTGGTTAAGATATATTAAGAACTGCCAACATTCTTCATTACTCACAGTATAAGAAGCGCTGACTAAACACCCTCTGCTTATTTCAGAACTGTTATTCCTCCTTCATTATAAATAAAAACTACTTACTTTGTTCAATCTTTGATGTTTAGGTTCACCACTATTATTAAGAATTAAGATAATTTTATTTTTTTCAGTATTAAGTTTACTTTTATATGTATTTATAGTTTCGCTATTACAGACAATTAAACTATTGCACAGGAATTCCTCGAGCCATCCGTTCCTTGGGGCTCAGCTGGAATTGAATACCAGAATGTATTCAATATGTTTCAGACATCCATTGTTCAAATGTTCATCTGTAATGGAATAATAATCTAATCTTTGGAGTTGAACATGCTTTCACTGAGTCTGAATTATAGATAGATGTTGATAAAATTGCTAACTAATAAAATTGCATTAATTTTACTAATTGTTCTTAATAGTCTATGAAACAAAGCATACCTATTCCAAAGTTTCCATTCATGAAATTTGATTTGCTCTGAGCTGAAGTCAAAGTCAAAATTTTTGGCAACTCAGAATTGGAGTCAAAATTTGGGGACGTAGTTGATTGTAAATATATTCCACTGTCCTGATATAAATACTAGATATGGCAATAGGTCAAAATTACCATATATTTCATTGATTTTCGACTGTGGTTCCGTCAGTATAGTGCAGGGATTCCTCAATTTTCTATTCAAGTTGAAAAATGGGTACTCCCGTAATATGTGTACCAGGTTACGGTTAAGCCATATTTTTATTCCAATTTTCCTCATTTTAGTTCTATTACTGTCTGTGTTAGCTAAGTGAATATACCTCTTGCCCATAGGTTTCAGTCTCTTTAAACAACTTGATGTAAAGTAAGCGAACAAAATTGGTTTCCTCCGTATTGGTACACACACTTCTGGAGCGCCAAAAATTCTGTATTAATATATGAATATTATTCAAATAGAATTACCTTTAGAAAGGTTTACCTCTATAATTTGACTTGCTACATCTTTAATAACATCATTTTGCTTTTGTATATATTTAAAGTTTATACAACTCTTATTAAGCCTTCCTAGTATTGAACACAAGTGTTTCTTAAGCTTCTGGAATGTTTCATTAGGGTCCTCTACCGTGAATGTTAAAGACCACTGATATATTCATTCCCAGGTGCTCCAGAAGTATGTGTACCAATATGGAGGTACCATAACTAATTTTGTTCGCCTACTTTACATCTAGTTGTGTAAAGGGACTGAAACCTATGGGCAGGGGGGTATATTCATTTGGCTAACACAGACAGTCTCTGAACTCGTAATAGAACTAAATAAGGTAAATCAGAATGAAAATTATGGCCTGACCTGAACCTGGTACACATACTACAGGAGTAAGTATTCTCAAATCTTTTATTGACGTTATTTTTTTTCAATTTTTCAGATGTGGACCCGCATTTGCAAGCCTACGGTGCCGGATATGCTGAAGGATATATAACGTCCGAGAGAATCGAGCAGACGTGGAACAACACATTGAAAGGTTACTGCGACTCGATTCCGTTGAGTAAGTCATGTGTGAAAATCCATGATTTCGTGCAAGACAATATCCAGTGGATGCTAGACATGATCAAAAAGAATCCTGACGATAAATTCTGGGATGAAGTTAATAAAGGTCTCCTGCAAGTCCAAGGTTTAGAAGATGGATATAAGAATCTTGCGGTTTACAACCCTACGATTCGTCTCAAACCGTTTGGTTTCTATCTCTTTCAACTTGGAGGAGATTTAGAGGATTTAGAAGTCGCTTTGGAAGTTGAAGAGCCGTTAAAACATCGAGCAGTCGGGTCTGGGCATTGCTCTGCTCTCGTGAAAATAGTCACGGACAAAACTGGCAAACAGGACCTATTTTCTGCGCATGATACGTGGTCATCGTTCGAAAGTATGCTTCGTATTATGAAAAGATATAATTTTGGTTCTCATTCGGAATCATTTTCTGGTTACCCTGGTTCAGTATTTTCCGGCGATGATTTTTACATTCTTGCAACTGGATTGGTAACCATGGAAACTACAAATGGCAACTCGAACTCTGATTTGTGGAAATACGTCACACCAGAAACTGTCCCTGAGTGGTTGAGAAACATTGCAGCGAACCGTCTTGCTAAAAATGGGGAAGAATGGTGCGAAATATTTTCAAACTATAACAGTGGAACGTATAACAACCAATGGATGATTGTGGACTATAATGAATTTGAGAAACAATCAAAAACCGGTGTTTTGTACGTCCTGGAACAACTCCCTGGTGAAACAGTCTTCGATGACGTCTCAAATGTTCTTTTTAATCAAACATACTGGGCAAGTTACAACATTCCATATTTCCCGGAAATATTCAAGGATTCTGGTCAACCAGCGATGGTGGCAAAATATGGCGACTGGTTCACACACGACAAAAATCCTCGTGCTAAAATATTCGCTCGAGACCACAAGAAAGTTGTCGACATGGATAGCTTGATTAAATTAATGAGATACAATGATTTCAAAAATGACCCGATCTCGAGATGTAATTGTACCCCACCCTACAGTGCAGAAAATTCAATCGCAGCTCGTTGTGATTTGAATCCAGCAGATGGCGTGTTTCCGTTCGGAGCTTTGAAGCAACGTGACCATGCTGCGACTGACGTAAAAGCAACTTCGTATTCGTTACAAAAAGTTCTTGGCATGATGGCAGAATCCGGCCCAACCCACAATCAACAACCAGTCTTCGAGTGGTCGAAATCACCGTACGCAAATGTATCTCATCTTGGAATGCCTGATAGGTTTGATTTTAGCCCTGTACTGTTTGTATGGGATAAATAATGAGTTTAATTTAAGCCCTGTGTTGTTTTTATGAATAAATAAAGTTGAATCTATGTTGAAGTTTTAAGATTTTAAACTACATTTGCCATTTTATCATTATTAATCATAGTTTTTATTCTGATCTGTCTGTGTTGGTTTATAAATGCTCAATTATCATCTAGTGTTCATTGTGCCTTTGCTCTTAGCAATTTTTTGATAAGCATCCTTTCAGTATGAATCTACTAAACTATTTTATGATTTTCCGTTGCATTTTTATAAAGTAAAATTTGAGAGCTTTTTACTGCTAAAAATTAAGACTTTTATTTTTGTCATGAAGTCTTTTGTGAGTTGCCATTCAAGTAATTACTGATATATGGAGAGCAACCATGCTCTTTTTACTTAATTAATTACTGATTTATGGAGAGCAACCATGCTTTTTTAGGAAGGTTTGGCAATTCTCAACGTGGTGTAGCTTTGACCTGCATTGCAGTAAAATTTGCCACAAGCCTTTAACTGCTCTCACCAAGCTATTCAGACTAGCACTGATATACACATTTTTGTGATATTTTTTGTAAAGCGCTGACATTTTATCCAAAATTAACGTTGTTTGTGTTTCTGAAGTTTTGATCATTTTGCCATGATTATTAAGTGTTAAAACAAGTTTATTGTTTGAAACCAATACCCACATTTTCTGCCTATGAATGACTCTTATGTTATTTCTCTACACAAACTAGAACTCCTCGACCATATAGAGTTATTTTTCTTTTTCACTTGGAGAGACCCAAGTTTGTGCTGTTAGAAAAAAACCTAAATATAAAGACAATAAGATATTTGAATCGATTCGAATTTCATCGCATTCACTGTTTTAGATTTTTTGCATATACCAAAGTTTTTGTTATCAATATTTGATTTTGCCAGAATCTACATCAAAATTTTTTGCGTCCCAGAGTTGGAAAGCATGTTTTTTTAACGTGAAGTCATTGAGTCTAATGTAAATTGGCCCCACTTACCCACTCTTAACCCCACTCTGTATCAGTTTTTATAGAATTGCTTTCATATAGCATTCACTTTTTTAGACATTGTGCTATTTTTCTTTTTGGAAATTAAATTTGTAACAGTATTTCATTATGATTCATTTTTAATGTGAAGATTTATTGCAATAGATTTATCATATGCAAAATATAACTGTTTGGTCTGCTTCATATCGCAGAGGATCTCAGACTTTTCAAGAGGTTGACAATTATTTACGAAGCCCACAAATACCTTATGAATATAAAAACGAGAATATCAGTTGGAAACCGAAGACTTATCGATCGATAGTTAGGGGATCCCCCAAAACAGAAACTGCAGTTTCGATTCATCCGCTCTTGTAACTTGCGCACTGCGCATCGCACACACACACCCTCGGCGGGTCTCAAGATTCTCTCGCTTTACAAAAATCTAGATCACTATATCAATAATTGATTGATAACTCGCTAATTATACGACATAATTCGCCCAAAATCAATAGGCTTCTGGTCCGAGATAAGATGAATGCACATGCAAAATCTGGAGCAGAGCAATCTCGCTTTCGTGAGATATCGCGTCATCTAACAGACAAACACACAGACATACAGACAAATACCTATCAACATACTTACCGATTAAAATCGATAAGTAAAAACATCATTTACCAGTCCCTGAGTAAACTAAAATTACTTTATTTAATGACTTAAATGCATTTGCTGCTTTGCATTAAAAAATATTCAGTGTTTCAATAAGTAAATGAATAACTTGCGGAGTCTCTAGGTTTCTCTCACAGAGCCCTGGGTCTCTGTATGGAGCACGAACATATGCTTTAAAAGTCCTGTAATTAAGTTAGTTTTTACTCTGAGTGAGGCTCCATACAAGCAATTGCTGATATATAAAGACCTGAGATGAGCTGGAGTCTTTGAGATTCATGATAACACTTTTTGAGAGGCGTTTTCATTCTGAGCAAAGCTTAGGACAGGAAGTCGCTGATACATAGATAAAAGAGCTTCTAATTTAGATGTTCATGAATCTTCAAGCCCTCCAGTTTATTTCACCTTGAGTGAGATGGTGAGAATGGAAATCGAAGTTATCTTCAGCTCTAATGGCAGCACAATGCCCCTCTAATACTTGAGGGGATCAATTACAGGCTTAAACTCAGCGCCAATGACTTAATCAGAAGCGAAAATGTGTGCATCTTGTAAAGGGCCCAGCAGAGTTCTTCAGCAGGCACAGTTTACAAGAGGTGTGGCAGAGTAATATAAATGGGCCTAATAGTTAGTATTTAAAGTGTTTCAATCTCTGGAGAAGTGTAACTCAGCTGAGGATTCCTCCAAACGCTAGCAGTTTTCTCATTAGCTCTTTAGTAACAAGGGCGGGGTCCTCAAACCCTAATACAATGAAGGAATATTTCAATTGGACGAAATTCGACCAATCAAAAAATTCCAAAGTCACGTGACCTGCGCAGTACCAAAACGGACATGCACTTGCCATGCGCGGAAATTCACCGTTTTTGACGGTTGTCAGATTTCAGAATTTCGTGTTTGAACAGTCCGAAAAATATCTGGCAACGGTCTTTTTTCCGGAAATCTCGCGCATGGCAAGTAGATGACCGGTAATCTACTGCGCAGGTTGAAAATTTTGAATCAGCCAATAGGAGTTGAGTATTTTCGTGCGCATGGCAAATAGAGACTTCCGGCAGGGAAGTTTAACTTCCTGTTAAGATGTTCGTCTGCGCATGGCTGGAACATGGCAGATGGTGTTCTGCGCCGATCACGTGACTCGGAATACGCGTTATGATTGGCTGTTTGTTAGATATTGATAAATATAGAAGAGATTCTAACTTGTCAACGTGTTTCTAAGTTACTTCTGTTCTCGTCTAATAATGGCGGACGGGTTTGTGAGTATAAAGCTCAAGCTTACTGATTGGAAAGCGAGAATTCCGGTCGGAGACCGAAGACTTATCGATCGAAATTGCGTTTCGATTCATGACTCTATAGTGACACCGCGTGTCCCATCACTAATTAATTGATAACTCGCTAATTATACGATATAATTTGCCCAAAATCAATAGGCTTCTGGTCCGAGATATGATGAATGCACATGCAAATTTGGAGCAGATTCAACCTCGTCTTCGTGAGATACCGCGTTCATCCAACAGACAAACAAACAGACAGACAGACAAATACCTATCAACATACTTATCGATCTTATTATCGATAAGTAATAATAACTGAATTGGAGGGCTCTAAATTATATTTCAAACATGATAAGTCGTCTCAACCCTTTCCTGTCCCACAGAATAACCTTTTCAAGCTTTCAGGTCTTACATTGGGGTATATGGAGCCCGCGAATATGGCAATATTTGTGTAAACCTTCAGGGTGGTATTTCTGCAGAACTCGCGTTATAGTGATGTCATAATTTAGCAAAAAAACACAGAAAATCGCCTTTTTCCAATTTATTTACAGATTCCTTTATAAGCAAGCATTTCAAAATACATTTTCAAATCTAATAAAATACAAGGCACACAAAAATAGCAAAAAATCTAATATTTCACCCAAATTTTTGGACCTCCAAAAGTATGTGCACCAAGATGTCGTACAACATAGTATGTGTACCAGGTTAGGGTTCAGGTTGTGCGCCATCTTGGTGCACATACTTCGGGAGCGTCAAATTTTTCTCTATAAATAAATAATATATTTTTGCACTTCTTATGGAACTTTGTGTACAATTGAGGTATTGTGTATTCTTGAGCATTGAAAATTGGGAAACATTGCTTCAAATAAAAATGGCTTCACTTCATAAAACTATAATTGGAAGAACTTATTGTCGTAAGGTGTTTCATACCTGCTCTCTAAACAAAAGTTTGGGCAAGCAGATACTGGGCATATAGAACCAGAGGTCAGAAATTTTCAGAGGTTCTGAAACTTTTTTTTTCTAAGTTAGACCGAAACAGCGGTCGGGTTCGACCTAAGGCCTGATTTCGACCTATGCGCTACACAAGGCCATAAACAAGCTATTAAAAAAGCTTATTTTTCAGGTGTTTCAAAACAGTTCTCATAGCAAGGCTCTGAAAAAGCAGATAGATACCTCAGCATAAAAAAACGCAGGTTTGGGCATGAGTTTCTGGCTAGGCTATAACCAAGGCTGTGGAAAAGTCATTATAAGGAAATAAAAATTTGAAGGAAATAAAGCTTTTGGTTGGACTAAGCTTTTCCTCCAAATAAGGTCAAACAAGCTGTTGCTATAAGTCAGGAGTGGGCAACAACAGCAAGGCTAACGTTTGTGCACAAGTAACAATCGGGGTTATGACGTTATTTTCATTAACGGAAATTAATATCCAAAATTACTTCAAATACTTCAATATCCAAAATTAATATCCGAAAATTTAGCAGACAGAACAGGGGCGAATGAAACACTTTGGTGGGCAAGATCCGGCCTGCAATTCGTCCATTCCTGCTATAGGTGATTCAAAAATTTTCCGAGCAATGCTTTGGACAAATAGATACATCGCAAAATAAAACCCAAATTTGGGATTCTCTAGCTCGGTTTGACCTAAGCTCCAAAGCCGGCTCTGAACTAGGAGATCTTGTAGGGCTCGAATTTTTCTGCTCAAGTCGGACCTGTGCTCTGAATAAGTCAATGGACAAGCTGTTACTCCAAGCATAGAGCTTTTTGAAAGGACCACATGAGACATTTTGTTACCCTCCAAGGTGTGCTCTGAACAAGTCAATGGACAAGCTGTTACTCCAAGCATAGAGCTTTTTAAAAGGACCACATAAGACATTTTGTTACCCTCCGAGGTGAGGTGGCCGTTACTTTGGGAATGAGCAAAAATTCAGTAAAATTCAGACACAAGGTAAATTTGATATACAAGCATATATAGAATATGATTACAAATAAAAATGTGTATAACGGTCGTTAATTTGGGCAGAACTTATTAATACAAGCAATAAAATGCAGCATAGCTTCTTATAGGATTTAGCAAGATGGGACGGTCACAGATTTTCAATATTTTTCAACAAAAAACTCAAAAAAACTCTTCACTCAAAAATAAAGATATTCGAAGAAGCGATAGTTCTAACTTTTAATTTTAATGCAAGGTTATTAGAGCAATAATTGGTTCATTTATTTTTAGCATAAGTCAAATGCTTTACCAGTAACAATTTAGATTGATACCACACACTATGCTAAGGTCTTTATAGAGTTGTGTCATACATGGGTTAATGAGCAAAACACATTAAGAGATGTGTATATGGGAATAATTGATATACAGGGTGTCCATAGAGTCTTGAAATTTTTTAAAATTGCAAGGGGAATTTATCGATACCATGTATAGTTTTTGTGTATTAAATGAAGTAAAAATACAGTCAATGATTGAAAAACAACAAACCTGGTTAAGATATATTGTGAACTGACTTCATGGCAAAATTAAATTGTAAAGGACTTTATGCACAACCTGTATATTGAAGTTGACTTTAGTATAAACTGAATAAACTTGACAAAATGTGCTGAGATGAATTCAGATGACAAGTGACTTGACCCTGGAGTTTAGGGACTGTGACAAAACTGATTCAGACAGCAAATAAATAAAAGTAAAACAGACAATACATTTCAATATGAAAGAGAAAAAAGAGCTTTAATAGAAAATAATAAAACAACCCTGTTTGGAATAAGAAATTGGGTATATTGGACAGACTTGACAAATTCTAACAAGGGGGCGCGACATAAAAAGTTTGAGAATAACTGGGGTTTTTGCCAAAACTAATTCAGACGACAAATAAACAGAAAAGAAAGCTTCGATAGCAGAAAAATAATGATAATTAAACATATAACCCTGTTTGGAATGAGAAATAGTGTATATTGGAGAAGGCATTTCATAAATTTCACAAAACACTTGTGTATATCGATGCTCGTTTGTGTATAAATTTTCATTAAAAGAGTGAATTTAAATCTTGATAATGAAAGGCTTAGAAATCTTGAATGAAACCAAATAAGATTTTCGACTGAATTTGTAGTTCTTTTGCAGAAATATCTGAAGGTTTTAATCAGTGATGGCCAATACCAAATAATTCACTATTCGAATACACTGAAACTTAATATTTTTGAATATGAAATATCGAATATATATTCGAAAATAAAATCATTGGAGCTTTGAATAGTGTATGACGGAATTCGCATACAATAAAAAATGAAATAACCATTGCCTCCAACTTGGCTATTGTAATGAATAGACTTGTTTTTAATTTGTTCATTTCCGTTGGATACTTCACATTAACTTTTAGCTTAAAGGGATGTAACGCTGGATTGTTTTAATGAATTCTCATAGTGAAGATTTTGGATTATGAACTCAAATTTGTAAATTTTATTATTAAAATCGAAAGCTTATACTTGAAGGCAGTCTGAATTAATAGTACCGGATAACTATACATGAGCTTTGGATGATTTCCTAATCCGATATTCATTTATAAAATCAAAAGCCTAAGTCGAAGTTTCGCTGGACTGTAGACTGAACACGGAAATTTTTGTAGTTATAATTTTGAATAGCCAAGCTAATTTTTAATGAAATCTAAAGCCTTGATGTGAAGCCACAATATATTTTTTTTGATTGCTAAAAATTCTAGATTATCAAATTTTGAAACAATCTCAAATATTAACAACCTTTAGATCGAAAAAAACTTGTGTGTATGAATAATTTGTACCAATCAAAAAAAGAATCATTTAAAACATTCAAAACAGGACAAACATAATACATTTCAATGTGAAATAAGAGAAAGCTTCAATAAGAAGCAGACACAGAGAATAAATACCAAATTCAAACAGGGCAAAACATTGTGTATACAAAAATAACTTGCACAATAAAAAAGGGAATAAATATCAATGATACACAAGCACAGTAGGCTATATAGATTAGGGATGTTGAACCTATCGATATGTCGGCAGGAGCGTGACTTTGACAGAATTTTGCCATGGGCTGTAAACCCATGACCTGCCGCCTAATTAAAAATCATTTGTGATAAAAATTTGGTTTCCATTAATAGAGAACAATATCAAAGCAAGTACAGGGATACCTCAGTAGTCAGATTACTTGATACTCCAAAAATTAAGTAGCCAAACAAAAAATTTTAGTCGAAAATGCTACTGTAGACAAACGAAAATTCGGTGCTAGAACACATGAGCGTGTCACCAAATGAAATGAAGTCTTGTTAATATTTTGGAATGCACAAGAATGAATTAAAATAATTACCACTGTTTCTTATGGCAGAAAAGTTTCAGCACTCAAACAATCGTTAGTTACACAAAAAATTTTAGTCAAAAATGCTACATTATTTAAATGAAAATTTAGTACTCGAACACCCTTGAGCACACCGCTGAATGATATAACGTCCTGTTAATATTTTGGGTATTTTGTAATGCGTAAGAATGAATTAAAATAATTACCATTGTTTATGACAAAAAGTTTTAGTTCTCGAACAAAGCGATAATCGAACACCAATTCAGAACGATTCATGTTCGACTACCAGGGTATCACTGTATAACAATGAATTAGAATTACTATTACTATTACAAAAATTTCAAAAAATATTTATCATCAAATTCTTTCAAGACTTGAATAAATATGGTAATTTTGCTATATCAATAAAATAATAATGAGCACACGTTACAGTAACAAAAGTGCAAAGAAAACCTATTCAAAGCATTTATTACAGATGGCTAAAATAGACAGTATATATTTCATTAAGTGAATTTTTCTAAATGAAATTGAATATCGTGCAATTTTTTTATGAGTACCATTTTAATAATCTTATGTTGGTTGAGAGAAAAAAATAATTTAAATATTTGAATCAATACTTATACAATAAGCCAACTTTGGGATTCTATCTTTGTGGAAGCAGCATATATGTCGCAGCATAATATAGCAGCTTTGGGATTGCATGTAGTTACAGGGGTGAGGCCAGGAATTTCCAACGAGAGTGGGGGTTCTGAAAATTTCTAATTGCTAAGTTAGACCAAAATGGGCCGCGGGTCCGGACGAAGGTCTTGAGGTCTCAAGTGTCTTGATTCTAAAAAGCGTTTCAAGCTCAAAAATTGTATAATGTAGAAAAACGCTTTTTTTATTACATTTCAACAGGGGCTGCTATTTACTAGCCTGGATGACTAAGTAAAAAAATTGGGATTCAATGACCAAAATTTTTTCATAGGAAAAAGTATTTTTCTGAATGGTTTTGATCAAATTATTATTTTTTATATCATGTGTTTTCTGGTTGACTAAATAAAAAAAATTCTCTCTCTTTTATAAATTTTTTTTTTAATGGCCCTGGGACGGGGAGTCTAATATTGAAATTTTCACAGGCCCCATAAACTTAGGGGGGGAAATAGTTTACCAATGGTCCTAGCTGATTAAGCGCAGAAATAAGTATGTTGCACCTTCATAAACTTATTAAAGCTCCAATATAGTGATTAAATATTGAGTTGCTACATAGTATAGCCATAAGGCTAATGAATTTGAATAAACTTTAAAACAGAAGCAAAGCTGCTATCCCATGTTAAATTCAAAATATATGTTTGAAAATAATAAATATAGAAAAACAAAAACAATATTGAACATTAACAAAAGCATGAAGCATTTTTAAAACCGAGCTTCATCGATATTCAATAGAAATGTATTCAAAGCTTAAGCATATGAATAATTTTCATATTTATAATGGTGGAAGGAAAGCTGATAGGATAGCTTGAGTGTTAAAATTAAAATAATATGGGGGGCTAATGGTTCTTGGGTTTAGAGGTGGCAGGCTACTCAAGTAAGTCCATTTTTAAGTTGAAGCGGGATTTTATTTTGTGGGGGTAAAGGGGGGGGGCTCCCCCAAATGCACCCCTGAAGCGATAGGGAGCCGCCATTGAAGTGGGGGGATTTTAAAAGGGGTAATGAAGGGAGATGTTTCTTGTCTAATTGCCAGTCCAGATGAGGGAATACTTAATTACGGGTTAATTGTTCTAGATCTAAAGCGTATATATAAATACAGATTAGAAAAAGTGTGCTCATAGCATGTTGAAAGCACTTGAGAAGAGTTCTACTGACACATAAAAGGGTAAATGAGGGTTTGGGTACACCCCAATATGTCCGAAATATGACACACATTAATGATTTTCTTTCACCGGAAATTAAAATGGATTTCAATAAATAATACTATGTTTCCACTGTCAACCATAACTAATTGAGGTAGATGAAAATGCTTCATGTTTCCAATTCATAACACTTCATACTATGTAATATAAAGATATAAGCATTCATTATTAAAACTTTATCTCAACAAAAACCAATGATGCGTGAAAGGCCGGAATATTGTCATTTCAGCAGGGAAGAGCCGATGTCGTTATTTTATACTTCACTGTTTTTAGACTATAGTGCAGTAAAATGCCAAATGATAAGAATCAGTGAACTGTGTCTGGACAGAATAATGCCATATCAACAGGGCAGAGCTGATGCCGCTATTTTACACTTCTCTGTATTTAGACTATAACGGAGTAATAATACCCAAATGATAAAAATCAGTGAACTGTGTCTGGCCAGAATAATGCCATTTCAACAGAAATGAGATGATGCCGCCATGTTTAAGGAACGACCAGAATCTGCTCAATAATCCATAAATATAAATCTCCTTTGGATTCTATAACTATGTGCTTCTTACAGAGTGCTTAGTTCATTCGAAATGGTAAATTTTCAGCGTCATGAAAAACTAATACCTTAGCAGCGCCCCCATGTGGATTTTAATCTGCTCTGAACTGAAAACGACACTGAAACATATTTTCAAATGTGTTGGACAGTTCACAAAAAATATGCCACCTAGTCGATAATAAATATCGAAAATCAAACTTTGTTCGTAGAATTTAAATTCAATGGAGTTGCAGATTCCGTAACTCCGATATCATCATTATCATTTTGTTCTGCTCTTTTATTTCTTCCGTAGGAATTGACACCAATCCATTTCGGGTCGAAAATTCCGAAACGTACGAGAGCCGCAAATAACGGGATACAGAGCATCGAGCTTAGTATCAATAAAACGATAATAAACACAGCCCAAGGTGGATAAGTTAACTCGTCTTTCGTGCCGGTGTCTTTGTTCCAAGCGTAGTAACTCGGTGGATTGAGAAACATGTCCACGAAGCTTGCGATTAGAATAACGACCATAATAAATGGGCACGTATATTTCCACGATATTCTCCAATACAATCCTGGTTTTGAGTGAATCATTCTTTCTATGTCATTTTCAAAGCTGAAAAATAAAAAATAAAAATAAGTGGACTGGTTATTTTACAAGAAAAAAACAAGGCGTGTATACTCGTTTTGCTCTAAACAAGACTTTGCACAAGCTGTCACTGCTTGACGAAGAGCTGCTTTAGTTTGGAAGGACTGGATTATTATCTGGTTCAGCATTCCAACCCAATTCATTACACCCTAGAGTTGTGAGCATGAGATTTGAATCTGAGATTTGAAACTGCAATGTTATCAAAGTTGTGCCAAATATGTGAGACGAGCAAAGCACAACGCTTTAACCACGATCACCCATAACGGAAAGACATAATATATATCAAAATATATAGGGTGTCTTTAAAGTCCTCTACATTTTTTAAACTTTCGAAGCAAATTTATCGATACCATATATTTTTCGGCCCTCAGCTCCTCGCAGATTGAATAAAGTAAAAATACTCGAACAATTACTGAGAACTGACTTCATAACAAAATTGAAATTGTAAAGGGACTTTATGGACACCCTGTATATTACTAAAAAATTTTGTCTATTCTCTAATTATCTGTTGAGAATGCTTCGTCGAATTTTAGAGTGTGTTGAAAATTTTTCTTTGATCATCAACATTACAAGTTTGAAATGATGACTCAAAGTGGTCGAAAATGCAACTCTTGATATCGCACTTGATACATAACCAGTTTTAGCTTGCAGCGACTTCCCCTCTCCAGTAAAACTGTAATTATCACTTTCTCGTAATGTGTGTATTCATGATTGACTTTTACTGAAAATTAAACTTGATTTGACTTTGAACTACGTCTCCGATATCAATAAAACATGTCGAACCGAGGCCCGAAGGTTCGCATGTAACTCTCTTGTATATCAGTTAGAGGGCCTAAAGTCTTGCTCTAAACAGAGTTCCATACAAAAATAACATAAAGCACTCACTTTTCCAGTTTGAAGACCCAAGCAACTGCAATTGTTTCGAAGAGTGCAACAGAAACAAGTCCAAACGTAGCTGAGTATCCATCGAATATGTCAAGGAAATAACTCCCGGATCTCATCGTGAAGATCAAACCGATTATAAACATGCCTGAGAATGAGAAATGATGGATTAGCAATTATAAATATTCTTGTGAGAGGTTTTCAAACTTTGCTCAGAAAGTCTATTTAGATGAGAATGGTGAATGGGAAAAACTCTGTTAAGGTGAACCCTTTAACAGCTGGGCACAACCAATTCAACCTAAAGAATCATTTGATTGTCCAAATCAATTTGTTTAGTTATGAAATTATTTAAAAATGTATTCGGAATAGTGGATTGTTCAGTTTTGGCTTTCCGGTTTTATATGACGTATTCATATATTATATTATAGTGAACGAAAGAGAGAGATTTATTGTTTCGTCAACCAGAAAACAAGCGATGGTGCAATAAAATAGATAAAAATACACAAGTTTATTCGGTATAAACTAGGGGAAGCAATACGACCATAGAGTCATCAGAGTGAGCTACCCTCAATAGCAGGCAGGCAGGCAATAGTTATTGATGCTAGTTATTTGTGAATAAACAGTTTTTCATTCATAGTTTCATATCAAGTTTCGAACCTCCAGCCCAGTAACCAAGTCTATTATCGGGGCTCCCGAAGTATGCGAACCAAGATGGCGGACATCGGAATGTAATATGTGTACTAGGTTAGGGTTGGGCCATAATTTTAGGTATAAATACTACGGGAGGCTCTTGGCTAGTCTTCGAGCTGATAATAGGACTAAAATATGGAAAATTGGAAAAAAATTATCGCCTAACCCTAACCTGTTACCCATGTTACGTTCCGATGTCCGCCATCTTGGTTCACATACTTCGGGAGCACCCTATTATCTGTGAGTGGCCCACTTAGGAAAGTAATTGCCCATCCCTGCACTAGACCCACCAATACCATGGTTATTCAATTTTATTACTTACTTAAGCATAGTGCAGACGTCAACTTCAATTTTGAAACTTTATAACCAAAGTCCAGAACCATTGTGATAAAAGCTTGTAATATCCCGAACTCTGAACTCATCCCGATGCATAGAAGCATGAAAAAGAATAAAACGGCCCACACGGGGGCGCCAGGAAAACTTAGAATTGTTTCTGCGAATGCAATAAAAGCGAGTCCGGTTCCTTGACCGATCTGAAACAAGAAAATTAAAGTTCAGTTTTTTGAAGGATTTGCTTATAATAAGGAGGTAATACACACTCGCTCAGAGATAAAATACAGACTAAAGTGATGAACCTGAATTTTGACGGCATTGCAGATCTGAATTCTCAAACCCCATTCCCATAACCGTGGCATCAAGAAATAACCTAAAGGACAATTTGATCGTGCTGTGAAAGTTTAATTGCTCAAAATAATTTTGATTCGGTTTATATACATACCAAAAAACAAAACATAAATATGTTCATTGAATACACATACCTCTTTCAATTCTTCTTCAATGCTACAATTCTTATTCGATATCGATAAATTTTGAAAAATATCTGGATAAGATGAATTCAATTCATCCATGTGTTGAAGAAACTCAACGTAGGATGAATTCTTCATGAAGTATGATTCAGGGAATGCAGTGAGAACTGTTTGACGATTCCTGTGAATAATAATAGAATGCTGGCTTATAACTATTAGTATTTCAGAAGTGTTTTAGAAGCGCTTTGATATGAGAGGGTGAGTAGAGCGTAACCAGAGGGTTTTGAGGGGTCAGAAGCTAGCTGTTATGGCAGGGGTCGGGAACCCATGGCTCGAAAGCCATATATGGCTCTTTTGGTGACGGCATATGGCTCCCAGAAAAATCTAATATCCCAAGACTAAGCTTACTATTGTTACGAAATTTCAAACTCTTTTATAGCCAAATTTGGCAGGAAATTCCCAATACGTTTGAGAACGCGCGTCCAGCACATGTCTATGTTATGTAAGATAATTACCAGACAGGCATTGTGACAAACAAGGGGATTCTGGAACATATATTGTGACATCACATATATTGTGACATTGTGAGTTTCAAAAACACTACGGAGATGCCTAAACAAAAAAGGGTGATGAGTATCGTAGATTTCAACTTGGGCTGAATGTGAGCAACCGTTCAAGGCCCGCAGCGACTACATGCAGCATCAGAAATCACATTAAATGTATATTGACATTGTATGTGTTGACTTTTAAGTAAACATTTCAAGCCTGATTAAGTGAAGAAATGTTATATGGCTCGCACGAAAATGCAATTGAAAATATGTATATTTTATGGCTCTCTTGACCAACAAGGTTCCCGACCCCTGTGTTATGGTCTTACTTGGCAATTAAAAATTTCAGAACTCGCCTTTTTGAAAATTCCACCCCCCTGGGTGAGCCATTGGGCTATTTTGACGAGCCCATTATTAAAGGGCATTACCATTTTTCGGACTAGAATTATTCTTGTATCGGAATAAAATATTTACAAAATTTCGCCTATGCAATGTGTGATATAAGATTTACATATGATTTCTAGGGGAGAAGAGTGCCAATAAGGCGGCTTAGACATATGCCGAACCTATCCCCCCCCTCCAGTTACCAGTCCATGTCGAGTATGGTATTAGTTAGCCAGTTATTTGTTTTCGGAAGCATGGACTTGATATTCGTTAATAGAAAATATTATCTTAGAACATATTTAAATTCTTGCAATCTCAATAATTGTAGAGTGTTTCAAAGAATCGCTTGCTGTATTATCAGCCATCCTCTCCCCTGGGATGAAACTATACCAGTAATTTTCCCAGTAATAGAAATTCATAACTCACAGTATAAACCAGCGTTATTACTTTTAAAGGACGCGTCATCATTTCCTGAGTTATACAGAGAAATGAACGAGTGCTAATGCTCAATTCGCTTGAAATACGCTATGATGTTATTAATTACAGATTCGAAAAAAATGTATTGTATTTTTCCGCTCTATACGCATTTCATAACTTAATTCAATGTTCATATCAGGGCATCGGTGGAAAATATCAAAAATTATGCAACCGGGTAATAATTGTACATATATCAGTTTTACGAATGTCAAATTTATGCGACAAAGTCTGTTATAACCAGACCATGCTAATTTCAGTAGACGCATACCAATTGAATTAGCTATTTTACGAAATCCAACAGACGGTTCATTTTGCGGTAATAAAGGTAGCAATCTTTCTAAGCATTAAATCGAGCGTTGTAATAAAGTAACAAAAACGGCACTGTGTGTTGTCTCTCTCGTTTCGTCAAAATATGCGAAATTTAAATGAAAAATAGGATCATTCTATGTCAGAACAACACAGAAAAGGGGGGAGGGAGGTGAACAATATGAAAAAAAAAATTATATTTGCAGTGCATAGACCACATCGGCAAGTCATTTGATGTCAACTGAACAGTAAACACTAATTTGAGTCAGTTTGTTTTGAAATGGCATTGTTAGGTCATACATAACTTTATGATGTCATAATGAAAATTTAAAAACGATTTCCCCCATTATGCAGTTCAATACAGGATAACAACAATTACATCAACAGTTTACTTCCTTATTCTCGTCAAATCACAAATGCTGAAGAGACGATGGAAAAATACCAGAACTTTTACAAACGATATCAATGTTATATACGGTATATTTTTAACTGACTGTCTGATGTCAGAAAAAAATGAAATTATTAGTGAAATCTTAAATTTATGATATTCAAATAGGCTATATTTAATTGCAAATATATTTTAACATTTACTATCATTGTCATAATTCAGCAATTCCGTTTATTTCAGAAAGGGGGCTGATAAATAATATAATAGCAATTTCCCATACTGGTTCCTAAATTGATTTGTTTAAATCTTTGGGTGTACTGCGTTTTATTCTTTTATTTTAGTTTTTTTTTACTTTATTATAAAACATGGTAAATAAAAGAACTGGTGAGAACGTGCCAATCGAGAAACTAGTATTTTGAATGACAAAGAGGGGACCCCAAGTGTTGAGAGTCCCTGGAAGGAGGGATGAACTATGAAAGATTTAGAGTCACTGTTTAAGACCGGGGCTATCCAAACTGTGGGTCACGATCTCGCAGGTGGGCACGCAACAAATTCTGGGGCTCGCAAAGAGCACACAGGTTTCACACAGAGTACTATATCTATCGACTTTTGATAATAAAACAAAATCAAAAGAATAAATAGGATCAGTAAAGCGGCACCGTTGCATAACAATGCAGATTTTGATAGAAGGACATGAGAAGCGGTGTGCTTGCATAACCGACAGGGTCACAGAAAATTTCAATATATTGGGAGGAGTCCAGGCTTGAAAGCTCCTGTTCTAGAACACCACATTCAATTTAAAACAATGATAACTTACACTTCCATACATTCCTTGGTCGCCAGATTTGCTTTAAATCCGAGAACAGAGAAGACAGTGATGCAAGCAAATACCGAAGTCAAACTGTTAGCTGAAGCCACAAACAAGGCATCCTAGACGAGAAATATTTAGCAGATTCAGAATAGGATTTTAATGTTTATCACGTTGAGAAGAAGACAGTGGGCTTGATGATTTCTACTAAATTGGTCACCATGGCAATCTCGGTCGTACTTTGGCGACTCTGGGTCGTAAAACCGTCTCCCAAAAGTTTACAGCAAACTTTTTAATTTTACCTTAGGCTGAATTTTTTTGAAACCACACTCCAATTTTACCTTCTAATTTCTTGGGTGTTGCGCGAAGCAAGATAATAAGCGTAGGTGTTCCAGAAAAAGAAAGTTTGAGGAACGCTCCTCTGGGCAAACAGTCGCTGATATCTAAAGGATCAGATCTTTCATTAAAAATGCTGTCTCACCTTTTTACAATTATTATTGTATGGGTTATAACTTGAATAAGCGATGATTGCTCCGTAGCCAAGTCCTAGACTGAAGAATATCTGAGTGGCTGCTTCTCTCCATACTACCGGGTCAACAAGTCTTGTAAGCTGAAAAAAAATAAATTTATGTTAAAATATAGGAACCCAGACAATAAGTCAACTAATGAACCAAGAAAAATACATATACGTAACAAAACTGTCCGGATTGGATGGTTATTCATTGTATGCAAGATTTTTGCAGTTTTCCGTTAGAACGAAGCTTCGTAGTGTGTGTATCAGGTTAGGGTTGGGCCATAATTTTATTCCAATCTTAGTTCTGTTACGAGTTCGGGGGCTGTCTGTGTTAACCATATTGGTACACACACTTCTGGAGCGCCAAAAGCTCTATACAATCAGATGTTGATACATGAATTTTTAGTCTGAGAATGGAGCTAATTTTTGAAATGGGTCTCTTCAGAAAAATATCAATTTCAATATCTGCTTGAACTATGTTCTTAGGTGTGCTTAGTGAAGAAATAAGAGTATAATTCGATTACAGATCACTTTAGTGTTCAAAAGTGATTGTTGCTTGCTTAATCTTACTTGCTAGAGCTCTAAGTTACATAAGCAGGGAGGTAGTTAAAGAGTTTCAACCGGGTATGTTGGTATCTGAGTTTAAAAAGCTTGAGACACTACGAGAGTACCCAGTCTTGTTCGTAGTAAAGACGTAAAAGTACATAGAAAAACAAATTAACTACTCGTAAACTACTCACGTCAGGCTTGAACATATGAACAACTCCTGCTGCAGCTCCCTCTAGTGTCATTCCTCGAACGAAGAACGCGATCAATATAACGTACGGAAAGATAGTTGCAAAATACATAACTTTGCCAGATGATTTGATTCCTTTGATGATTCCGAAGAATACTAAAACCCAAGCTACGAAAAGACTGACAACCATTTTCCAATTTGCCACTCCTGGAATAAAATGAAATATTGGAAAACCTCATTTATTTTGGGCAGAAAAAGGAGAGATTTTTGATCATGACACATCAAAAAAGTTGAAATATTTTAGTACTCAAAATGGAAAAAGAGCAGGCCTAGACGTCAGTAGTACGACGACATCATAGAATGGACTGGCAACTAGCTATACGCGACATCAAGCTAGCCCAGAATTGTGTGACAAGAAAAAAAAGGGTAGAAAGGTCCAATCAATATGGGCAACTATTATGTGCATGAAAGCGTAGCAGTGTAAGTATTAAACTTGATGTTGGTGTTGCAGTTGGTTAAGGTTACTAGTTTCATCAATATACAAATGCACGAAGCCGCATAAACTTAAAAACAAATTTTTTTATTTTCAGGGTTCAAATAATACACCCAATGGGCTATACCAGGGTTGGCGAACCTGTCTTCTATTGAGATAGATTAAAATCTTCGTAATATTTTGTGATTGACAGATTGTTAATAAAGTCACCCAAAAAATGTACGTGAACTTAATTTCCAATCTGATCGATGTGTTGGCCGGTTCCATTACAATTGAACCCGCGTACCTTTGAACCCACGTACATTTGAACCCACGTACATTTGAACCACGCACATCTGAACCCACGACAATTGCACCTGCATACTATTGTACCTATGGAAATTTTTTTTGTTTTTTGGATATTTGAACCCATACTAACCCTAACCCATGGGTTTTAGCACCCGCATATAGATTGAACCTGCGGATATATACATGGGTTCAAATGTAATTGGTTCAAATGCACGTGGGTTCAAATTTACGGTCACCATATTGGCCACCTCTGGGCTATATCAAAGCAAATGTGCAATGAACAACTAAACAGAATCATGCAAAGGCAATCTTACCTCCTTCCTCAATAGAGCCAGAAATATCCAAAGTATCTCGATACCAGAAATAAGCTGTGGACGAACTAACAGCACATTCGTGAACAATTGTTCCGTTATTTTCCGGACATTTTGCCCATGGTAGTTCCGAACGAAATGAATTGAATAAATAAAATAATGTCCAAGCCAATATCATGTTGTAGTATAGACCAATAAGAAGAGAAACCTGGAATAGAAAATCTCCATTAACCATTTACTTTTACCTTTTGTTTAGAAAGTCTTTTTGCAATTTAAAGAATTCATCATTTCAATTTTACTATTTCAAAATTGTGAGACATCTTATGGACGCAAACACCGGCAGATCATTCAATATGCCAGCATGCTAAAAATATCTTATTTATTTTCCGTCAAATGTTTGACATACAAAAAAGAGCTACCCAGGTGTGTGTGTACCAATATGGAGGCAACTAATTTTGTTCGCCTACTTTATATCAAGTCGTGTAAAGGTACTGAAACCTATAGGCAGGGGGTATATTCACTTGGCTAACACAGACAGCCACCGAACTCGTAATAGAACTAAAATAAGGAAAATCGGAATAAAAATATGGCCTAACCCTAACCTGGTACACATACTACAGGAGACTTCCCACATATTCATGAAAGAACTTACCACAATGCTGGCAAATCCAACCCCAACTAACTGAGGGTGTATATGACTCCACACGCCCACTGCCCCTTTTCTCATGCTTTGACCGACGGCAAGTTCCAAGAAGTACAACGGATATCCTTCCAAGAACAACATGACGAAATATGGGATTAGGAAAGCACCTGTAGAAAATTTTTTTCATTAATCACTCAGACTAAGGCTTTAGACAAGATGAGGGCAAAACTGAGTGCACAAGATAATAACGTATTTCACTCACAGATCAAATTACAAATTGATAAAGAAAGATAAGAACAAGATTTGAATTTAAATTTTTTTATATGTTGATCACTCAGAACATGGCTCTAGTCACAAGCTGAGAGCAAAAATGGCTGAACCGAATAATTTACTATTTTAAAATAATATTTGTGAAAATATCTTTGAACATCAAGTGTCCCAAAATGAAGGTAACCTACAAAATTGGTAATCGAATTAATGGATTTTAGGACACTCTTTATTCTGACTTTGGTCATGTTCAACAGATGAATTTGTTCAAATTTTGCTTATTCACTATTTTTTCTTTAGACAAGCATGCACTTATGATATGTAGGGAGCTTCTGTTTTTTAAAGCACTCTGCCATTACTCAGATATTAGGTTACAAATCGAGCATGACACTAAACGAGAATATCGGTCAGAGACCGAAGACTTATCGATCGAAAGTTATAGGATCCCCAAAACAGCGCTGTTACTCCATAGTGACACCTTGTGTTCTATCACTAATTAATTAATAACTCGCTAATTATACGACATAATTCACCCAATTTCAATAGGCTCCTGGTCCAACATATGATGAATGCACATGCAAAATTTGGAGTAGATTCAGCCTCGCTTTCGTGAGATATCGCGTGCATCTAACAGACAGACAGACAAATACCTATCAACATATACTTATCGATTTTAATCGGTAATGACGGACAATGTTTTTATAGCTTTTTATCCAAAATTCCAGTCCATTTTTCTGATTGAAATTTTTGTTTTTTATTATTTTCAATACAAATTCAATTCTTACCTCCTCCATTCTTTTGACACAAGTAAGGAAACCTCCAAATATTTCCGAGACCAACAGCGAACCCGAGTGCGGCCATAATGTATTGGAATTTATTATCCCAGGCCGGACGTTCTTTTATTTGTCCATCGGAGTCGGAGCTATCGGATGAGCTGTCACTTTTATCCTGAAAATTAAAGACCTGTAAGCTATAGAAAAATTTGAACAATTATCAATATTTCTTCGTTAAAATTCTGTAAAAATTTTAAGAGCATTTTATTTTGGATCATATTTTAATATAATATTATTAATGTCCTGACTTGTTCAAATGCCCTTATTATATAGCGCTTTATTCACAAATTAAAAAATTTGAATATTAACAGATTACTAACGTTCCTCCGCGAAACTTCAGCATATGAGAATATTTTTTTATTCTGGAGTTATTTATGCTCATATGATATTAGTATTTTTAAATTTAAGATATTTGTGATATTACCCAAATATGGATTGGAACGATTTGTTTTACAGAAAGTATATAATTTTTTTTTGTGGGATTCCAATTAATTAAATCACTAAATTATTCAATGAGCCAAAACATAACTTTTGCCCACATTTTAAAATTTAACATATTATATATTCACAGAGCCAAGTACCTATTCGTCTAAATTCAGTGTTTGTTGAATTCCAAAGTTTATTGAACGGGGGCCAAAATAAATAGAAGCTGATAGATATTCGCAGGCCAGGAGAGGGAAGTGCGCCCGGAAGAGGTTGATACCGGCACGTACAATTAAGATATCAAAATGAATTGTTACGAATATACACATGGTTAAACTATGATAATCCACGAGCCTAATACCTATCTCATATCTTTTAATAATTACTCTTATGGACATATTGTCTGAATTACGGTAAGTGAATTTTGCACAAAACATAAATAAGATAAAAATAACTCCAAGAACCATCAGTAACAGAAATAAGATAAAAATAACTCCCAATAACCATCAGGAACAGAAAACCTGAAAGAATTCTGAATGTAAATAAAGTTGGCTTCAATTCCACCTGATGGCACATTTTGTAAAACAAGCACTATTTGTGATAGAACATACGACTCGTAAGAAAAAAATTACCTCTTCAGTTAGAAGACCTTCCTGCTCGACTGCGAATGGGTCAATCTTTTCCAAACTGTCCGACCGACTGCTTTTCACACCCCCATTGCACGTCGTCGTTTCATAGGCACTAGTATTCGCGTCTCCCATGATTGGAACTCGTCCGATAATTATACCTTTTTTGAGTTTTATTTTCACACCCGGAATTGCCTTCTTATTATGCTACGGATGTAAACCCTCACTAAAAATCCTTGCTATGCCTGGCTGTAAACGTCAAAAATTACAGATTCAATTCTCGATTGCAGTGATGTACTGGAAAAATGATGTCAAAATGAAAGTATTCTAAGCTTTAAGTACTTATTGAAGTCTGTAATCAGACAAGTGGGTGTGTACCGTGTAGAGCCAATCAAAAGTATCAAAAATGTTAGATATTAAAATGTTGAAGTGGATTTGTCCCAAAGTCAGATTTAGAGATGAGTAGGGGGCGTGTTCTGTGTGGGTGGGGTCATCATTGGCCAATAAATATAAAGTAAAATATGGTGCCATAATATTTAGAGGTGGAATTGGGGTTGACGTCCCAAAAATAAATTTATATGTCACATTGGTTGTGTAGCTTTCCACAGAAAACTATCGAATTACAATATTCAATAATAAATAAACAGTGAGCAGCACCTGGATGGAAACACTACACAGATAAGGGGGATGCACCAGCAATTCCAATTACGGTAACTCCTTAGAATTTGATATGCACCGTTACAGGTAATACGAAGGCGTGAGGCACTATATCCTCACATATAAGTCGATCTCGCTTATGAGGCAGCCCCCTAAAAAAGGGCCTAAAGTAGTGAATTTGATAAAATTTGCATAAAAGCCGACCCTACAAATCGTGACACGCCGTATGCACCATTTAATGAAAATGATAACCATATATGCATCAGAGTTTTGCGTGTATATGCCGAATTTTTAGTGCTATCAGAGGTATGCTTGTAATAAGCAGACCCTAAAGTTTGACAACTTTTTTTGAGTTTCGAACTCGAATTATATGCGAGGATATTCGATATATGTCACCTAAATCAAATAGGGGAGGGGGGGGGGGGGCGGATTTGATACCTCATGTTAATATATGGTCAGAGTCGCAATTTGCATCCTTCATAGAGGGTTATTGGTTGGTTATAGAGACACCTTATTTTGATGAAAAATTATTGCAATTTATAAGCATAAGACTGAGAATTCTGGAATACCAAATCTGAAATCTCGGGAGAACAATTTTAAAGCAAGTTTACTATACATCATGTATTAGGAAAAATTGACAAATTCTCAAATATTTCATTATAATACTAGTATACGTGAACCTGACTCATATGTAACAAGGCACTCAGCACTGTACTCTAAAATAGCATATGGTTGTAAAAGTAATTGCATCACCCTGTCACCCGAACAAATAAAATTAGAGTGGGTGTGTCGGAGGTATAACATGAGTGCTGTAGGCGGGAACTTTGGGGGACAGCGTAAAATTTATTTACATATCGGGAATACGTCATTATTTAGTAGAAAATTAATAAATTACTGAAAAACATGACATACAAGACTTTACCAGTTTCACCTGGGTGCTTGGATAAATAATGTCAGAGTGGGTGTGCCATGGGCAAGGATCTCATAATTTAGTTTAAACAAAAAAGTATATTTCAAAAGAAAAAGAACTTTTTTCTGTAGACTTTGATATTTTTATGGTTATACCAAACTCATTCTAGTTCAATATACCGGTAATCATTCTGCTTGATAAATCTGGTATATAATTAAAAAATACTTTTAAAGCAAAAAACTGAAATACCAAACTATTTGTATATGAAAATTTCTGGAATTTGTCTGTAAAACTTATGTGCGAATAAATTGAGTGTGTCACTTTTAATCCTATAAAAAACAAGTTTGATAAGAAGCCTAAACTTCTAATTATGATATTGAATGGTGAAATATTTATTTTTCTAAAGTCGCAATAACACTTATATATAAGGACACTATTCAACTGTTGACTCAGGCAACTTTCAATAACTTGTCGAAGAAACAAGTGCTTCCAAAGTTTAATCGCGGGAATAAACAGAAACTTCCATATCCGTGTTTGGGTTACGGGTTTTCTACTGATAGGATAAGAGACTTTGTTTGTAAAAAATGTAATAAGAACATCAAAAATAGAACTACAGCAAAACTTTACCATCGAATTACCCAGCAAAATGACTATCAAAGTATCATTTAATGAAAAATAGTTTTCAGGTCTATTTTTATACATACAACACATTACATTCAAAAATTGACTTCTTAGTATTTAAATACTTCCAAATTTATAATCTAAAAATTGTAATTTTCAGGATTGTGATAAAAAAATAACGGCTGCATTTTTCCTTGAGGTATATTCTCGACTTCTATATGAGCAGGGCTCTAGACTAGAAGTTATTACAAACAATCCAATTCAATAAATTGAAAACAACAACTGAAACGATCAAATATAGCTAGCAGACTTAGAATAGATGATCTTATAAACTGAAGCAACTAAACAGCACCATTTACTGACTCACTAATTTCAAAAATATCTCTAAATTTTGAAAACGATGTACTATTCAATGAAAACAAATATTTAAACATAGATTTTGAATTAGAAGAATATTCTTTAAAAGGCAAACTGCCAGTTTTTATGATCACAGGACGGTCTCGTAAAAGTGGCTTCGCCTCTTTCTGTGGCCATGACAATTTTAAGTGGTGACGATGTAACTTGAACATTTTACCTGACGAAAAATGCCAAACAATTCCTTCAACAGACGCATGAGAATTGGAGGTAAACCATGTATATATTGATTCATATGATATGCTTTGAGGTAAGTCTAATAGAGATATACAACCATGTTCAACTAATACATGGAAAGGCTTACTTTTGCTACCCAAACCATATGGATTTCCATTAATATTAGTTCCAATCAATTCGAGAGTTTTTCTGTCTAGATCAGCAAGAGGCGTTGGTGAAATTTCAACTGCTTTGTCGCCATTTTTGGTGTCACTATATAGTTTTAAAGTCAATGCCATACCAGTGTTATAATCTATGACTGACGAATGCCAGCAGTATTGTGGGTTCGTACTTTCAACTGGAACCCAACCTGGGATATGTCCGTTTTCGTCAGGGATTGGAAATTTAGTTGAATCATCTATTTTAATGTCATCTGCTGGAATCCATTCCTCTGGCACAGTTTTTAAATCATTTGGAAACTTCCATTGAAAAATTGGCTCTTCACCAGTTTTTGTAAGCTTCCATTCTCTATGTTTTCTCTGATATGCTTTAAACCTCTTATCGGCACCTTTGCTTGGTTTCCTATCCAACCTAGCCCATAGCATTAACCGTCCATTATTAATTCTTACATGACAGCAAGTTCCATCAAACTTTTCACTTGCTATAGCCTTAGTAAAATCGCATTCTTCTGCCTCTTGACAAATTTCTTGAGTAGCTTCAACACAATAATTTTGTCCTTGGCGTTTACTCGATGGAGCTTGTTTTACCGCTGTTTTAAGTACGCACTGTATTTTACTTTGTACAGCGCAAGTTTTCATCTTAATTCAGCTATATATACCGGTATATGGTTTTAACAGTCTAATATATTTGTATATACAACAGGAAACCGCGCAGCTGTGGGCGCAACTCGGGCCTGGGATTACCGCGAAAGCCAGACAATATTTGCCTTCTTCATGGCGTTAAATTTTCCTAAAAATATGAAGTTAAAATGCTATAAAAATGAACTAATATACTTCAAATATGTACCGGTATATCTCACAACTGGTCATACGGCGCGAATTCCTCACGTGGCCATTATCACGTAATAAACAATACCGGCAGTCGTCATGAACAACCATTGAAGACGTTTCTGACGCAATAAGTTAATCCGATCATAACGGGCGTTTCGAGGGTGTGTTGTAGTTCGGTAAGCCTACGGAAATAACTTGGGCATACAAGACGGTACCGCGTTTTACTCAGCGTACTATATGCCGGAATTTACGACAAAATCATGTAGTGCAAGTCAGTTTAGTTCTATATATACAAATCTATATTTACCGGAACTATACGTTCTTTGATGCATAAAGTTAAGGTACAATATGGTGTCTGGTAAGACGGAAATGACTTATTACGGTATTTATTTTGCAAACGTTGAAAATTTAGCTTGACGTGAACCATGCCCCTCCCTACATTTTCATTGACAATTCAGTTTTAGATTAACAGCACAAACCCGTCGACATCCCACATTCGATATTACAGCGTAGCATTTTTTGCGCCTCACCCATGAATGCCATTTTTGTTTCCTTTAATATGCTGTATGTTCAGTGAATATTTTTAGCATGCTGAGAAAATAAACTACTTATTACTGGTTCAAATACACCGATTACTTTTTATAAACTTTCTTCATAAGTAGGATAACAAGATCCCCATTAAATATCGAAAAGCCAGATACAAAATACATCGCCGACATCAATTTCTATTTTAACATGCTTTAATTAAAACGAGCTAGACGGCTTATATTTAGTCTTTGTGTCGTGTACACTTACCCCGCAGCGCTTTCCGTTTGTCACTAATCCATTATAAATATAACTCATGCACTTATTTTTTCTCCAACTGTGCGGGTTGCTGATAAAATAAGACGAGAATAGCCAATTTTTAGTACGTTTTTAAGCTGCAGCTTAAAATAATATTTAAGTCTACGGGTATTCGTTCAATCCACTCTGTATATAAGTCCTTTACGGATTTGTGTGCGGACTTTCCCGATGAAAAGCAAAACCCAACTTACGCATATTAAAGATGATATCAGGCAGTGATTTCCCTACAGCACCCCCTCCCCCCTCCCATCCCTAAAATTTCGAACACCCCACCTCTCTAACTTTCATGTGACACTAAATAAAAAAAAGTATTTGGATATTCAGAAAGTGGTTCATATTCCGGTGAAAATAATCAATAAAATACCTAAAACAATTTTATAGGTTACAAATGGTTTTATCACCAATAACATAATATATACTACCCCCTAAATTTGGAAAAAAAAAACTAAAATAAAAATCTGGAAAACCGGTATCAGGTCCGGTTGACAGTCCATGTTGGGTATGGGATGCGAGAGCAGAGTGAAAGCAAAACGATGTTTAGACAATTGTGACGATTTCTTGAATTCTTGTTCCCGGAAAACAGAAGAAGCTAAACATGTATCACAAAAAATACGCTCAAATTATATTAATTTTCTGCATATTTATATCTGTGTACTATATTAGGAATAAGAGTATCGATTCAGACCCGGATCTACCTCATACCAAAGTATTCAAACAAACCCCAAGTGCTTTCATTCTTTAGCTATTATATAAAACGTTTTGCGACGATTTATTATCGTAACTCCCGGATGGTCAAATTGCGCCTGTCAAAGCATCGGAGGAAGTTGTGAAATCTCTAACAAATACATACAAAATGTAGACATATTTTCAAACTTTGTTTAGATTATCTAAACCAGCGGTTCTAAAACTTTCAAGCCGCTTTTTAGAATTTGTCAAGCCTTGCACCCCACCTCACAAATAACTAGCTAACAATAAGCTACAAATAACAGATAGTTAGGCAAAAATAGGTTTAATTTCAAAAATAAGTTAAAAATACGTGCGTGGAATGTACATAATGAAATAAATTAAAAGTTTCGAAATATTAAAATAATGCGGGCAAGATCAAATTTAAAAAGTATTTTGATTTTAAGTAGCTTCACGCTACCCCACCCTTTGAGATTCTAAACTATATATGTTTTTACTTTGTCATTAAATATATTTATATCTTATATATATATATATATATAGCTAAAAGAAAATTTAATTTGGGATATTTTAAATATTACATATTTAGTAAAGGTATGTGAAGGTGAACTATATGATATAGTCTTTGAAAAAGAAGAGGTATTTTTCTTAATGCGAAACTTAAAAAAAGTTTCCATATGCGGCCCTTGCAAAACACTTTCCACCACCTGTTGTAACACCACTCGTCCAGATAATCTGAATCACAGGAGACTTGTTGCCTTAACAGTAACACCTATCGGCTTTACCTTTTTCGTATATCAACGGAAAATTCGTAACATGTGAGATAACTACGAAATACCTTAATCTAAACGCAATGGAAGTTCCCGCAGTTAGGTATATTCAAATTAAGACACTAGCACACTCTAAGAAATGTTCGGTAAATTTTACCGTCATTTTAGGGGTAAAAAATTAAAAAATGAGGTCGGTAAAATGATTCACCTACAAATGTCGGTAATAATCACCGACATGGGAGGCGTGGCATTAGTCAATGTTGCGCGCGCACACTGGTTAAGGAGAGCAGCCAATCAGACGCTATATTTCAAACGCGTAATTAATCACGCGCGTTTTTTTGTTGCTTTACTCCTTAATTTGTCCGTTTGATTTGACGAATTCCAGACTTTTGGATTTTGATATTTGGTCGGTCGACAGTCATATCTTGTTCGCTTTTGTAATTACTGCAGTATTGGGTTGGCAGTATTTCTGTAAGCCATCTTGGATTCAATAATGTCAGTGTAGGTGTTGTGTTGTTTAGTGCTGGGTATTAATGTATTGTTCAGTGGGATTATGGCAGTATGGGGCAGTCGGGAAATAGAGCTGTAGAGTAAGATCTATCGTTTCAATTACTGAATTAATATATATATATATGATAATATGAATACATACTGGCTATAACAGTACAGCAGTATACGGTACTGGTATAAGGTTGATTGGACTAGCTTACATCAGTACATCCGCAGATCCATGTTACGCCTGTCGATACTTAACACAGCCAAAGCTTGATTCGGATTTCCAAATCTGAATTTTTTTGTCAGTAGACTGGCAAATGTTAAAATGCCGAAACGGCAATACAATATCTGAATATGCCCATTTTACAGCTCTAGACTATGAAATGTTAGCATCTAATTACTGAATCAAGATAAACCTGTAAACCGTCAAAATTATCAACAGCTTTATGATGATCGCAAACTCAGACTACTGGCAGGCTGGACTACAGGAAACACATGAACAGGCAGACAGGGGAGGGCGTGACGTTGCTCTACACCCAGAAACCGTGACTTGAAGAATGTGGCATTAAAAGAAACAGGTATCAATTAATTATATAGGCCTACTCATATAATTATATACTGATTCAGTGATTGAAAATCATCTACAGACAGACAGATTTATATTTGATTATGATATTTTAAGTTATTGATTCTAGGACTAATTCAGAACAGTTTCATTTGAAAAAGAGCAATTTTAGGCAATTCACATTCAACTGTCATAAAAACACTAGATTTTCTTTTAACTTATGACACTATAAATAGAAAATTAATCAAAACAACATTTATCCACCTTATTCTGCATATTTACCAAAACCAATTCTATAAATTTTGTTGAATTTCTCTTTTGAATAAGACCGAATTTGAACATATTACATATAATGATGGTGGGGAATGAATACAATCCTTTTTAACAGTGTTTTCTTTTTAGAAACTGAAGAATCTGATTATGCAGGCATGAACAAATTGTCTGCCCCAACTCTGAACTATGAAAATGTCAATGTCTAAGGCTTCATAATATTTGAGATTCTTACTAACATGTTATTTCAAGGAAGAAGAATTTGAGGTTAGTTATAATGTTAATTTTAAATTGTTAAAAGAGAAACTTTGTCATCTGCTCTGACAATAAAGTATTAGGAGTGTAATTTTTATTATTTATGGACTTCTGAATAACTTATTCCATTTCAATACTATTTCTGGTAGCCTACCTCTTCCATCTCATCTACAAAGTTTGGTAATACTGGAAAAGTCTGTATCGATTGATTGCCCACAGATTTTTGTCCTTGAACTCCAAGAGGAAAAGAAAATATGAAAGTTTATAGAAAGGTGGGATATTGTAATGAATGCTAGTATATGCAATTGAATAATTTCAGATATTTCCAACTTGCAAAAGAATTAGATTGATTGATTGAATACTACAAAATGTTAAATCTTATTCGAAAATTAAGTAATATTTTTAAGTTTTGGAGTTGTTTGGGTAAAACTCTTTGTACATTCCATTTCAGATAACTTGAAGTTATGGAGAAGAAAATACCATGAGTTCCTCAAAGCAAATGGATAATGAAATACAATCAGCATGGGCAACACTAACCCGGAAAGACTCCCCCTCTGCCATAGACTATTCTCTCTTAGAGGCTGTCTATAGAGACGACTGGTTTAAAGTGACTATGTGAACGGATACCCTGCGAGCATAAACTTCTTCAACGAGAAGTTTCTGTTTACCTCGCATTTTTAACTTTTCACTATACAATTTCTCATTTTTCCAAGTTTTCAATCATTCATTTCACGTTCACTTTTATTTTTTTGAATAAACCTTGTTTCATAGAATAGTCTGTGATTTTTACTGATCATATCCTGTAAAATGTAATGCCAGGAGATTTACGGTACTTTTTACCGGGTTCTGAATGTAAATTCACCGAATTTGTAATGTAAATTCACAGGCTAGCGTCGGTAAATATTACTACGCATTGCCGGTGAAAATTACTAGAAAATAATTGTAAGAATTACTAGGAAAATCCTGTAAAATTCACAGGTGTTCAACAGCGATTTTACCGAAAATTCTTGTGATATTTACCTTAAAATCGCATTAAAATTTCACAACTACATTCCAGTAATATGTAATGCCAGGCGATTGCCGGTAAATATTTCTTAGAGTGCAAGTAAAAGCGGTACTATAAGCGTGGCCCTATTTTCCATTTAAAGTTCTTACTTTATTATTTGTTGAACTATACAAAGTGACAAATTAGTATATACATGGTAAAACTAGCCGATATGCTGTTAATAAATTAAATTATTTTAATAAACAATATGAACATTGTATTCAATAATAGGACGCTGCAACTATTCCTTCTTCTACTATCAACATTCTTTTCTCATCTCCACCTGGCGTGTATGGCGACTGTATAGGACTGTAGGTGGTATATTAACAAGCATACTAAGGTCACACTTATATACTATATAGATAAAATATCGGTGACTTTTGACAAGCACTTCGAAATTTCAGTCAAAGATCTGTAAAATAACTTGAACCTACATAAGTTATGTTTAACACTACATTCAACTATAACTGCCGAATGCGCGACGGCTCGTTTGCTTTCTATAGACAGCTTATGAGCCTTATATAATAGCAATCGTATATAGTATACGATAGTCTACATCAGAGGGACAATTTTAAAGTGGTGATTTATTAAATAACTTTAATATAAATTGCTTGTTTCCGCGCTTCAAATGACATGCGAAAGCTCGCAATTGAATCAATCACTTAGCATTTAAGTCTTTGTGGAGTCTTTGTCAATTTTATATAAGACTTCGGGGTCAGATTTATATATATATATATCCTTCTCAAGATTGGTTGATAATTTTAGTACCAGCAACATTTACGACAGCCCGATATATAGTATATTCGAGTCATTTATTTTATTGCTAGTTCGCTCAGGTTTTCTTGATTGTACTTAGGTTTTGCTTTTAAGTTTAGAGAATTAGCTCACATAACTTGTCGTGATCAAATTTCTGTTCGTTCTCCAAAGTCCCTATTTCATATTCGCGTTTTAGGTAACGTATATTCCTGAAATCTACTGCTAAACTGAAACTATAGCAGAGCATACAAAACTATTTCCTGGTACGGTAGGTAAGTCTAGTTATAAGCATGCGTAATTTCCCTTTCACTTCCATTCAGAAGCATTGCTAATTTGACAATTATTTAAAAAAAATTCCCTTGTGGTAAAATTAATTCAATAGTAAGTAGGGAGATAAAACTTCTGTCTAAATTAAATATCTTTACAACTCTATTCGATAATCATGTAATATATTGTTATTGCCTCACCATATCTTATATCAGGGGTAGCCAACCTGCTTTTGACCGCAATAAACTAAAATCTTCAAAATAGCTCGCGATCGACCGACTAAGGTCTTACACAAAAACGAATAAGTACTGAATATGCAGATTACTGTATATACATATGCATACAAAAATTCCACGGCTGTCAATAAGCTCGGCACTGTGGGCGTAATATTAATCATCATTTATTTAAGATTTATTCAAATAATACAATTCAGATCTAAGACCTGCCTACTTATTAGGTGTTGAAAATTCCTTAAAAAACTTGCCAAGTGTCCATACATTATCTAAACAGCAAAAATTAAATATTTTTAAACCATAAATGTTACATGACTGATCAAACTTTAGTATCTAATTTACAATTTCCTCCAGGTCTCCACCTTTCTATGTTTAGCTTAGAGGTCGATAAAAACATGGCAACCTACTTGCGTAAATAGCCCGTATTTGTTGAAAATGCGGAAATCGGATTCATGACCCGGGGAATTTGTCTTGTAAGTATTCGTCACCAAGTATGGCGGTTTCAAAACATTACAGAAAATAGGAAAGTATATACTAGAGCGCTACGAAGTAAACATATAGGTCTATTTAACTATATTCCTTAAAATATTCCTTAGAACTGTTGGAAGGCCGGTTAGCGTGGAAATAGCTAGATCAGGGGCGAACAACCTGCAGTCGTTGGAGACGAAATGTGCGGCCGTGATGGTATGTGTTTCAGCTGCAAAATAAGCATAACGCAAGAATATTTACAACGCCATTAGTAGTTACCTAAAATATCGTAATAGTCCCTGAGCTAGATGAAAGGAAATTTCACAAAACATAACTTTTTAGGGAAAATTGCAGTAATTTCGATAATGAAGGGAAAGAAGCCTCTACATCGCAGAAAAACTCGTGAATTATCCCGAACTCAAAAAACATCTGTCTAATTATTTACGCAGCGACGGACGGAAGCAGCACAACTACATGATTCTAAAGACTTTGCTTCAAAAAATAGTCGATGACTCTCAGTAAAAAACGTATCGCTTCCATATTTCTGCTAAGTTAATGAGACGAGACTGTTAAATGTTCAGCCTTATATTGGCAACATTGCACAGAGGGGGTCGAATCTACAGACGAATTGCATAATACGGACACGCCGTACGATTCCGCTAATTTGCAGTTTCGCAAGAAAGTTGAGTGAAGGTCGACATGAGGGGAAAACTACGGAGACTCTTCCTGAACATGCAAGCCGCATGACCAGTGTTCCCTCTGGAAAATTTTTGTACTGATCAATTGTTTGCTTCCTTCTCTGAGCATTAATGTTTTAAGTCTTAGCATGGCTCTAAATCAGGGGTCGGCAACCTTTTATCGCTCGCGGGCCAAAATTAAAGGGTTGCACGTCATTGGCGGGCCGCATATATTTTTATAAAGGTAAAAACCGAACAGATGACCGATGAATCAAATTTTTTTCACACCAATCAGAAGTTACATGTTAAGCAGCGCGCGAAGACTGACCATTTGAATATTTTCAGCGCCATTAAATCATTTGCACTTAGCATCAATTTCTCTGTGTTTTGTTGCCATTTGTCTAATTATAATTAAATTATAGGCTCTTAAGCTAGTAATTGTGAAATATATACTTGTTAGATTATAATATAATTTAGTGTCTCAAAATAAATTCTGTTACGTAAGGATTATAATCGTCAAAATACTGTTTTGTTACTGTAATTCAGTGAAGCTTCGCGGGCCGGTTTATATTGTTCCACGGGCAGTAGGTTGCCGACCCCTGTTCTAAATGATTTACAAACTTGTATTGTAAAATAGTACAACAATAGGCGCTCCAGAAGTGTGTGTACCAATATGGAGATAACTAATTTTGTTCGCCTACTATACACCAAGTTGTGTAAAGGGACTGAATCCTATGGCCAGGGGGTATATATTCACTTGGCTAACACAGACAGTCTCCGAACTCGTAATATAACTAAAATAAAGAAAATTGGAATAGAATTATGTCCTAAACCTAACCTGGTACACATACTACGAGAGTACCCAATAATATAATATCAGAATGCGAAAAAATATACATTTAACATTCTAGCATAGGCGTTGGAAAATTTGACGATCCACGCTTTAAAAACGCAATGTTGCAATCGCGTGAGTATGGGATTTTACTGCACAAATGGTCTAGTCTCTAGAGCAGTGGTTCTTAAACTTTTTCGAGCGCGACCCAAATCTGAGTTTTATGAATACTCGCGACCCAATCCTAAATAACGCAAAATGTGTTTTTAATGTTAGTACAGTTTGACTCAAATACAGACAACTATTTATTAGAAACAGTCCATTGACTCAGTGAGATTGATGAAACTGAAATTTCCTTTTCATTATATCTTCAATACACAGCTCTATTTTACTTAACGCAATACGCAAGTTGTCACGGGTATTGAGGCGATTGCGAGCTTAGTTTTGATAACCGTCAGTGCCAAATATCCTCGCTCGCACAAGTGCCTTGTCGCGAATTGTAGCAGAAAAGGCGTCCGCTGTCCGTCGCAAACACGACATCCTGGCTGGCCTTCGGTATCTCTCGCAATATACAACTTTTTACTCATCAAATGTGCACACACTGCTTCGTTCGCGGTAAATGGTGCCTCGAGATGAAGTCACATTTTCTCTAGATATTGAATAATCTAATGTCGAGAAGCGAGCATTTTCATTGCGTCGTCTATTACAATTTACATTACCAAAAAGACACCCATTTTTGGTTATTTTAATCCACTAAGACGACATTCCACGCGGTCAACACAACGACAAGCGACGTGCATGGTTACCGATACCATAAAAATAATACACGTGACTGGCATATCAGAATTGTGATGTAACAATGACCTCAAGACAGTTCTTTCCGTGAATGAAATTTTATATTTCATTATTTTTAAATACCAGAGTTTAGAAGCTAAACTGAAACATTGGGAAAGCTGAAAATTCTTCCTTCTCCTCTTAGATTGCCCTTGCATTGACGACCTTGTCGCGACCCATTTTTAAACCTTCCGCGACCCATGTTTGGGTCGCGACCCATACTTTGGGTCGCGACCCATACTTTAAGAACCACTGCTCTAGAGGTACTACTCAACGGCGAGGTTGCGCAACTTAAAGGGAACCTTACAAATGATACGAATGTCTGGAATCGTTCAAACGTCGTATTTTTAATGACAAAAATCCGAATCAAGTTCACCGCGAGTAAAATTACTTATTCAATAGTGAAATTAAAAAGAACTACTAAAGTGCTAATATTCCCAGTCTATCTCTGGATAACGATGTGTGTTGGATAAATTACAAAGCGATATGGTAGGCCCGTAGCCGAAGTTAAAAATTAGAATATTTAATATAGCCGAAATTTCAGATCTGTAGTGGTTGGACCGATATGAAATTTTCACCGGAAACTCATGGGGATGCCCCTAAACTAGGAATACTCATCGAGAATACCGGTAGTCGCGAACGGTTTGAACCCACGTAAATTCGAACACGTAATTTGAACCCACGACAATTGCACCTGCATACTATTGCACCCATGAATATTTGAATTCATACTAATTCTAACCCATGGATTTTAGCACCCGCATATAGATGGAACCCGCGGATATACGGGTGCAAATGTATGGGTTCAAATGTGCTGTCACCGTCTCGAACTATAGTTCCTGCTCTTTTTGATCAGCTATTAGAACCTCAGGCTACGTAGACAACTTACCAAATAAATTATGTGGGCCAAATATAACATAAATTTAATTTAAGCCTGTCGAAAGTGTAAAGGTTTGTGCTCTATCAGAATTTTCGACTTAGGAAACTTTTCCCCCTCTCCCCAAGTTTTCATAGCTAGTGTATCGACCCAATTTATAGTGCTTTACAGCCCCGTAGCTACGTAACGTCGCAAACTTCACAAAAGGATAACACAGTCCACGTATCGAAGGCGATTTGACCCCATGTAAACTTTCCTCTATCCACTGAATCAAATTATATTACATTTGAGACAACTGGTGCTCGGAATGAAATTAGCGGGCGCATGTGATTTAAGAACAGGCGCGTAAACCAAAGTCATATCGGTACAATTTCACGGAAGTGAAAGTATTTCTTACGTAACCAAATGAAAGAGAACCATGTTCCACTTTCAAAGTTAAACAACTGGCGACAGGTAGAGGGAATTGAATACAATATAATATAGAGCAAAGGCTCTCAAACTCTCGCGATATGTACCCCTCGCTTAAGGACTCCTTGGCTCTGGTCCAGTCCAGATTTCGGTAACATACAATATGAATCGCCGCGTAAGTTTATATCCTTCAATATAGTCAATAATATAAGATACAAGAAATTTATTGTTGTAAGTACATTCAATCAAATTATTGAAGAATTCTGCCTTGACAATTTTGCATTATCGACTACATTTGAATTCTAATAAAGCGCTTTCAATTGATATCTTATATTTTATTTAATATAAGCATATATATAGTGTAAAATATCGATAAAATTTTTGATTCGCTGACTTCGTTATTTGAACTATATTTAGGCATTATCACGTCATGAGTGTGACTTTGGGAATAATAATTCTTAATTAAATGTGAGCATTCTGACCTAATTGTCGTCGCTCAGCAGTCCAGACTCCAGATAGGAAAGAAGACTTGGCAATAAGGTTCATTTAAGGGGGCGACGGGAGCTAAAACACACATATCTTGATGTAGTGTTACCATCTCATACATACATATAAAAATATGTTAAATCGAATGTTAAAGAATTTGAATGCTCGACCTTTGCGGCAGCGGTTTGGTCGTCTGCAAGCTTGTTACATAACCATGCATAATATTTAAATTTTCGTTTGTTATAATTATATCTTGTCTGGGAGGATGTTTTGAATATTAATTACAGCATTACTAGTAATTTTCCACATTGAATCGGAAAGATACTGACTGATCTTTAGATGATGATATATTTCTCAGAATTTCTAACAGGATTTCGAAAGCAAGTATCATCGCCGCGGGAATACTCAGAGGTCGCCAATTCCAGATTGAACTGATTCGACTTCCGCATCATTTATCACTTCCTGGGTTGTGATGCATCGCGATATTTCTATACGGCGTTATCGGCGGTACGATTTACTTTACACTTCTGGGCGAGTGCGTATGATCTTTTTAGAACAAAAAGATCCCACGCTACAGGATTTTTTAAAGAGGGGGTTCTGAAATTTCTAATTGCCAAATTCGACCATAATAGCTAGCGGGGCCGATCGCAGGCCGGAAAACGTGGAGTTTCAAGAGTCTTGCGAATCTAAAAAACGTTTCAAGAAACGAAAAATTGCTATGTGTGGTACAGAAAAAGAAAGGGGATAGGGGTCAGACCATCAACCCCTTGGTCACAATACCAAGACTACAGCGAAGTAAAGTGATATTTTGGACCTCCTGAAGTATGCGCACCAAAATGGCGCACAACCTGAACTCACGTTGTGTACCAGGTTAGAGCTCAGGATATGCGACATCTTGGTGCGCATACTTCAGGAGCACCGATATTTCATTATAGCTGCATTTTTCTGATCTATATTTCATTAATACAAGTTATTGGTTCGACTCTAGTCTCAGCTGATTAAAGACTCGAAGTCTCTCGAGTCAACTACATGGAATGATTCAGACTCGACTAACCGGCAGTGCCCCGTGACTCGGGGTTTGAGAAGTTCTAACCAATAATACGATCTAAATTTAGGTCTCCTTTCAGATTCTCCTCCAATATCTCTCTTTTAGTATTTTACTAAAACCGTCTAGCTGTACTTGTTTTTGCTTTATGAGCGGTAAAATGTAAATTCTCAAAATTTATATTTCCGTAGGTAAAATTCTATTCGAATCAGCCACCTACGCCATCTCTCGGATAAAACTTTATTAATCCAGTTTCCAAAAAATATAGGAAATTGCGATAATGTACTTAAAATTATTTAATTGAATATAACGCAGCAAAGTTGAAGTCGTATTTTTAATTTCATAGGAGAGTAAATGCGATTATAAATCGTATTTATATGGCAGTATGGTAGGCCACTCTTTCGCGGATGGTTGTTATGTCAGACCAAGTTGGGGGCAGCTAGCCAGTCAATCAATCAAATCATTCTTAATTAGCCATTCAGGAAAAGCACAATAGTCAGAGTTTGCCCGGAATGGGCGGGTCAGCCGCAAAATGACCGCTTGGTGTACTTGTCAGCGGCAACCTTGTAATAGCGGTAATCAATCTTACTTGTGACTGTGAAGCTCACAGTAGCAAGTAAAATTGATTATCGCTATTGCATGTATGTCACTTTGTAAGTCGAACATGGAAGCCCAAATTACCTAAATGACTCCTACGATACCTTACTTAAAATATTTATTAGACTTGTCGAAGCGAATTTGATTGGGATATATTCGTATTATTTGCGCAGGATTTTAAACTTGATTAGACGTCTCCATTATATGGTAGATCCTTCTTCCCGTCTGTGTACCGCTAGTTAGTACGGGAGCTAGTATGGCAATCTTACAGAATGCCTCCACTTGAATAACTTGACGGGCGATTTTCGGATCCAAAACTGTGTTTTCCAAACTTAGTTTAAACTTTAGGCCACATCTCACACTAAAATATGTTACAAATGGTCCTGCTTAAGCCCCAAACCTATAAATATCATACAATTCAAATTGTGCTAACCGACAGCCACATGTCCGCAATAGTCTCTCGGCACTCTGTGTCAAAAGGTCTTTTAGACATTAAGGTAATAAATACCATCAATGGGAAATATAAACTTCTATTGTTTTTCGAGTATTCACCACTTCATCGTTAACTATTCTATCTAGTCACGCCCGGTCGCACCAGTCCATTTGTGAAATTCCATTAACTATGGAAAAATACCCGTGCTTTACGAAACTTTGGAAGGGAAATGTACAAAGTTTATGGCCCTTAAATTCGAAATCGTTTCCCCTTGGTCGAATGCAAAATTCTGGCTCCTCAAAGCCAAAGCGTCCCATGCTAACCAATAAATCAAGTCCTATGTGGTCTGACATAAGAGAATAGATAGGAAGATTTACCTAAGCATTACGAATAGGAGATGTTTGTCCAGTACATTCTATAGTATAGGCTAATTTTGAAGGGGCATGTACAGGATTTTTTTAATATGGTAGCCAAGGCAACATTTCTTCAAGAGAATATACTCAAATCCGGGCTACACGCACTCACTCAGAAGTTAAGGATCTCCGAGCAAAGTCACGGGGTCACTGAAATTCCAAGAGCAGCTGAAATTATACAAAAATAAGGCTTTTTTGTTTGGATTTCAATTGTAATGTAAGAAACTGTAATTCGAGGTTGCAGAGAATGGTTAAGTTGAAATATCGACGTGAATTAGCGGTATTATCTTGTTATTGTCGTACCATCAAGCAGTAACTAAAAAATTGTATTGAACAGCAGAAATGTTAATCAATCGAGAATATCTTTTCTACAAATATTCAACGAAAATAAAACTGTATCTCAATTAATTACATAAAATATACAGTGTAGGGCTTCCATAAAGTCCTAAAAAAATTTATAACAACTCCATAACAAAATTGAATTTGTTAAGGGACTTTATGGACACCCTGTTTAACCTAACTAAGACAAACAGAATAGAAGAAAACGAATCCAAAACTGCTAGTGGTGGTACAATAACTGGTTAGTTTCGAATTGCCGCCTATTTGTAATATTATATCTATAACATTCTGCAAAGTGTCAACGAGCTACTCGAGCTCGAAGGAAAATCGGACGTTGCGCAATCTTTAAATATGACGGCATAAGTTCATCGTTATATATTATTGCGTAACAAAGTAATTGGCCGGGCGGCACGCTGAGCCCACGCGGCCACCGCATGGCAGGAGGTATACGGGCTTCTAAGCTAAGATTAGCCTTTCTCTGAAATAGTAAAGTAGTGGTCCCCCACCTTTTTTCGTTGAGTTTTTCCCTCGCCTATTTTTGAAATCTTTATTTCTTCCTCAATATACGTAAGAGTTGATTTATTTTATTAATGAATCCTTAGCTAGTGAATTAATATAGCCTCTCGCTCCCGCCTTTTTACACTTTACGTAGTGTCGTAGTTCATAGAAAAGTACAAGTTACTAAAGTATTATTAACAATTAAAGATTATTAATAATACCACAACAAATGCAAAGCAAAATTTCTCCCCAAAAATGACAAAATCCCGCCCTGGAAGTAATAGTGATATTTTATTCATCACCGTCTGTAAATAACACATACATAAGTAACAGACACAAGAAAGGAAATGAATTACCTCGCGGTTGTGAAACGGGGTATTAAGTAAAATACATCATGCACACAAATTCGCAATTTTTTTGCAACGACATGCTTATTTTCCGGTCAACCCCGCGTATACAGAGACACCACGGGAACATAGCAAAACCTCCTATGGGTGGCGGAGGTAGCTGACTCTGATGAACGATCAGTGCGTAGCAAGACTCTCGTGCCCCCCCCCCCCCCCCCCCGCAAAAATAATTTGTGGAAATGACCCCAAAAACTCTCGGACATAAGCTAAAACAACGCTTTTTTTATTTCGTCAAAAAGCATAACATGTCGCTATAAAAAGGCAATGCTAACCTAAAATTTGCCGTTTATTTTGGTTACTTTAATTTTTTTCATACCTTCTTCTACTTCTGCCCTTTTTCTGCGTTTCTGTGCGCCACTGAGAGGTTTTGGTTTCGACATCATTCTGACAGCCTCCGTAATTTTGCCGGCGCGAACAAACCACAAGACGCCGAAAATCGACGACTTCCTAACATTGTTACGTAACAAAACGATTTGAGCAGAACTAACATCAACGTAATAAGATGTGCAATACTTGTTTTGCACTACAGCTTTTGGTTTGCGGCTTAAATTTCTAAATTCTAACCGCTTGGACCCCTTTGCGCCCCCCCCCCCGTCTGTACCAAACAACTTCGCGAATTTATCGTTAGTGTCGCTGCAAATGCTCTCTTTCCATTTGACGAAACAATAAATATCTTTCCGAAGTTGGAGTGGGCCTACTTCCTGAATACGCATAGCTACCCCCGACGATTATCAAAGTCCCTGTTCGTTCTACTCAGAAACTTAACCTAAAATTCTGTTGTGCATTCAGGTTGCTATTGACAACGGCAATAGTATGTGTACCAATATGGAAGTAACTAACTTTGTTCGCCTATTTTACATAGAGTTGTGTAAAGGGACTGAAACCTATGGGCAGGGTATGTATCCACTTGGCTAACACACACAGTCTCCGAACTCGTAATAGAACTCAAATAAGGAAAATCGGAATAAAATTATGGCCTAACCTGGTACTTGCGCGTACATTAATTCAAAACAACCCTCCTGGCGTGAATAGGACGAACTTATACTTTGCAATAGTGAAACATAAAATCGATTTTATTTCCACAAAGGAAGTGAACACTATCGTGAATCAAATGGAACGGATTAATCAGTCTGAGGTAGTTTATTTTTTATTTTATTTGAATACAACGGTCATCACTAATTTCTTTTGTGATGTCATTGGTACTGGCACCAACATCTTTTGTGACATCACTGAAATCATTTGTGATGTCATTATCAGTCTTATTTTCGGTGTCATCATCGCAATCATGAAAATCTTGTGGAATATTCAAGCATAATTTTTCTATTTTATTGCCATAAATTTCAGAAATTTTACGTTTATCCCATAAAAATCAGGAGGGACTTTCCGGAACGCCATGAAATGTAGATGCCGATCTTTGGAGTATTTTATTCGTTGGAATCCAATTTGTTCAATCGCATTTTTCCATCTTTTCATAAGTGCTGCATTTCTGAGAATATTTTCGGAACTAAATTATCATGTGACAAACGTCTAAACTCTAAGACAAGCACAACAATATGAGTTATATCCTATTTCTCCAATCAAGGAAAGTAACAAGGTGCCTTAGGATAGGATAGGATTCACATATTTATCCTGGGGGAAAGGGAAGACGATGCCAATGATAATACAATCATTTGGCGAACCATAACCTCCTGTCCGGTTACCAATCCATAGTGGGTACGGGATTAGTTAGCCACTCATTTCTTTACAGATGCATGAACTTGATGGTGGAGGAAGCCGCAACCGGCCAGCGGTTACTTGAACCACCCTACGAAAGCAAGAAGTCCAGCAATCTCTTCGCACATAATTAACCCTGCATAAGAATAGGACCTGCGGTTCCCAGCAGAGTAATCAGAGGTGCGTTGTTTGAGCGTATTCCTAACGCTTAGCACGATACGCCACACCGCCGAGCTCTTAGCAATGTATCGAACATAATCACAACACTCACAAGGCACTATAGTGTGTCAATTTTCAACTCCCAACCCCCAATCAAGTTAGAAATTAGCATAAACTTCGAAAATATAGGAATCTTACTTATTTTGATGACTCGAATCTGGAGTTATTATGAGTAAAAGTCCGTTTGTCTGTAGCACCTAAGCAAATAAGAATGCGTAAATGATACCTAGTGATACTGGATAATACAAATAGTAATACACATATAGTTCTACATGCTTACTCTGCGAGGTCTTATTTATATACCGTGAATGCATAGTGTCCATAGGGTACTCACTGCCGTAGTGTGTGTACCAGGTAAGGGTTAGGCCATAATTTTATTCAAATTTTCCTTATTTTAGTTCTATTACTTACGAGTTCAGGGACTGTCCGTGTTAGCCAAGTGAATATACCCTGCCATTAAGTTTCAGTCCCTCTAAATAACTTGATGTGAAGTAGGCGAACAAAATTAGTTACGGTACCTCCAATTTCGTACACACACTTCTGGAGCGCCGTTTATAAAGTCTTGTTACAAAGTTAGTTCTCAATAAATCTTGACCAAGTTTATTTTATTTTGATCATTGTTCATTTACGTTTTTTTTCATTTCAAACATCCCTTACCTTGTGAGCTTTTTGGCAGATCTCCCATCTAACTTGTGGACTCGGAATATAAGTCAGAAGCAGAGAAAACACAACAATATGAAAATAAGAAGACGGTAGGATTGAGATTTCCGGAGCTTGTTGTGCAGACCTGAACATAATATGGATGATTGCATTTCGACAGCTTCAATTCGATCAAGGCAATAGAAGTTGCTTTGATTCAAATATATAAATCAGTGCATTCAGTGGCCGCCAAACTTTTTTGATATAACAGATATTGAAGCAAAAGTATGTTCTTTTCAAAAAACACGTTAAAAATACGTGGATAGAACGTAAATATCCAAAATAAAGAAATGTAAATATTCAAAATAGGGCAGGCAAGATCAAATCTAACTTAGCTTTCACGCCCCCTAAAAATTGTCTACGACCGACCCCCCTTTTGGGGAGTTCCCCCCCTCCGTTTGAGAACCACTGATCTAAATTGATTTGTTATTTCAAATTCCTTCAGAGTATAACTAAAAAAGCCTTCTCTTTCGAGTTCCCAATCCCTCAAATTATGAAAATCTGTTCAAATCTCAGTTTACTGAATATTCATTGGCGTCTATTGTTCTTTGTTGAACGTGATGCAACTCTGGATATATACTGTTTTCAAAATATTATTTACGGAAGGAATTCAGCATAGTATATGGTGTTTTGGCCATCTGTACCGCGATTGCCTTTCCAATTTCCTACACCATCGAACCCTGGATTTTTACCTTGCCCACATAAGTTACGATATGTAATCATGTCCAAAAGAAAATTTAATTCAGTCATCAGCCTATAACCCACAGGGCTGTAGAATTTAAAGTTGAAAAAATTATGCTAATTCGACTTAGCTTGAAAATTATACGACTCTAATCTTTAGGTATATGGAATTTGGCGGAGCAGAAGTGTATGTACCAATATGGAGGTAACTAATTTTGTTCGCCTACTTTACATAAAGTTGTGTAAAAGGACTGAAACCTTAGGGCAGGGGGTATATTCACTTGGCGAACACAGACAGTCTCGAACTCGTAATGGAATTCAAATAAGGAAAATCGGAATAACCTGGTACACACAGAACAGGAGTACCGAAAATTCTTTCCCATTTAATGATAATATAAGAGCATTATACTCACAATGTTGTCATAGTTTGTTGGAATTTCTCTCCTTCTTTAATGTCAGAGGAAACATCGACTTTGATAAAGTCACATTTGTGAACTGTCTGTTGTAAAAATAATAAGAATTTCATAATGTTGGTTGTATTAGGATTACAAGTAAATTTACATTCGTAGAATAGATAAAACAGGATTTCTATCCCAGAGGAAAGGCGAATAGACGGCTGGCAAGCCACAGTCTCATGTCTGGTTACCAGTTCATGTCGGGTATGGGATTAGTGAACGACCAGTGGTTACGTGAAAGGCCAGTCAGTGGTCACGACAACCATCTTACAGCGGCGGGGAGTCCAGCAATCCTTTCACACACAACCACACAGGTAATAAGAGGCCAGTGGTTACAAAAACCCCCTTAAGGCGGCTATCCTTTCACACACAATTATCCCTCCCAAGATTTGAACCCATGGGTTCCGGGTTCAAATATATATATGACATAATATGACATAAATAATTTTTTGGTGTATTTTGCAACCAGTTCCAGGTTGGCCAGTTTCATGCCATAACTAAACTAACTGCCATCATCAATGATAAACTATTTCGAATGTACTGAAATTTTGAATTGCGATTAAAGCAAATTAAAGTTAAAAAAACTTACCAGGGAAATAGCTTGAGAGCAAGTGAATTCCCTGGAAAAAAGGTGTTTGAATGAATAAATCACCAGACAGAAACCGTTTGAAGGAAACTTGCATCTCACCTCACAAGCAGGTCTTAAATCTATAGCTGTTGTTTCAAATTCTTCATATTTTTTGAAAGGATCGTAACAACTGCCAACGTCCAGAAGTCGAAGCATATTTAGATGACAAAATGATCTGAGAATAAATAATAAAAAGGTAAATAATAGAAACGAAACGAAAATGGTGCTCCAGAAGTATGTGAACCAATATGGCGGTAACTAATTTTGTTCGCCTACTTTATATCAAGATGTGTAAAGGGACTGAAGTCTGAAACCTATGTCCAGGGGTATATTTACTTGGCTAACACAGAGTGTCCCAGTAATCGAACTAAAATAAGGAAAATCAGAATAAAATAATGGCCTAACCTGGTACACAGACTACGGGAGTACCTAAATAAATATTGTAAAGATACAATTAAAACGGAGATTTTACGTATTAAGATTGCAAAATAAATTGAAAACAGAACTATCAAGAAAGTCACCTTTCACTTACATCCTTCATTTCATCGATGTAACTTTCAAAAGGATTCGGACCGAGATGAAACTGGGTTGGATCTTCTTTATAATGAGGTTTTCTTCTTTCATCTTTCTCCAAATATTTATTCATCTCTTTTTCAAGAAAATATTTCTTGCAAGTGTCGACACACCACTGGAAAGCATGAAAAAACTCAGATAAGTGGTCTACACTAGAGCTCTTCAAACTGGGGGTCGGTCGTAAAAGGGCTTAACGGGGGTCGCGGTAAATTCTTTTACTGCAATAACTCATGATAAAACAAAATATCGATCAATTTCGAAAGATTTGGAACAAGTACTGAGGTACACCATCACCGAAGTAGAGCCAAGATTCAATCTTTTGTGCGAGAATATGAGAAAGTATATGAAATTAAATGTATTAAATGTATGTATTGTAAATTTTGGGAAATTTTTCGTATTATTTGATTTTACTTTATTTTTATTTCAGTTTCTGAGGGGGTCATGATGGAAAATTTATTTTTTTTGGCCGTGCCAAGGGGGTCGTTACGAGAAACGTTTGTAAAATACTAGTATACACGCAGAAAAAGATGAGATGACTCAAGGTTTCATTACAGTATTTCAACATCATCTTCAATTTTCCAAATTATAGTTATTCTGGCTGTGACAAACTACTTGTTAGAGCGTCAGACTCTCAAAATTAAGATCGTGGGTCCAAACTTCTCGCTCAGGGCCAAATAAATTTGGTAGGCGATGCCAAAGCAAAAAGGTCCCTATCCTTGTAATTACTGCAGTTCCTAGCATATCAGTGGTTCTCGTTCAAGCCTTGTTTGGAGTGAAAGGGCGTAAAAACGTTTCAGAAAAAAATAATTAAAATATTACATTTATCCGGTGAGTTCCATCACAATCTTCATCCCAGATCACTGTTGCCAGATCTTGCATTGATTTCGCATATTTGTTCAAGGTTTCCTCGTTCTTACAATGTTCCTCCCAGATTTTAGAAAAGTCGGGATCTAAAAGAAGGGTTCGTTTTTAATTCAGATTAATGTAATGTCGTGTAATTAATGTAAGTTTTTTCAAAAACATTCAAAATGTGGAATACAAATAGTTGTTGATCATTTCAAATATTTGATACATTTTTGACATCCCTAGACATGGATCTCAATTACAAAAAAATCAGAAAACAAGCGCCACCTTTTTGATATTTCCTTCTCAAATCCTTATGAACTTTCCTTATTTCATCAACAAATACCTTCTTATTTGGATCCATTCCACAATTCAAGCACTTTCGCAACACAGATTATTCTTTTATACTTTTATATAAACTATCAAAACTACATAATTTATTTTATTGAAAATATAGAAAGAATCATAGTTGGGTAAGCAGTCATTTTTGAACTAAATTTGCACAATTGAAAGTCACTCACTCAGAATTAAATGATACTCGACTCTCAAAAACATTATGGCAACTACTGACCTTCCACATTGCTAAACACAGATAAAATAAAGTGCACAATTTTATTTTAAAGCAAATATAGAAAACTTCATCGTTAGATGAACAGTCGCGAAATTTTAAAGAGAATTTGCGCAAATCGGAGTCACTCACTCAGCAGTAAACTACACTCATTTTTGAGTAAAACTAAGACAACCACTGATGACACTTAGTGGCCCGCAACCCCCAAAGAACCTAGGGCCCAGTTCAAAATACCTTCTAAATACAGAGCAGTATTTCATGTTGTTATGATATAAGTTCATTTTTATATAAGGATAAAAAATCATGATAAGTTACAAACTGATTTAAATATATAAAGTCATTAAAAAAAATAGGTAATTGGATAAAAAAATATAAAGCTAAAGAAAATATATTGTGTGTGGGTGGAAAGCAGGACAATAATAAATCAACATAATGGATTATACATTTAAGATTTAAAATAATTTCATCTAACACTAGTCAATGGTAAAAAAACAGACATAAGTACCGTATATTGAAAAGTGCAAAATTCCTGAACATTAGAGAGTGTGAACGGGGTATTGAATTTGAATTGTTGAATATAGGAATTGGTTATAGAAAGCTCCAGATTCAGACACTTTTTATATCAATTATGAGTTTATTGGGTCATTATGTCTTTGTGTCATTTCATAAATTGAGGAGAAAAAATTGAAAATTGTAATAAAACATGTTGAAAAATGCTAATCTGAGAAAAAGAAAATAGTTTCATAAGAAAAATCCAACAAACAGTGAATAGAGGACAATGAAGCCAACATGGAGGTATTATGTTTTCTATACCAAAAAAGATACTCAACAATATTCCAATACAAAGAATCATGGATTAGATCAATAATTTACCATTTCGAATGCATTACGAAAATTACTCAGAAAACCAAAACGAAAAAAATAAATGATATTTATCATTTTGGAGATAATGATACAAAAAATTGAACAAGTAGATAACTTGTAAACTTGATATAAAGCGAATGACTATAGTATATAAAATGTATGCAAAACAGAGAGGAATAAAAAAACAGACATGTGAAAAATTGATTCAAATATAGAGAAAAATATTGGAATAAAGTTGAAAAAAATGAAAATTGATGAAGTTTCAGAAAAAAACTGGAATTTGGAACAAAAAATTTCAATTTGCATTTGAAAGATGAGATAGAAAAGTGAGTGGGCGGAAAACAGACTTTACCTTTTACCACATTCCATTCATTTTTTGGGAGTCATTTAAAAAAATATATTCAATAATCAACTATCATAATACACAAATTTTTAGTCATTTACGGATATACCATTGTTTAATGGTTTGATCGGAGAATCATTTATTTCTGTAGTTTTTACTAGAGCAGAAAACCATCGTCTGTCCATTCCAGAGTAGCGTTTCGCAATCCTTCTCAACGACCTAACTTTTCTTTCGATCATATAAAAATCAACTTCCTCCTCTGCAAGGCTAACATCATGACGAATTCGTAAATTTTCTGGGTCGAGGACGTGTTTTTCAAAATCTGATAAATTTTCAGTTTGGCATTCGCTAGTTTTTGCACTGGGGGGTCGAAAAACTTTTTTAAAACTCTGTGGGGAGGAGATATTTCTTTGGGTACTGTGATCAAGCTTGACACATGGACGATAATAACCTGTTTCTTTGATCAAATTTGTTACGTTAGTTTTTTTATGTTTTCGCCATTTGAAGAATTCATCGATAAATTGTTGTTTTTGTTCTGCATCATTCTCAACATTATCAATATTTTCAGAAACAAGTCGTGATGATTCAGTGAAAGAACCCGAGCTTTCTGAAAGAATTAAATTTGTCTGATCTTCTTGTTCAGAATAATGTTCACTTTTGACCTCTTCAGAATAGTGTTCACTTTCAAGTTCCGTTGGTTCAATTTTTTCAACTTCATATTTTAATGAGGATTCTGCAAGCTCAATTTTTATATTTTCTCCATTATCCTTATCTTCAGTTATTGAATCATCTTCACTGACGTAGCCATATTCCTCCATTAATGATTGTAGCAAGGAAGAATATTGATTCGTAACTTTCGAGGGTTTAAATTCTGTCGCAGAAAATTTATTTGAGGATGAAACAGGAGCAGATTTACAGCGAACTTTTTTCGCTTTGTTTTTTAGCAGCATGGAATGATTATCACTTCCAATTCCCCAAGATAATGCATCACAGTGTTGTAAGTGCTCAAGCGGAGGGTTCGGTTCATGACTTGACAAACGAGAAATAACCTTAGGATTTGGACGAGGTCGTCTATAAAAACGTTTCCTTCTCGGTGCTGGAAAAGGTTTTCTCATTCTTCTCAGAACTTCATGATAATTGGGGAGATGATGGGTAATATTGTCGTGATAATATTCGAACCAACGTTGGTGTTCTGTGCACATATCAAACTGCACGTTTTCAACTTTAGATTTTGAATCTTTTAGTAACTTATCGGTCATAACAGGCGGACTAGATTGTGGTCTCTGCTTCCTTTTACTTCTAGTTGAAGGAAACCCATCAGTTAATTCCGTAGCCGGTATCGAAGTTCTTGATGGAGCTCTGGGAGTGTTTTCAAATGTATTTTTACCAGTTGAAGCCGACATTGTATGTTTACTTCTCATATCTTTCTTATTTTGATGAGAATATGATCTAGCAGTTTGCGGACGTACAAAAGTGAATCCACCTCTTGCTAGTTTAACCTGTTTGCTCGAGTTTCTCAAACTTTTGTGAAGCGATTCGTACTGTTTATTCGCGAGTTTAACCTGCATTCGAAAATCATCTGGTGTGAGAGGATTCTTGATAAAATTATTTGATTTCAATTTAGGTTGGTTGTAATTCAATTCCTCATTTTTATATTCCTCATTCAAATGTTTCCATATTTTCTTATCTTGGGGTGTCGTAAAACGCTTAAAATTGTCAACTTTATATAATCTTGTCCAGCTTTTTTCGACAGGTGAATGCAACTCATCACCGGTTAAAATTTGATCTTTTGTGAACTCACATAATTCTAAAAGATCTAAGAACTCAAAAAACTGAATCCTCCCCTTTACTTTAAAACTTAATTTTAAATGTTTCAACTTATGCATTAATTTTTTTGGTGAAATCACTCTCCCGCACATTTTTAACGTTCGCAAAAATATAAGTTCGTCAATTTTCATCCCGTTTTGATCATACGCCTCATAAGATTGGAATGCAAGTCGAACTTCAAGCAATTCCTTGAAACTTAAATATCGCTTTGATATAAATTTAACTGCCTCCTTCAAGCATGTCGCATTATACGTCGCAGATTTCAAGTTGACAGTAAAATGTAGGTCAACATGAAAGCAACGATCTTCAATACATTTGATTAAATCTCTTGTTGTGATTTTTTCTTTTTCATCAAAAAGATCATTCGGTATGTTGCTCTCAAATACTTCTTTCGGGAATCCCATCGCTCCAGCAAGATGCCTGAAATATAGTAAATAGAGAAACATAAGAAATCAATTCTCCTCTCAGTCTTCATTAAAATCGTCCATCACCACAACTGAATGGCAGGTGATTACACCACTCTGCACAGAGGCACTGATTTAGTTAAAGTAGTAGTCTAGTTTAGGTTGAATAACGCAGTAAAGTCCATTTTGGTATTTTCATGTTATTGGCAGATTCCCATTATACAGTACCGAAATAACACTTCTAACTGATTTTCAAGTCAAAAACCAACTAGGTCACATGGAAAGTATCCAATTCCTGGATTCAGCAATCTGAATGGTACAATTCTGCAATTTATTTTGGTCATTTCTGGCAAGGATTCCACCAGACAAATTTCATGATCTCCGGATCCCAATAACCAGTAGTTTAAATAAAAAAATAAATAAATAAATAAACAACGAATACTGACCTGAGTTCTTCGAGACTGAAGTAATCGACATTTTCATTGTATTGCAAATACATGTTGTGTCATATAACTGCAAGGCGAATTCCACCAGTCCGCAGAGGCGCAGTTCTTACCACTTCATGGCAGCTCCTGCCACGAACGTACCACGCCGTCTCCTGCCATGGTTTTATGGCGCTATTACCGGTATATTTACAAATTTATGTACCATATTTTAGTTTATCATGCGAAATTATATCTACTTAAACTCTAACCCTAACACCAAATCCATCCAAACTGTATCCATAAGAAAAACATTCCAACTCACCAAATATTTATCACCATCAGCAGATTAGGGGCAGCCCTGCTATTACAGCCGACCTGCCGTGGTTACGGCAGTAAAATTGGTGGTATTCGATTTGCTGCCGTAACCACGGCAGCTCGCTATTGGTTTGTGGCAGCTAAAAAGTCAGTCGCCGTGGGTTTGGTCTTAGTGGCCGTGGTTTGGAAATCCCGCCATGGTTTTGCGGCAGCTGTAGACGCCACAAAATACTTGAAACTGCACTTGAGTCCGCATGCGACCAGCTTCACAAGTTAGCAACAGAGAGGCATTCGCAACAACAAACATGAAATTACACAACTCTGTATTTCTATGAGGTGTAATTATACATTTGTCATAGCTTTTTTTTGTTAAAAATTTATCTTTTTTTGCGAACATAAATTTAAGAAATACACAAAGACTACATACCTAGATTGCCGGTTTCAGTTGCTCTTTACCGCACCGCGTGGACAATTTACTTCGTTGCCGTAGCAACAAGTCGCTCGTTTGGCTATTTTCTTTCCGCTTCGGCAAATTACCGGATCACCGCATCGGTATTCTTTTTACGTGGCAAATTAAAGCTTTTGTTGGGAGTTAATTGGCTTTAACAAGCTAATTTGTTGTTTTCAGATTTAAGTTAGTAACTAAACCTATTCCAATCAAAATGTTGTCGTTTCAAAGGACCAGGCGAACGAGGGAACACACAGGCCCGACGCCACATTCTGTGGCAATTGTGAGTGTTGTTTTGATTTCTAATAACGACGCTAGTTACGAACTGATAAGACTATTCATTTTGATATAATGGGATCCATTTATGTAATAAAACTGGTCAAGTGGTCATTGTTCTGGAAAGCAAAAGGGGCAAAATAATATTTTTATAACCTGTTTCTCTCTCTTAATGTATCACAGTCCAGCAATTCTATAAAATACAGAAATAATCATTTTTATTCACCATTGTTGATAGTGTGATCAATTTCAATTGTTTTCGATCTCTTCCTCAAATAGGGCAATATCATATTGTATAGACAGTGTGGTCGGCTGACGCAAATGTAGTTTTAGATCAATTTTCGTTCAGATTAATCTAATTTCTGACTATTTTTGAACACCATAACTTTTTTATAATCTGTCTGTTAGCTTCTCAAAATAATTTACTTTACCAGATATTATGTTTGAAAAGAAGTTGTTTGATAAAGGGTTAAAATCTTGAGACAAAAGATGAATTTTATATGATATCATGAATTAAATCCCATGATTTGATTGAAAATTGAATTAACTTTTGTTTTATGAAATTTAATATCTGAATCAGGTAGCGAAGATGCCGTCGAAAAATCTGCCAGAACATTTAATATTGGAGCGACGTAAGCGTGAGGATTTAAGAGAAGAAGCAATACAGATTACAAAGTACAACAAAATGTTTGATTTAAAGGTGGGTTCATTAATTATCAGCAAATTTCTACTTAAAAGATAGGAATTTATTTGGACTCTTTCATGATAAAAAATAAGTACAATTCGCAATTGGAAATTTGGCGAAGTTGTAGTGCAGAGTAAAAGTGAAAAACAAGGAGAGAAAAAATATTATCACGATTTATGATGATATTATGTGAATACATATATACAGGGTGTCAAAAAATTTCGCTTGATTTTATAGCAAGAACAATTACAAACTTTCTTTTTCTTTGTTTAATAATAGTTCTTATTGTGCTTGTAATTCTCATTTATCATCCAACAATATTTATTTAAACTTGTTATTATTATAAAATCAGGTGAAATTTTTATTACTGTAAAACTGGGCGAAATTTTCTGAACATTCTGTATATTTGTATACTTCAAACATGGTTCTGTCCAAGTATGTCATTGAAATATTAAGCCACTATTTTTATGCAGAATTGGAATCTTTTGAATCAATTTTCAACCTTTTGAATTAATTAACAATGTCTAACACCTAATTTCAGAATGATTGGGAAAGAGTAACTGACAGATCAATTCAGAAAAATACAGTTCAACGTCGAGTTAAAGATGTTTTAGAACAAGATGCAATCAAATTGGAAGAAAGAAGAATCAGGTAAAAATAATGAAATTATTATTTATTTTAAACTTTGCTTGGTAGTTCATGTGACCAATTGTGAGGAATTGCCTTGTGTTCAAGGCCATGAAATGATTAAAAGGCCTTAATCCCGAAACCCGACTTGGACTGGTAACAGATACGATAGGATTTATATGTTTATCCCAGGGGAGAAGAAAGCCGATAAGACAGCTTCATCATATAACGAACCACATCCTATGGTGCGGTTACCAGTCCTTGTCGGGTATGAGATTAGTTAGCCAGTTATTTGTTTTCAGATGCATTGACTTGATAATGGAGTAAGTCGTAACCTACCATCCTACGACGGAGAGGAATCCAGCAATCCTCTCGCACATAACTATCCTTGCAACCTGCAAACCCGCGCAGGGCAATTAGAGATGCGTTGTTGAGTGAATTTCTAACGCCTAACACTATGCGCCACACCGTCGTGTCAAGAGGCTGTGATCCGTATATTAGACTTCTTATCAATATCGACCTTTCTCACATTGACATAAATCCTTTCTCAATCTTTGTGCCTGGTAGACGTAACTGGACAATGGCCTTATATTTCTTCATATATATATTTAATTGACTTTGAACTACAAAGATAATATTTTTGTAACTTTTCAGACTGCGTCAACTTCTCGCGGATGAAGAAGATGACTTTATAAGAGAGATGGAAGAAAAACAAGAGACGATGGCTGAACGACAAGAAAAAATGAGAGAAAGAGCAAAAGTTTTAAAAGAAAAAAGGGAAAAAGAGAGACAAGAAATTGTTGAACAGAAATTAGACCAACAATGGAGGTTTGGAATTTATTTTCACTGGAAGGACTATTCTATATTTTTGAAAATCGCTACTGGTATTGTTTGAGAAATTTCAATAACCATCACACAGTAATTAATTAAAATAATCAATGTATAATATTTGATAAATGTCTCCAAACGCAAATAACCTTTTCATTATGCACATCCTTCGCATATTTTTATACCATAAATATATTTTATCCAGTCATGCTTTTCTAATAATAAATACAAGGGCTGCTTTTTATTTAGTTCCTATATACTGTTACTGGTACATAGAAATTGAGTTGGATGGCTGGACAAAATTTTAGAAGACCTACCGATAACTATTCAGGCATACCATTAATCATAGATATCCTTTGGGCACTGGATATGGAATAAATCCATCAGTATAAGAGACACTGACATGTAAAAAGCTACGATACTCGCGTAGTATATGTACCAGGTTAGGCCATAATCCTATTCCAATTTTAGTTCTATTACGAGTCGAGAACTGTCTGTGTTAGCCAAGTAAATATACCCCCTGCCTATAGGTTTTCGTTCCTTTACACAACTTGATGTAAAGTAGGCGAACAAAATTAGTTACCTCCATAATCACATACATCTGGAACGCCAAAGCTACTATTATTGGGAAGACCAGAATCTTCATTTCTTAGCATAGCGCTTTCCTAATTTGAAATCTCTCTGTTTCGAAAAACACTAATACATTTTATTCCTTACTCTAGGAATCAGTGCGAAGAGCTCCGCTCTGTTCTTTCACGACGACATCAAGATGAAGTCTGTATTGATCGGATGCATCAGCTCGCTGTGAAGTCTGACATGGAAAGAATGAAACAAGAAGAGGAGCGCATGTACGCTGACTTGTGGGAGAAAGATAGGTTAATGAAAGCTGCCCGAGAAGAAAGGGAAGCCCAAGAAATGATTAAAAGAAACCGGTAAATTGAATTATATTTGTTCGTCGCTATAGATGACATATATTGCCATTTTGTTGTCCTCCTCTATGGAGAAAATTTTGTTGACAATTTACTTAGCTGATTAGCTATATGGTCCTAATTGCTACTTGGCCTTAGCTCTTTCAGAGAGGGCTATAAGGCTGCCGAGCACTGGATATATAAGGTGTCCTTAAAGTTGCAAAGGAAATTTATTTAACATATATTGTTTTGGCCCTCACAGATGTATTAAATGAAGTAAAAATATTTACTGGTAAACAATTACTCAATAAAAAACAACAAACCTGGTTAAGATATATTGAGAACTGACCCCATAACAAAATTGAAATTGTGAAGGGACTTTATGGACACCCTGTATTGTCACAATCTCCAATAAAATGGCTTCCATAGAGGGCTATAAGGCTGTGAACAACTCTGAATACCCTACCTACAAAATGGTAGTTACTTTTCTGATTTTTTTGCATTTCAAAATTCTTTCACTAGAGCGATGCTTGATGTTCTACAAACACAGAAAGCAGCTTTGGAAGCCAAAAAACAAGAAGAAAAACGATTGGTCAAGGAAGAAGCTTTACTGCTACAGGTAATTCAAACTTTGTATTTGAAATGGTTGATCATCCCAGAAAAGATGATAAGTCGGTTTATCATAAAGCGGGCTAGGGCTTTTGTTCAGCTACCAGTCCATGTTTAGTATGAGAATAGTTTGACACAGGGGAATTGAGCAGCCTGTGGAAGGAGTTCTCAAATTCGTTTAATCTGGAACGCGCAGATAATTCCCTTTGCGTCGCAAAGCCTATACTCGAGTCCAATTCATTATCGGGGAGAGAAAACTTAGAAAGGTGATATAATAATATCATAAGCCTCTCCTCCGGTTATCATTACAGATTATTATTCTATTAGTGAGTAATCTGTTTGTTTTTATATCAAGTCCATGTATCTGAAACACTTACTAAACTGGTCGGGGAACTGTAGTTTGCCATATGATTAAATCTCCTTTATTTCTCTCCCCAGGAAAAATAAAATTTTATCCTTTTTGAATACAATTAAATTCGATTAATTTTTATTTTATGTCTATATAGGTAGTTCATGAGGGCCCCAACACTTCATGTATGTTGTTATGGTAATAAATTTTAATTATTTTTGATACAGGAGGAACGAGAGCTGAGAGAAATGGAAGAACAGAGAGCAATCCAACTTAAGAGAGAACAGCAGCGAGCTCATAAGTAAGAAGGATAAGCTTAATGATATGCGATGTCGTGGCGCTACATTCAAAGCTTCATGCAGCTATGGGCATTTTCTAATGTTTCGCAGACCAGTTTAAATTTTGAAACTTACTGCTGTCCGTAGTAACTTTGGGTTAAATTTTTTAAGATCAAAGTTTTTATAAATCATAATCCTTTACCCTGATGTATAGAGATGTGAATCAACAATTTCTTGGAAGTGCAGTCAGGTGGAAATTTTTATCGAATTTGCAGTCTTTGTATTCCATTTTTTCAACTCCAAATAATTAATTAACCAGTCTCAATGGCTTCAAAAATCATTATCGATATGTACAATGTTTCTAGAAATGCACTCGAAAAGTCCATGAAACTCAAAGGACGTCGAGCAGCTCAAGAGACTCAGGAAGAACTCGCTCTCGATATGAAGATATTGGAACAATTACTTGAGGAATCAAGAAACGAAGCTCACGAAATTGCTGAAAACAAGAAACGAATGAGAGAGGAAAACCAGAGATACAGAGAATATTTGGCTCAAATGGTAAAAACCCGCTAGTGCTATAGAACAGTGGTTCTCAAACTTTCTATGCCACGCGCCCTTTTTATAAATTGTAAAGTCTAATGCCCCACCTCAAAAATAACTAGCTATCAATAAGCTGCAAATGCAAAATATTAAGGCGAGAGTATTTTTTAATTCAAAAACGCGTAAAAATACAAAGATAAATGAAAAGATTTAAAAACAAGCAAAATGTGTCACAAAAGCTCTTTGCAATCTCTAACCAAACAATAAGAAATGTAAATATTCAAAATATGGCGGGTGAGATTAAATCTGACAAATATTTTTATTTAGTTTCATGCCTCCTAAAAAATTATCTATGCCCTCTTTAACGCACCCCACCGTTTGATAACATCGTAAAAAAAATTTCATCTCGTTTCTAAACAGAAAGAAGAAGAACGTATCAGAGAAGCAGAAGTTGACAGATTAATTGATGAAGATGTTGAAAAAATGTGGCAGAAGAAGATTGCTCAGTGGAGAATCGAGAGAGAAGCAAGAAACAAACTGATGCAGGATGTAATGGAAACCAGGAAGAAACAATTACAGGAGAAATGTGTGTTATTTTATCATTTTTTTAACAGTGAATAATTTCTAGTGGATTGGCTGCATGAATTTGAGCGGCTAAATAAATAGTACTTTTCAACCTTTTTTGAAACATTGCTCCTTATGCCATTTTAAATTTTCATTCCTCCTCACTATGAGTAAACACTCTGTTTGTGTATCAGGTTAGAGTTAGGACATAATTTTGGGTACAAATACTACGGGAGTCACTTGGCTAGTCCCTGAACTCGTAATAGAACTAAAATTATGGCCTAACCCTAACCTGGTACATATACTACATTCCAGTGTCGCTATCTTGGTTCACATACTACGGGAGTACCAAAAAAACAGTTTGAATTATTATCACAATATTACATCACAATTAAGTATTGTTACCAAATAAGGCAAAATATCAGCAATATTACACGCAAATACAAAGTAAAATTTTCCCCCTAGGACGGAATTCGCTACCAGTTGGGAAACACGGGGGTAAAGTGCAGTGGTCTGGATTCTTTTCTAAGGTTCTGACTCGGAAGAATTTTCGAATACGACTCTTTTTCTAACTCTTGGATAAAAACTCCCACTTCACAGACATAATAATGCTCAATGAGGCATAACATTGTATGTAATGGATGACTGCATTTTTTTTCAATGGTAATTCTGATGAGACAAAATCCTAATATCTTTAACCTATCCAAGCAAAGTTAGGTCCATTGAAACATAGCATACGTAGAATAATGCTCAATGAGGCATAACTACAGATTTAGTAATGCATGACCGCATTTTTTTCCAGTGGTAATTCTGGCTGAACAGAAGGAAGAGCTCAGAAGGGATAAAGAACAAATTACGAAAGCTATTGAAGAACATAACAGACTTGAGGATGAACGAGTGGCCAGGTCAGTTCGTCAATATAGAGCTGAAATGGGCAAACTATGGCCCGCGGGCCAAATTCGACCTTTTGGGTAATTTAATCTGGCCCACCCGATGCTTCCACAACCAAACTAAAAACAAATTTCGACTTGAAAATAGCTCAATGAACTAGTTTAGATTGCAATTTAATTTAGTTTCGGCATGAGGCCTATTGTTTTCCACTTTTGCAACACTGTGAATATTGTTCATAAAATGTAACCTTTTACGTCACACTTACATGGCTCTCCATTCTCGGTGAGCAAAATTCTTGACCCCTGGTCTAAAACCTTGCTCACCCCTGATATAGGGTTTTTCTTATTTATCCCGGGGGAGAGGGAATTTGATGTAATTGGATAGTTGGATTTGCCAAAACTGAGCAATCTACTATATCTACTAAATATTGATTCATGGATCAAGTAATTGCGCTCAACAAAACTCTGAACATGATTTTGTAAAAACGCATTTTATATCTTTCTCAGGACGAAAGCTATCAACAAAAAGTATGAATCTGATTTACTTGGACAAATTGGCCACCAGAAGGAGTTGAGAGAACAAAAATTCGATGAAGAGTTACGTGAATATCAAGATAGTCTCAAAACAGAAGCAGCATACCAGGCCCGATTAAAAAAGGTAAACACACATATCAAAGTGCTATGGTAAAAAGAAGGAATATTGGATCTATCAGTTTGGCTTATTTTGCCAGCAAGTGTCGAGTTTCGAACTTAGATAAGATTTACTTATTTATCCTGGGGTCGAAAAAACGATAAGACGACTTTATCATATGGCGAACCGCATCCTCTTGTACAGTTACCATTCCATTTCAGGTATGGGATTAGTTATTCAGTCCTAACCGACCAGCAGATACATGAACACCTCTACGGCGGCAAGAAGTCCAGCAATCCTCTCACACATAATTATCTCCCACATGAATCAAACCAGAGGTCCAGTGGCAATGCTTAACACGATGCGCCACACTACCTATCTGAAGCTTGAGGGAGGATTATTCATTTTATAATACGTGATTCGCCTATAATGAGGCGTTTCATATCTTTGCTCCAGGTGGGAAATATAGATAACTTTTATGTTTGGCTAAGAAGGCAATTACACTACCGGTATTCATTTTCTATCCTTGACCTGGCAAGACATAATGAACTTAATAATATCAATTCCATTTTTAGGTCTTAACATCACCAGACACGCATGACCGAATTCATCCCTCACGACGACCGAAAGTTGCAAGTTTATCTGTTACCGGGACAAAATTACAATAATTTCCATGAAATTATATTCGTTTTTGCCTTTTTCGCTAAAAAAACTTCATTTTTGTATAAATTTAGTGTATTTATGTTATTGCACTGTATAGTTTTTGCTTGTTGGCATTCTTTCAAATGCAAAATTAAATTGTCTTAGGCAGCAATGTTCACAATGTATAGGATATTAGAATTCATTCAATAATTCAAATTCTGGATTTGTGTAATAATATTGAACAGTGGTTCTCAGACGATGTGTAATGCAAAGGGGGGCATAGACAATTTTTTGAGAAGGCGTGAATCTAAAAAAAAGTAACAAAAATATTTGTTAGATTTGATTTTGCCCACCTTTTTTTGGATATTTGCGTTCTATCCACATATTTTCGACATGTTTATTGAATAAAACATACTTAAGCCTTACCATCTGTGATTAGTAGATTATCGTTAGCTAGTTGGTTTTGAGGTGGGGACATGAGACTTGACAAATTCTGAAAAAGGGCGCTGCTTAAAAGTTTGAGAACCACTGATTCAGAAATAAGTTTCATTCAAAGTAATATTATAATTTTGAAAAACTAAAGCCTCACAGTATGAACAAACAGATCGATTTTTTGAAACTAAAAAAATTGACAACTTATCAAATCATTGTTTACCGTAACTTTCAATACAATTCCAATCTAGGACACCCACCCCCCAGTTTTAAAAATGACTGAAAACCTTTTATTGAGGATTCCAATTTTGATGTGAAATGTTCGATTCTTTCTTATATAGTATGTTCGTTTAAAAAAAATAAACTGATAAAAAGAGATAACTGACTTGATTTTTCAATTAGGTAAGGCAAGGTGGTACCAAAATTCCAATAAACAAGACCAGTTCTCAAAATCTGTGGCCAGCTTTTCACCCCTCTAATATAAGAAACGTTTTTATTTATTTTTATTCGCCATGGTTATGATAAAAACCAACAAATAAAAGAAATCCATTTTGGGGTGAAATAATTGAACACAAATGACAGCAGTTTCTTTTTAAATTCAAGTAGTAATCGTGAATGGTTCCCCATGAAAGAGTCTTTGAGCTTGTGATAATAAATGAATATAATAAAAAGAACATGAGATACCCTGTAAGAGGGCTTCGAGCTTGTGACAAAAATATTATGATACACTTTCTAAAAGAGCTGTTAGTGTTGTGATAAAAGAAATACTGTATATATGTATATATCCTCTATAGGTCAAAATACTCGATGTAACACTACAGCGGTGATTCCCAAAGTTGATTGATCGGGGGCCGAAATTAAAAGCGGAAGGGTATTCACGGGCCAGGAGCACCTGCAAGGAGCCAGTATAATCGAATTGTTGCGAATATACTTATGCTTAAACTGTGATAATGATATAACAATTGGCGGTATCTAGAATGTAAAAAGGATAAGACTTTATATATTTATCCAGAGAGAGAGGAAATCTGTAAATCATGGCCTCTCGTCCGATTACCATTCCATGTCTGGTATGAGATTAGTTAGTGGCGAGTGTATTCCTAACGCTTAACACGATGAGCCACACTGCCGTGGCCGAAAAAACATAAAGTGTTGAAACTATTTCACTCAATTTCGACCGGCCCAAGGTTTGGGAACCGCTGCACTAGTGAATGATATCATCCCCATTTAAAATAAATATTGTAATCATCACCGCCTCATTGGTACCAGCCAATATGCAGTGCCAGTTGTCTGTTAGGTAACAAATAAATATTGCATGAGCTTGCACGCACACAGAATGAACAAACAGAAAACAATCTTTGTCCTTGACCAAGTTATACATTAATGAAGACTATATTTTATACAGGATGTGGTGGGTTCGTTCGCTTCATTTAAAACGATACAGGGCTGGCTTAGAGCATTGTAGCGCCGCAGTAAGATTCATACTTCATAAGTTGTGTGCTAATTCTATTGATAATTATTGATAGACTTTATTCACAATGTCTATCATATTGGTAACAAGCAAAAGTTGCGATACAACAGTGGTAGAAGAGGAGGGGTCTGACATAACAACTGCCCAAAAATTAACGAAAATGTGTGGACTACCTTGGATGGGCCTATTTGTTAAAGTAAGTTTCAAACTTTGGGCACTCCGACTCCAGAATTATGTGCACCAAGATGGCGAACACTTGAACTCAGTATGTGTACCAGGATAGAGTTAGGCCATAATTTTATTCCATTTTTTCTTATTTTAGTTCTATTACGAGTTCGGCGACTAGCCAAGTGACTCCTGTAGTATTTGTACCTGAAATTATTGCCTAACCCTAACCAGGTACACATACTATGTTCTGGTGTCCGCCATCTTGGTTCACATACTACATGGGTACTAAACCTCTTATCCTAGTGAGTAGATATGAAATGTATTTTCCGATATTGTTACTTATTTATACATATCTAAAAGAAGATTTTGGCCTGGCTATTTGATATCTTTGCTTATATTTATCGCAAATTTCATCATTCAGAACGGAAGTGGTGTCGAAATCACTATTCCTGTCGGAAGAGCTTTGAACCAACTGCACAGAAATGGATACAGAATTATCGCCTCACATTCTAATCCCAGCGCAGCCGGTGCAACAAGTGGGACATGGACATTGCTCAATGAAAATAAAGATTAGGAGGAAGTTCTGATAGGACAATAAAAAACAACTTAGTGTTGACCAAAAAATTTCGAACATTCATAATATTTGACCTCGACAAATTTGAAAAAACAGCATCGGTTTTATCACAATCAAACAAAAGGTTAGATTCTGACTCCACTATACTGGTAGTCACAGATGGTTTTAAAACATACGTGTGGAATAATTATACAAATTAAAAAAATAATCATTTACTCTGAACATTTTTGCTTACTCTGGTTTGATGAAATGGGTTCTATTTGGGGGGTTGTAAGGCTCAGTGGGTCAATAAAGGAGCAGTGCCATTGCAGGAAAACCTTTTGTGTAGCCGGTATACAGACATGCGTGGATATATAGAACATTCAGGCATAATTACTGTTGTATCAATAAAATTCATCAATTACTGTGGTGAATATGCCCAAATGTCCTTTTAAATCTAATGTAGCACATACAGGATTCAAATTCATAGGTGTCTAAATATATGAGGTTACTTCACTAACATGTAGAGATATATTAATTTGAAAAAAACAAGAAAAAAAAGGATGAATTACTTGGTAAATAAAGCAGAGACATTGTTATGTTTGCGTAATTACAAATGAAAAACGCTCTTTGTCACGAACTTAGTTACAGATTAACTATCATCTCATTTGTACAGCACATAGCCAGCCAGTGAGTCTAATACGACAATTATGTTAAAAACATGTCTGTGAACAGCAGATGCGATATCTTGTTAAGTGGTGGGTTCTCATCCAAAAGCTGTGTAGGGTATATATTTACCCACTGGGGAAAGAAAGGCCAAAAAGACAGTTCAATCCTAGAATAGGATTTTCATATATTTATCCCGGGGAGCGGAAAGCGATCCAAAATTAGAAAATTTATTCAAAACTTCTGTTTGTGCATTTTAGTACTCAGAAATTTTAGTAATTCAGGACTATTTAATATAGCCTTTAGAGCAGGGGTGGCCAACCTTTCACATACCATGCGCCACGTTTTAAACATAATGTTTCAGATGCGCCGTAAATCTCTTGTATTCCCACGCCTAATGTCCGCTTCTTGTTGAAATTATATAAATCTATGATACACACACATATATACACACGTATATGTAGTTTTTACAATTTACAACTTCACATGAATAGAAATTAAGCAAGGAAGTATAATGAATAAAACTGATCAATTTTAAGTACCGCCTTTATGAGACTTTTGCTGCTGTTTTACTTTCGCCAGTTTTTTTATTCTTGGAGTTAAGTTTGTTACTGAGAGGAGCAGTGCATTCTTCAAATTTAAATCTGTAAGTCTTGACCTCGCTTTGCTTTTAATTAGTTTCATGGCAGAAAATGTTTGTTCACATCTATATGTCGTTCCGAAACGACATATAAAACCCTGGACAAATTTTCTCAGTTCTGGAAAATTTTCACGGGGTAACGATTGCCAGAACTTGATCATGTCAGATGCACTTGGGACTGAAGAAAGCTCATCAAATTGAATTTTCAATGATGGATGAGTTTTTCAAGTCAATTAGTTCCAATTGTATATTGCTTGGCATCTTCATTATGGTTAGTTCACTAAGTGAAAATGGGTTTATAAAAGCAAGTATAGAATCTTCTTCTTTTGAAATATCATGAAAACGACTTTCAAATAACTCTTGCAATAACTTGATTTTTTCTGTGTATATTGCCAAATTGCCATTACCAGCAGCACATTCACGGTGTTCTTTTATTTGAGGTACGATTAAGAAGTAAAGTTAGGCGTAATATTGTGACAACAGGCCCTTAGTATCAATCTCTACTCCACTCTACCCTCGATTCTAATTGGCCTTTGCTAATCAGCTGTTTGACCTAGCGTCGCGTGATTTTACTCCAGGGGCTACTTCGGATTAGTACTTGCGTCACAGCAAGCGATTTTACGCTTCGCTTTTGTTGACAACGGTCATTTGAAATTTGGATGGAAAAGGTGGTATTTAGGGGTCATTTTCAGCATGTTGTGGGTTGATTTATAAGAAATTTGTTGGTTGGTTGAAAAAAGGTTGTTCAATGGTTATTGGGAGATATTTGGGAAGTCTGGGCAATGGAAAATCCATGTTTCAAGCTGATAAATGACGATTTTCTATTTTTCCAGAAGTTCTGAACTTTTTACTTCAGTAGAGAAAAAATAGTAAATTTTACTAATTTTTGCTAAAAGTCTAGAATGAATGTCATAAAGTCCATCCAAAATCTAACGTCGATAATCGCCTGTTGTTTCTAATTCCAACAAGCCGTAAGTGGGCGACGTGGAGTAAGAAGAATAGGTTTTAGGTACAATCAAAAGTCACCATGTAAATCGCAAAAAAACGGCTTGGCGTGGAGAAGCCAAGTGCAATTAACAATTTTGGCATGAAAAGGGTTAAAGATGCAATGCGCCACCTCTAATCATGCAATGCGCCACGTTTGGCGCATGCGCCATAGGTTGGCCACCCCTGCTTTAGAGAAACATGAGGTAATTACGCGATCTCTCTCACATGAAATATTCAATCTATGACAACTGAAAGAAATTGAAATGATATTTTATATTAATTTAATACCGTTATTTTAATACACCTTTTGACAGTACAAAATGTCTTGTGTATTGGTCGAATACCAATTCAACCCTTCCAGTACTAATAATTCATGTGTGATAATAAAATACGCAAAAGAAGCGAACAGCACAAGAGATGAGATAAGAGCCGCACTAGCAGACTTGAATCCTTTATCGGTAAGAATACAAAATATTGACCCCTAAAATCATTTGTTTGTGTCACTGCTTTCATCTTTTGTTAAAGGCCCTTTTTTGGTTTCGGTTTCAAAGCTGGGGTCCAGCGTAGTTATTGTACCTTGAGTACTTCTAGTGGGCGTATCATAACGATTTTCGCACATGTCAATCCAACCCCCACCCTACTACGCCATCCAAAAACTAAGTCACTACGACATCATAATAATGTCATAGAGTTTGCCAAAGTATACCGGTACCTAAGATCGTCCGAAATGGCATATGTGCCGACGATAAGGAACTCACCAACGGCAGCGATATCTCTCATATCGGCATCGATGAGAAAAAAAACAGAGAAAGTGCTGGCTCGATTTTGGGTGAGCGTCTACACATCTTGGATGACAGTTCGTATATTTTGAAGGGCCTTATTATGTCACTATGACGTTGTAGTGACGTGATTTTTGGATGACGCAGTCAGATGGCGGTTAGGATTTACAATTGCAAAAATTGTTATGCTACATCCATTAGAAGTACTTGGGGCACGAAACTACACTAGACCCCAAAGCTGTAACTGTTTTAGTTTCAATTTCATGTCGTTCCTCATCTATATTTTTAGGTTTGGCTATTGGAACTAACTATTACAAAAACATAATATTCTCAAAACCTTTTGATTGCCTTACTAATGGTTTGGTCTATTTTAGTATACATGAGTAAAGTAAGAATTTCATATTAATCTAGAAAAAAAAGAAGGCTAATAAACAGCCTGTATGGCAAACCACAACCTCTTGTATGGCCGCCAATCCATATCAGGCATGTAAATAGATACCCAGTTGGTTCTTTCGGATGCGTGGAATAGTTGGAGGAAACTGTAACATAACCGATCAAAGGATAGGCGAACCACCCTACAGCGGCGGGGAGTCCAGCAATCGGCACTGGATATTCATCTTTATTCCTCACTTGTTGCCTATATGGCAAGATATTAGCCACAAACAAAAAAGGTCATTCAAATTTAGATAGGATGATCAAATGACATTGGGCCCAGCCGCCCATATACAGAAACTCTCCCTAACCTGCTGTCTATACTGATATATGGCAGTTCAATAACCCTCCTTGGGAATATATAACAATAAGAATGGCTGTTGGTTGCACTTGTGCCGTTATACCTTTTACCAACTTCTTTGAGTAAGAACAACAATATTTAATAAAGATTTTTTTTAGTTTCCTACTGGACATATCACTATAAAAGATCTTCAAGAGCCAGTGGAAGTTCTGCATCGCCTCCACAGAATCGGATTCCAAATACAATGTTCTCACACATTTGACATCAGCCTTTTTACTATTATAAGCAGTTCAACTAAACAAACTACTTGGACATTAGTAAAATCATTATAGTCGATATTAGAAGCATAAAATGTCTTTATCAGAAGTCGCTAGAAGATCATTGCGTTATTTTTTCACAAGGCCCGATATCTTGCCCACAAAATTTAGGTTCCTTTAACTACCGGAACAGTCCCAAATTAACTAAAACGGAGTAAAATTTCCGCTTAAACCTATCGGATCGGACCTGTAGCTATCTTGAAGTGGGTATTTTATGCACTTCTATGTCATTTTCAGTTAAATCAGCAAACATGGAGGGGAATAGTGGTCAAAAAACGTCTCTCTCTAGCATCCGCTAGCGGATATAAATCCTTAAATTACGTTTTAGTTATTCAGGGTTCGTTCCGGTAATCAAAGACTCTTATTTTTTGCCACTGTCCAATTAGTTTTCCTGAAAGTGACCTGAATGTATATCAAATGACCTTCAGTTATCTACAGTTCCGTTTCGGTAAGTTTGGGTCGATATTCTAATCTACCCTGTTCCGATAATTTGGGGGCCACAAATTTTGCCGTTTCTGTGATTCATGGACACAAGTTCATGCGCATTTACCGCAATAATTTTAATATTTTGCTACACTACTGCTGTATATTTGAAATATTCATTATCCATCTATTCGTTGAAAAGATATGAATTATTGATTCGGAAAACGAATACGATTCTGCTCATTCCTACGTATGGGGCGCGATATTTCATCTCCAAAGTTCTCTGTTTTTATATGATTCACAGATTCTGATATTTTATTTCGTCATGCAAAACCAATATACAATATGAAATAAATAAAAGGCATATAACAAATTACAGAGACGGATATCAGCTTGTTGCAGTAGACGAGGGTCGCGAAGGCTCAAACAGTCATCCAGCCAACGACACCTTGTAGCTGCATTGAAGCAGCAAATATAGCAACAGAATAACTCAATATTAATCATTTACTAAATTCGACACAATCATATAAAAAGAATACCAAAGATTTAATTTTGTTGAACTGTATTTTATAAAACCCACAATTTGGAAATGGTACTTCCGTTCTGCTTTTTGCAAGGTTGCACCGTTGCACTTAAAATAGGTCACATTCTTTATACCTTTTTGTTGCCTCGTTACGCTCGAATGTATTCTCGCCTACGCTTGATTTTGTAGGGCGTAGACGCATAATACAGCTAAAAATGTTACGGTACCGACCTACCAACCATTTGCCGTTTTAGGTTATGTTAACAAGATGTGCAGGTATAGTCTAAGCATGAGATAATTTGTAAGATATTCTAGTCCTGTTGGAAGTTTTTGCAATTTTAAATTATTCGAGTAATTCGTTTATCTTAGCAAACTTTTCAATTTTTTAGAACATTCGTAATATTCAATCCTCGAAAAGTTAGTAAGATCGCTGTATGCCAATTTTTTTTTAAATTTCATCTTTCTATTCAACGAAGAATTCAAATTTTCGCACGGTAAAAGTTTTAATATACCGCAACTGCTAATATTCGAGCCATACACACACAAAAAAAAACGCAAAATCACCAAAATTTTTACTTGTGATCGATTTTTGTATTGCTCGTTTATTCGCGCGTAGATGTAGGCGTGAATTACACGAATATATATTATAACCGTGTATGATTTTGATGATGTATCGTAGACAGAAATTTACAAAGGGGGGAGGGGCTTGCTCTGAGATTTCGATTTGCCAAGTTAGATCAATAAAGCTAGCGGGTCCGCCGAACGTCGGAAAACGTGTGTTTTCATGAGTCCTGAGGGTTTAAAAAGTGTCTCAAGCTACGAAAAATTGCTATGTATGATACAGAAAGATACTTATATTTTTTTAATTTCGAAAGGAAGGGGGGTGAAGGGGGTGAAGGGGGTCCGACTCCCTAAACCACCTCCTAGCTACGCCCCTGTGATGTATATATATATAAACCTATACGAAATTGCTCGCAAAGTAAGCCACCTAAATCGTGATTTTGTACCTAAAAAAATGTGAATTCATTTCTATTACATAATCTTAATATTCCGTTATTATCGTTATATATATATATATCCCATAACATGGACACACTCAATACGTTCTGCATATAATGCCCTGTAATATTAAGAGGGTTTTTCCATATAGCCCTCCAATAACATGAGGTGAAAAATCGCTTCTCTGTTGGTCAGTTAAACACTACTATGCGCTAATAATTTTATATGGTTAGATCCAGATCATGTTTATTTAGTGGAATCACATTACAGAACTAACTATTCTTAACAATAAAGCCGTAATATCGAGTTAAAAAGCGGCCATCATTTTGAATAAGCTATAATTTTATATTGTTAGCACCAGATCATGTTTGTTTGGTAGAATCCTACTTACAGAATTAATTATTATTAACAATAAAACGGTAATTTTAGGTTAAAAAGAAGCAATCATTTTGAACAACCTATTCACCCGAACATATTTTTTACAAGATGTGGTTGGTTCGTTCGTTTCATATATAAAAGTTACAGGGACAGCTTAGACTACTTTAGCTGCACTGCTGCAGTGAGACTCGTACTTGACAGGACCATCCTAATTCTAGGTGATAATTATTGTTAGACTTTTCATAAGAACAGACCTCTATTCAGCACAATGTCCATTATATTGGTAACAAGCACAAGACTCACTACAATAATGATCGAAGTGGAATCGCCTGACGAAAATTTATCGAAAATGTTAGGACTGAGTTGGAACTCCCAAAATCATCAAGTAAGTAACAAATCTTTTATTCTAAAGAGTGGGCATGAAATGTTATTTCTAATATTGTCACTCATCCATACATTGAAACGTTTGGCCTGGTTATCTTCATCCATATTCATCGCAAATTTCATCTTTCAGGGTGGAAGCAGTAGATTTGAATACGACATTTCTATTGGAAAAAGCATTGAACATGCTTCACAAAAATGGATACAGAATCATTGCCTCGCATTATAATGAAAAGGCAGAGAAATACCAATGGGCACATGTGGGACATGGACAATGCTTAAAGAGTAATCAACTAGGAATGTGGGTCAGAGAAATACAGGATAATAAAAAGAGACTTTGTTTCGACAAAAAAGATTTCAAAAGTTCAAAATATTGGACCCAGAATAATTTGAAAAAATACACCGGTTTCAATGACTAGCTAAATAAGGTTTAACTACGAACTTCGCTATGCCAGCTGGTATTTACAGCTGGTTTTAAAACATGTGCAAACGGTTTAACAAATAAAATATAAACTCGCGTTTTTAATTTGAAGTTGTAGGTTCTGGGGGGATTGATAAGGCTCTCTCAGACAAAAACAGCGGTATCATTGAAGAAAACCTTTCCGTACTGGTAAAAATATGTTTCAGATCACGGGTAAAGACGTAAGACGAGATTTTGTGTCGGCTTGAGATTGTTTAAAAATACAGATATAAAATATTTGTGTATATACAGCACATTAGGGCATAGTTACTGTTGTATTGATATAATTCACTACTGCGGTGAATAAGGATAACATAGAATCTACATATTTATCTGAGGCGAGAGGAAAGTCGGAGTAATCATATGACGAACCACGGCCTCTCGTCCAGTTGCCAGTCCATGTTGGGTTTGGGATTAATTAGTCAGATATTTGTTTTCGAAGCATGGACTCGATGGTGGAGCGAAACCGTAACCCACCAGTAGTTAAGAGAACCGCCCTGTGGTGACGAGGAGTCCAGCAATCTTCTCATACATGGGATTCAAATGCCTCATAAATCAAATGTAAACATACAGAATTTAAATTATAAGGGAAACAATAACATAAGGTACTCCACTAACACAAACATATATCAACGCACAGAGAATATAATATTATAAAAAAATTGAGACAAGTTAGAATAAATTAATTGGTATATATATTGAAAAAGCCATTCAAAAACACAATATGTTTGCGTGTTTACAAAAAGCACTCTTTGTCAGCAAACTTGGTTACACATTACCAGGGATGGCCAATTCGAATAAAGTATTCGAATATCACGTTATCCGAATATCGGAATTAGCGTTCATAAGAATATCGGATATTTGTGTGACGTCACACATTTTCGACGACGCTTTCAAGACGTTCGGTTGAATGAAAACATTGCGCGTGAATTGTTTTAATCACTCATCAGCAAATACCGTAACGCCTTTACGTTTGTGTTTTTTTCTCTAAAAACGAAAAATTTTCCACAAATTTGTTCCACGATAACGATGACAATTATTTATTTTTGTACCCGCACAGAATTGTGAATCTGGTAAATACGTTTCATTCGGCGGCGAGTTTCTAGAGACAACGCAACTTTTTGATTGAAAAGCGGCAATTTAAAATACTGAAATAAAACCGTAATCGATATAAGTTTTACTGAGGCCCGCGGAAATTTAAAAAAACGCTTTTTCCAGGCAGTGAAAATCGCAAAATTTCGTGTGGCCTCTGGCACACATTATCTTTGGTCGTCGTTTAGAAACATATCGTCACGAATTCAGGGCGGGATTTGCCTGAATATCCATTACTTTAAATTGCCCGTCGAATAATGATACAAGGTTTGAAACGCGACTTTTTCCCCGGTTCTGAGGATGTATATAATATAATTAATCTAAAGTATATTCAATCAATTTTATTGTGATAAAATAAATTTTACTCTGAGATGTTACAGCAGCTTTAATGGATTTTTCGAACGGTTTTATCTAAAAATAATCAGAGTGGTAGCATTCGATTGAGCGGAGTCACTGATAACAAGCAGGCTACATCTAAATATTTGCCGAATTCGCAAAATAGGGATCAAAAACTTTATTTAATCGGGCAGTTTACCACACGTTTCTATTTTTATGACCGCGGGTGCAATGGTATATAAGAGTGGTGAGGATTTTATTTTGTCGACGCAACCGCAGGTTAAATTAAAGACAAATAAATTAATAAAGCAAGACATTTTAAATATGCCCGAATCGGTCACGAATTCATCACTTTGCCACAACAGAAAAATATGTTTCGTTGTTAATATTATTTGTTGTAAAAGTCGACTCTTTTAACAGGTGGTATAATCGCGGCGATGAATATGTATTTTTAAAATTTACTGCTAAACCTTATATGTATATTCATTGTATGAAACGAAATATACTCTACACTTAACAGGATTTTATATCATTATTTTGAGATTTTTCTAACGGCGATAAGGAATTGGCAAGATTGCAAAAATATGTATTAAAATTAAATACATCAGACAGTTTATCTCGTACTTCTAGGTCACAGATCACCGTGGACGCGAATAGTAATGTTTTTTTTTGACGTAAGAAGAAGCAACCGCGAGTTACGTTGGACACATTAAATTAATATATAAAGATATTTTAGAATCTCGTAGTTCTCATGGATTGAATATTTTACGTAACAGGAAGATCATTATATGCTGAAAAGACGGCTCTTTTAACGAGCGCAGAATCGCGGTGAGTGTTACAGGCGGCAACGGGAATTTCCGATTTCGAAAATTCTGGCTGCGCGGCTGGCAGTGGTGGTCATCAATCCTCTACTAATTTATTTCTAATTTCAAACACAACAACATGTTACAACATAATAACAATATGATTCACATAAATCAATATACAAATATACTGGTAGGAGGTAGAATACTCTAGGCTTAAATATTAGAATTTTCGAAGACAAAATGGATTTTCGATTGTTGTTGCTTGTTTCAGTTGTCTGTATTGCCAATAAATTTTATTACTCTTAGAAAATATACACAATTATCTGAATACAAGTAGTATTTTGTCAATAGACTTGACTATTATCGAAATATCATGGTACCAATGATAGAAAGCGTCAGACAACTCCTTGGCTATCTTTTCATATGGTCATTTGTTACAAAGTGAATAATTTTAATAAACTGACTGTGTCACAAGTTGCTATTATTTTTTTATTGATAGCTATGAGCTATCAATTACTTTGTGTACATATACTGTTGGTTTGTGGCTTTATTCTGATATTTCTATTGAAAGCTTATTTCCTAATTTACTGGGTTTTAAATAAACTAAAACAAAAATGTGTTATTTTCGATTTTAGAATGTATTCGGAATTCCAGATTCGAAAACATTATTTTAGAACGTATTCAGAATAGCTTAGTATTCGGAAATGGCCATCCCTGCACATTACCTCTCATTTTATTCGTACAGCAACTTAGCCAGTCAGATGCCTAATACGACAACTTTATTTAAATATTAATAGTGATATACGGTAATTTATGTCTGTGAACAGCTGATGCGATAGCTTGTTTAGGGGCATGGGTCCCCCATCCAAGACAAGTGCATTTTAAGTATTCTGTGGCGTCTGCAGCTGCCGCAAAACCATGGCGGTATTTCCATACCATGGCCGCTACGGCCAAACCTATGGCGACTGACTTTTAAGCCGCCACAAACCAATGACGAGCTGCCGTTACAGCGGCAGCAAATTGAAAACCAATGGCAGGTAAATTTTGCTGCCGTAACCACGGCAGGTGGGTCGTAAAGACAGGGCTGTCCTTTATGGTGACAAATATTGGGGTAAGTTGGAACGTTTTTCTTATGAATACAATTTTGATGGATTTGGAGTAAGGGTTAGGATTTAAGTAGATATAATTCCGCATGATCAATTAAAATCTGGTACATTAATTTGTGAATATATCGTTAATACTGATTACTGAATAGCGCTATAAAACCATGGCAAGAGCCGCCGCGGTTCGTTCGTGGCAGGAGCTGCCATGAAGTGGTAAGAACTGCGCCTCATCCAAGAGCTGTATTGGGTGTTAGAGATAGGATTTATATATTTATTTACTAGGGAGGAGAAAGTCGATATGACAGTTTATTACTGGAATAGGTTTTAATCTTTATCTCATGGAGATTAATTTCTTAATTAATTCTTTTTTATTTAAAAATTTATTTAACAGTTAAACTTCTGTTTGTGTGATATAATACTCAAAAGTTTTAGTAATCTGTGACTATAAAATATGGCCCTTAGGAAAACATTGAGTTATTTCTCCAAAGTGGTGGCCCTTCACAAAAAAATTCTGAACGCTGTTTTTTCACCTACCTCCGATTTAGGCCCGAAAGAATCCCGGAATTTTCTCGCACATGATAGTCTGTGATGATATTTGCCATTGCGAACCTATGTAGGATATTCAGTCAACTGTTTTACTTGCTTTTTACATAGTGATCCTAAATTCGTATTGGACATAACAATCGTTTCAAAATTTTGTTGTTATTGTTATTTGTCTCCATCATTTTTTTTTTAAATCGCTTTTCTCTTTGACTACTGGACCAATTGCTTTGAAATTTTCAGTGAGTAAAGATTGATTTTCTGCCAGAAGGCTATTATTTTTATTTATTTCTAAATTTTGCATGAAATCTAATATTTCGTCTAAAATTTCGCTGTATTATTTTATCCATGGGAACACTGGCTGTCCGGTTTGATTCTGTAAATTATTTCTACGCGAAACTCGGAATTTTTTGGGGGTACCGATGGCGTCAAAGGTAAATACTGCTTCGCTCTGGTTAACGTGTCCATATATTTGAGCACAGCTATCTTGTTTTAAATATCAATATATAAGAGCATTAAAATATTATTCATTCGACAGTGTAAAATGTCTTGTGTATTGGTCGAATACCAATTCAACCCTTCCAGTACTAATAATTCATGTGTGATAATAAAATACGCAAAAGAAGCGAATGCCACAAGAGATGAGATAAGAGCCGCACTAGCAGACTTGAATCCTTTATCGGTAAGAATAAAAAATATTGCCCCATGAAACAAAATTTGTTTGGGTGACATTTTTCAGGAATGCGCTTTTCATCTTTTGTCATTATGGACTATTTGTCTATTTAGTTGTGATTTCAGGTAGTGTGTCATGGCCATTTCCAAGTTTGACTGTCGGAACCGAACTATTGCGAAAATGTGATTTTTTTTCAGAACCTCAAAATGTGACATCATCTAATTTGGTTTTACTGAGACGATATAACACTCACTAATGATCTAAAACGGCATACTCACATGGCAAAAAAAACAGCCTCTCATCAGATTACCAGTCCATGTTGGGTATGTGAACCAGTTATTATTAATCAAATAACAGTCACAGTCGCTCCTGAAGTATGTGCACCAAGATGGCGCACAACCTGAACCCAAACCTGGTACGAATACTAGGTTCAGGTTGTGCGCCGTCTTGGTGCACTTACTTCAGGAGCTCCCGATCCCAAATTAGGTCCTTTAAATCTATCAATTACAGTTTTTATGGCAGTCGAATAGCCCATCTCGGAGGAGGTCATTCAAATGGGAATTGGGACCATATGACCACCCCTTTTCGTAACTTAATATGGCAGCACAATAGAGAGAGAGAGAGAGAGAGTTTTTCATTTTTGTCAACCAAAATACAATTAAATAATAAAATACACAGCCCTTCTTTTGGTGTAGACAGTCTATTTTGAGACTATGTAATAACCCCGAATGGGCGGTGTACCGGTACTGGACTACTGGTACTGGTTTCCTTATAAATTGTAGTCCTTATCTATCTTTTCTTCTAGTCACCTATCTTTTGATGGTGAATAACAAATTTTCAATAAAGATCTTGTTTTCAGTTTCCTACTGGACATATCACTATAAAAGATCTCCAAGAGCCAGTGGAAGTTCTGCATCGCCTCTACAAAATCGGATTCCAAATACAATGTTCTCACACATTTGACATCAGCCATTTTACTAACAGAAGCAGTTCAACCAAACAAACTACTTGGACATTAGTAAAATCATTATAGCCAATATTAGACGCAAAAAATGTCTTTATCAGAAGTCGCTAGAAGACTATTACGTTTTTTCTACAAGGCCCGATATGTTGCCCACAAATATGGATTCTTTTTATTACCGGAACGATCTAAAAAAAAAAGCTTTTCTCTTGCGTCACCTAGCAGATGTAAATCCTTAAATTACGTTTTAGTTCTTTAGGGTCCGTTCCGGTAATCAAATGGAACTTTTTTTGACACTGCCACCACCCACCATTTCGCCGTTTAAACTTAAAAATGACCTTGATTGAGGTATATTAAATGACCTTCAGATGATATCTACAGGTCCGTTTCGGTAGGCTTGGGTCGATATTCTACCCTGTTCCGGTACGTTCCGGTAATTAAAGAAACCTCAAACATTTTGCCGTTTTTTGTGATTCATGGACACAAGTTCATGCGGAATTTAGCGCAATATTGTTAATATTATGCTTGACTACTGTTGTATATTAAAAATATTCGTTATTCATCTATTCGTTAAAATATTTGAATTATTCGATTCGGCAAACAAATACGGCAGACCGCCGACATTAATTTGGCAATTTTTACATTTCCCAGGAATTTTCTGACATTACGGAGCAAGCCCATATTAGGCATCTGAACTCGATATATTTGAGCATTTCATTTTTTTGAATTGTATTTATTAAAACCCTTATTTGGAAATGGAATTCTCTTCTGCTTTTTGCATGGTTGCACCCAAAATAGATCAAGTTCTTTACCCCTTTTTGTTGCCTCGTTACGCTTTAATGTATTTTCGCCTACGCTTGATTTTGTAGGGAGTAGACGCATAGTACAGCTAAAATGTTACGATTCCGACCCACCAACCTTTTGTCGTTTTAGAATACGTTATCAAGATGTGCAGGTAAAGTCTAAGGCAGGGCTACTCAACTGGCGGACCGCAGTACGAATCCGGACCTTCCGAGTATTTGATTCGGACCGCACCATATTCTTTATTTTGGATCATTAGACCCCCTTTCAAAGTTTCCTTTTATAAAATGACTCTCAAAGTTTTGAATAGGAAAAGAAATATACCACCGTAATAAGCAATCTTGATTTGATATAGCCGGCCGAGGAAGTGCGTGTTTAAAAATGTCGAAATATAATTTCAGGACGCAAATAATTCTGAAGTTTTGTATGCGGATCCCCGGTATAAATAGTTGAGTAGACCTGGTCTAGGGATATGATAATTCATAAGATATTCTAGTCCAGTTGGAAGTTTTTGCGATTTTAAATTATTTGAGTATATAATTAGATTATCTTAGCAAACTTTTCAATTTTTACCACATTGGTAATATTCAATCCTCAAAAAGTTCGAAAAATCGCCGGATGCCAAATTTATTTTTATTTTTTTATTTGAGCATTTCCATTTTTTTGAATTGTATTTATTAAAACCCCCAATTTGGAAATGGAATTCTGTTCTGCTTTTTGCATGGTTGCACTTAACATAGATCACGATCTTTACCCCTTTTTTTTGCCTCGTTACGCTCGAATATATTCTCGCCTGCTCTTGATTTTTTAGGGCGTATACGCATAGTACAGCTAAATTGTTACCGTACCGACCTACCAACCTTTGGCCGTTTTAGAATACGTTATTAAGATGTGCAGGTATAGTCTAAGGCAGGGCTACTCAACTGGCGGACCGCAGTACGAATCCGGACCTTTCGACTATTTGATTCGGACCGCACCACATTCTTTATTTTGGATCATTAGTCCCCACTTTTCAAGTTTCCTCTTTATAAATGTTTGAACAGGAAACGAAATATAACACCATAATAAGCAATCTTGATTTGCTATAGATAGGATAACCGGATTAATCTGTCGAACAGCTAACCCTATAGCATCCCTTTCTGGTTTGGAGTCATATTAGTATCTAGGCTAGTTTAATTAGTAGTTAGAACTTCACTTGAGACGCTTCACTATTCTATTATTTTAAGCGTTCGTGGGATATTTTTTGTTTGTACAAACGAAACTCGAGTTTTAAATATTTAGAGAACAATAGACGGGTTAATTGCGAAGGCGGCGATTGAATGATAACGCTAAAGTTTTTTTTATTTTTCAGTATCGGGCGTATTCACTTCGATATATTGTACAATAAAGTCATTGTGTAATGTAAGTTCGTGTAACGAACGCGTGTTATAGCTAGTGGTGAGATTCAAATTTTTTGTCAGCCGGTTCCATCACAAAAGTCATAATTTTCAGCCGGTTCTTTTACATGTTTTTTTATTAATGCTAACCGGTTCGCTGATCTCATAAAATTCCGTGTGACGGTTCTATAGAACCGGTGCAAACCGACTGAATCCACCACTTGATTTATAGCCTTTTTAGGTTATGTATCCGTGTAAGGCGCGCTATCGACAAAATTGCCTAGGTTGGGTTTTTATTCATACAGGTGCAACCGTTACTGGTTTTGAGTGTAGGCAATATACTAGGGTGGGCAAAATTTTTTAGTATATATAAGAGAAGCATGCAACAAGTCAGAAATATGTGAGAGACGCTTATTTTTTTAAGATTAATAATATTAGAATACCGTGAACTGAAAAGAAATTTACACAGGCGTATCTGACTGAGAACTTGTGAAGTATAGGAAATTAACCAGAGGACATAGCAATGGCCGGCCTGCCCTCAACAATACGATGATACGGCAAATGAGAAACAGATATATATTTATTTAGGATGACGCGACAATTAGGTAGATTAGCTAATTGTCAAATAAGTTGACAGTCCTTACGAAAAAATTCGGTGCTACCGCAGTAGGCTATGTGAACCAAGATGAACAGCGGAACGTAGTGTGTATTAGGTTAGGGTTAAGCCATAATTTGATTACAATCTTCCTTATTTTAGTTCTATTACGAGTTCGGGAACAAGCCAAGTGACTCTTGAGTATCTGTAGGCTACCTGAAATTATAACATAACCCTAACCTGGTACACATACTACGATCCGTTGTCCACCATCTTGGTTCGCAAGGTGCTGGATGACGGGGCAAGGCGTCCTTCATAACACCTGTCATTTTGATACCTACCTATTACATACACTTTATTGTTGAATGTTTTCTTTTTTAATTGAAATGAGAAATAAAATAATTCCGACTCTTGTTTTTTGTTCCAATGTAAACTTTTTTTCATGATGTATTGTTTGACTCTTTTCTCCTTTATATATTAATTACTGTTAGACCTAATCATGGGTGTCGCTGCTCGTTATCCAGTTTGGTTTCTCGCTACACCTTTCACGCTGAAATGCCATATTCTTGTATTTTATTTCTATTGTTCGCATAAAGTGTATTTTCTTTAAGATGATAAAATAAATACTGATTTTTGTAATTATTGTTGATATTTTTATTATCATAATTAATATAGTACTCATGGAATTATAGAACCAACTACAAGAATAGTATTCCACTCAATTGAAGTCGGCTTATAACCGGAATAATGTCAGAGATATATGTGACATACGACAAGAGTGGTCTGACGATACAAGTGCCCAGATCAGATGCAAATGGTCGCGCAGTGGCAGGAAAAATGGCAGGCTTTCCGCATTGTGACGTAAGTAATTCTAATCACATCCTCTATACGCCCCCTTTCAACTATTGTTATTATTATTATTCGTCACTTGACCAATACTAATTGTTGACTTTTTGAACACGGAGTGTTATTATGTGTTGCTATTATGCTGCTGTTGTTGATCTTGTTGTCATAGTTAGAATTTATCTTCCTATCGGTTTGAGAAATCGTTTTCTTTCCCCCGAATTACTGGACCAATTGCTTTGAAGATTGTATTCCTCGTATTGTATTCTGCTTTTATTTATTCAAAAAGTTTATGCGAGATCTCACGTATTCGTTTGTTGTAAGATATGACGTCATCATTGATGATAAAATATTTCGTGTCCATATATTTGATCCTATCTTTCTTGTATCACAGGGTGAATTCATTTTCTACAAAAGCCCGACTTGTCCTGGTATGGGTATGGCAGCGTGGCAGAACTAACTCGTAATGGTTACGTAGTTCTCTCCCATTTTCCCAATGGAGATATGTCCCAAACTTGGACATTGTCTAAAAACCACCCACGGTAGTCGTCAAAATCAGTTTAACAAAAACAGATGTTATTCAAATAATCATAAATGCATAATTTCTTTATGATAATTTGTAAAGATGAAAATAAATTTTGTCCAACCAAATGCTTTAATATATTTGATAAATTACGTGGATTTTTTGGGTTGGGGCAGGAAATAGTTAGAAAAAGTCTACGAGATAGAAATGGTGATGAAATTTTTTAACAGATAACATAATCTCTTTAAATCTAATTGCATAAATGTAGCTACTGAGGTTAGACGAGTCAGAGCATTTCACGAAAACAAGTCATGGTAAAAACTATGCCGGTGCCACAGATTCTAGATCTCCGATATAAAAAATAGAGCACTTCCGAAGTATGTGAACCAAAATGGCGCACAACCTGAACATAGTATGTGTACCAGGTTAGGGTTCAGGTTGTGCTCCCGAAGTATTCGTACCAAGATGCCACACAACCTGAACATAGTATGTGTACCAGGTTAGGGTTGTTCAAGTTATGCGTCATCTTGCTACGAAAACTTCCGGAGCGCCCATTCTTTTAAATCCTGAATGAGTTGAAAACATGGGATTTGAACCACGGATGTATAACCTGTAATTCAAACGTAACCAAGTTCAACGCTTTAACTGCAATTCTTATGAGCTTGTCTAGAGCCTTTTCGGTACAAATTGGGCAACATTTCATAAAAGGGTTTCTGGTCGGATTACCCGTCTTGGTAAAATATACCAATTGAATGAATATCATAGCAGACATTTATTTAACATTTCAGAATATTTATTCACTTGGATAGTGAAAAAATGTGACGCCGCAAACCTGTGTCAGGATTATATCATGCACAATACAAACCTTACATGTATGAGCCTGCTACATCGCTGCCAGTTAATTAAACCAGTGATCACCAATGTGTGGGTCGCGACCCCACGTGGGGTCGCCTTAAATATTTCTGGGGTCGCCGAGTGCCAATCGTTGTCTTTTCTTTTATTATTTTTATTATGTGTGTGACTTCTCGGCTTAACGCTAGATATTTCAAACATAAAAATGAATAACAAGCACGCAGACAGGTAATATCAAGAGCAATTACGATCAATCAATTATGACATCATAATCACAAATTTAGTCCGTGTGAAAAACAGTGTTCTATGACCCAAATATACAACAGTGTGCAGTCTGCACTGTTAAGTTGAATAACGCTCAATAGGCTAGCAAGTTTCGATATTTCGAATTGGAGTGACTTCTTTTGTAATAAGGCTATTGCGTAACGACAGTAATTTATATTTTAAAGTAAATCGTTATTGTGTCGTTAAATGTACTGTACAGTGGCCGTCGCTTTTACTGCAAAACCTCATTTTCCAGGCTACCGTCATATTGATAATTACAATTTATTAAATGGCTGAAAAACATGAAAGAAAAATATCGTATGATCAATCTTTTTGAAAGCTTTACTTTTAGTGCTATGAGTCTGCTAAATTCAAAGCACCGAAATCGATTAAACGTAGAACACGATTTGCGTTTGAGCTTAAGCAACATTAAGCCACGAATGCAAGATCTCATTGGAAGGAAGCAGTCGCATTCTTCACACTGATTAAATATGGTTGTTGTTGGGTTCTTTTAATAAATTTCCTAATTTAATAAATATTTTTTTCGTGTCTGTAGGTGAACATATATATACAACTTGGGTCGCGAGTGCTTATCATACGTAATAATATTGTAGATGGGGTCGTGTCTCAAAAAGTTTGAAGACCACTGAATTAAACAATGTTTGCTTAAATCTTATGCTATTATAGTTATGCATTAATATAGACTCTAATTCTACAGTCAGTATTATTATTGCAATATTATGTTATGCTTTGACACAGTTTGTTTTCTATGGCAAAAGCAAAGTCAGTCGATAGTATATATGAGTGAACAACATGTCCGAATTGGATATCCAGAATATCGAGTCTCAGCTATTGGCACAAAGCATAGGAG